>CM053783.1:540449926-541057426 GCA_028749045.1 Cupressus sempervirens | reverse complement strand
TTCTTGATTTTTCTCCGTCGTTGATATTGAAACAAATTTTGACTCTTCATAATAGACCTTGAACTTTCTAATTTTCCATCAAAATTTGGTCTTAGGTTCCAATTTCTCAAACTTGTTTATCTGGTTGTCACTTGGTAAACATTACATTACTCAGGAAACATATAACTTAGTTGTTATTGACTCACTCAAGAAAAATCGTGTTCTTCATCCTCTTTGCTATTGCTAAGGCAATACTGTAGTCATTTGGTGAATACAGACTACCATCATTATTAACCTTGTGACTCAGTTAAGCTTGTGATCTTTAATACTTCTCAAAAATATATGATTGTAAAACAATCAAATCAATATTACATAAATATCATTGTCCATCTCATTCAAATACACATTGAATACCCTACATATCAACTCTGACTTCATCATACTTTCTTTAGATCCTCTTCATCAATCAAATGATATGGTACTTTCCTGAGATAGCATAATGTCTAGCCAATTAAGACTTTGACATCAATGACAATTTAATAATTGATATGAATCTTTTACATACATTCATAACATAATTACCTAACCATATCCTCATGATCTATTGCAATACCAGTTGGGGTTAACAATCTCCCCCTTTGGCATTGATGGTGACACACAGCATAAGATTTTACATTACAAAACATTAAATAAGATGGTCAAATATATGCATTGTCAAAAATACAACTTTTCAATTCTAGTTCTTCAAACTGATACTCAATTTGTATCATCAACAACAACAAAACTTCAACTCCTTTCAACATTACTCCCCCTTTGATTATGATCTCTTGTTTTAGGTTTACCCTTCTATCATCTTCATCTTTGTAACACTCTTCATTGATTCTCTACCTTTGACATAATAATTCTTCATCTAGTTATTCTTCAAGTTAGTATATTCTCCCCTTTTCTTTCAGTACATTCTTCCCCTTATAGTATATTCTCCCCTTTTCACAACAATGCCAAAGTTCATTATAAATTCAATGTGAAACCTATAAAACCTTGTAGTTACCCTCGTACCTTGCATGTACAGATTATATCACATTCATCACAAATAACTTCACACCTTGAGAAATAGTCCTAGTGTGAACACTTCTACATAAACTCCATAAGATATTTCAATTCATTCATGAATTGATGTAGCATGTAGTTTCACCTAGTGAATTTAGATAGGGACAAGACCCTAGTTTACCTCTTAGATACTCAAAAGCATCCTTAGGAAATGGCTTGGTAAACATGTCAACAATTTTTTTCTTAGAATTTGCATACTCAAGCCTTACTTCTTTTTCTTGTATGTGCTCCCTGAAGTAATGATACTTGATTGAAATATGCTTTGTCTTTGCATGCATCACCAATTTTTTGGATATATTTATAACAATTGTGTTATCATAGTAAATAGTGACAGGCTCAATTACTTCCTCGTGCATTCCTTCCAAAAGTTGTTTGATCCAAACAATATTTGAATAATTGATTGTAGAAAATACTTATTCAGCTTTAGTAGTAGATTATGAAATACAACTTTGTTTCTTGCTTATCTTTGTAATCAACTTTTCTCCTAAAAAATGTGTTCCTCCATCTGTGATTTTTCTATCATCAACATTTCCAACCCAATCAAAATTTTTGTAGACTCTAAGATTAAAGTCATCCTCTTGTTTATACCATAGTCCATAATCTTTAGTTCCTTTGATATATCTAAATATCCTTTTCACAATAGTCAAGTGTGTTTCCCTTGGATTAGATGATAAGCTTGCAACAATTCCAATAACTAGGTCAATATATGGTCTACTATGTACAACATGTTGTAGCTTTCGAATCATAGATCTTTATTGAGTTTAATCAACCTCATTAGTAGTGTCTTCCTTTGACAATTTCACTATAGTCACGATAAGTGTACCAAATGGTTTAGATTCATACATCCCAAATGTTTTCAATATTTCCTTTACATACTTGGATTGAGTAACATAGATGCCTTTTGGTGTTTGACAAAATTGTTATCCAATGAAAAACTTTATCTCTCCAAACATTGACATTTCAAATTTTGTACTCATTTGATCAAAAATGACTTACTCAACATACCATTTCCTCCAAATATTATATCATCGACAAATATTTTAGAAATTAAAACCATATCATGTGCTTCATTCTTCAAATACATATTAGTGTTTCCACTTATTCTAGAAAATCCTATCTTAGTCATATAAGAGTGTAACATTTCATAACATGCTCTCAAGGCTTGTTTCAATCCATAAAGTTATTTGTTTAATGTGTATACCATATCCTTCTTTTCAAGTTAAACAAATCCTTCATGTTGTTCAATGTAGACTTCCTCTTCAAGTATTCCATTTTAAAATGTAGATTTAACATCCATTTGATATACCTTGAATTCCCTATATGTAGCATAAACCAATAGAGTCCTTACTCCTTCAAATCTCACAAAAAGTACAAAAGTATCACCAGTCAATTCCTTCTTCTTGGGCATAACTTTTGCAAACCAATCTAGTCGTTTTTATTCCCAGTTCTCCATTCTCATTCAACTTGTTTATGAAAATCCACTTTGTTCAAATCACATTCTTCTTATCAAGTCTCGGTAGAAGTGTCCATATGTCATTCTTCTCAATTTGATTTAATCTCCCCATTTATAGCATTAATTTAGCATTCATCATTCAATGCAACTTTAATTGATCTAGGCTCAAAATTAGTTATTAAACATATACCTTCTCTTAATTTGCTACTTGTTTGTACTCTAGCATTTCTATCTCCAATTATTTGTTCAAGTGAATAGTTTTTTCTCACATATTTGGCCACTACAAGTTCAATTCTCTATTTCACAATATTTTCTTCACTCAGCGAGAGTTCATTTCCTTGTTTAGGTTGTTTTATATGGTGCTTGGGCATAACTACCTAAGATTTGGGTACTATTGGGTGTAACTATCTAATACTCAAGTGCTACTATTTAATGCTCGATAGTCCTATACTATAACTTGGGCAGAACCTCTTCTGCATCTTCACAGACATAGACAAACTTGTTGTAATATTCAGGTTCTTTCTTGTTTTCCAGATCATTCTTCTCTGCAAACTCATCAAATCTCACATTTGCACTTTCAATCATCTTATTAGTAGCCTTGTTCAAACATTTGTAAGCCTTTCTCTTAGAAGAACAACTCCTTACATCATGAATCATTATAACCTTAGCTAGTATCAATGATAATGCACCCATCAAATCTCCTTTCATAGCAATTTCAAGAATAACGTGATATTTAGGTGGAGGACAAGTGTCACTCTTCACCAATTGAACATTTCTTACCTCTTTTTCTTGATTCTTTGTCACTAGTGATGATGATCCCATTTTTGTATTTAGGGTTTTGAAGCTTTCCTCTCTGAACAACTCGACATGACTTAAGATCAATACTTGATCACACTTCAACAATAAATCTGCTTTAAATTGCCTTAAAATTTCTTCACAAATTGCTCTATACTCTCGTAATCTGAATGCAAGGTGTGTAAAATTCCTTCAAATTTTCAATATATACCTGTATTCATTCAAATTAGGGATCTCATAAATGTTGTGTCCTCTGTTAGGTGGAATCCAGTTGTCTCAGTTACCATTAACCTTTTAAACTTGGTCTATATTATACAACTCAGTCAATTCCATCTAACTCGGTCTATACATCAATTTGGTTGTTGGGGGTACTCGATCAATATAGACAATATTACTGATGCTCAACACCCAAAATGCAAATGATTCTATTGCACTATTTTTTTCATAAATCTATTCTAATGCATCTTATCTCATGTAGATATGAACTTTTGCACATTTATGTTAGGAACTGATGTAAGATAAGTTATTAAGTACATAGTTCCTTACATACCTGTCTTGATCAGTTTGAGGTGGTGTGATCACCTTCTCCATTGGATTGGGTGATCTCGTCTTAATTTATTCCACTGCTTCCAGCTTCCACCTTTTTCTTCTATGTTTGATTCATCTCCTTCTTTTTTTCAACATCCACTTTGCCTTTACCTTTGATGTGTTCATTGTTTTGTACTGGTGCTTGGTCCTACAATTCTTGCTCACATGTCCAACCTTGTGACAATTAGAGAAAACTTTCTTAGGTGCATTGACCTGCCTTCTGGTTGTTTAGTTAGGTTTTGACTGTGATCTACATTCATATGCTCTATGTCCAAACTTTTGAAATTTGTAATAATATCCCTCAAATCTAGGTGCAATAGGTGTATTTTTCATCTTTGATCTACACTCGTGTATTTGATGTCCTTGCTTCTTGCAATAAAAATAGTTACCAATAAACTTAGGTTTAGGGTTTTACATACCATTCTTGCCTCTACAAATGTTTGTAGTATGTCCAAGTTTACCAAAATGATAGCACGTAGGTTTGCCTTTTGATTTTGCATTTCTTAGCTCTCCACTCTTAGATGATTCTCCTTTTTTAGTAAATGAATGTTTCTTTATATGTCCTAGTCCAAAAGTGTTTCCAGATGACCTACATGATCTCATCAGTTCTTCAAAATATATTATTGCTTCATTAGATTTTTTCATTATTTCCAAAATTTCTTTCTTACATCATAACTCATTTCTTAGTAGGTCATGATGTGATCTCAGATTTTCTATCTCCATGGCTTTTATGTTCAGTTTATGATTTGCAAGTATCAATTGATTCATCATGTCTAGCTAAGTGTTTGTAAGCTTTTGTACATCAGATGACCTTTCTTGAAGTCTAATAGTCATTTGTCTTTTGTCTTCTTTGGCCAGCACTTTGTCTTCTTCATCTTTCTTATTTTGTTCTATCACTTCACTTAGCCTAACTGAATAGATTTCATGTTCTCTTTTCAATCCTTAGACTTCTTCAGTCAAAATATTGTTCTTCTCTAATAAATCTACAGTGGATGCATCACTTTCACTAGAATTTCCATCATGAAGTAGTCCTTGAGTATCAACTTCTTGATAAAGTATGTATTTTCTCTTTCTTAGGGATTTCCTTAGTTCCTCTCTTGTTGCTTCGAGCTACTACAGTATGAGTTGGATGTCAATCATTTGGTTGTCAATCATCTTTCCAAATTTATAAGCCTTCATCTTCAAGATCTAAACTCTTAAGCTTTTAAACTTCTTTCAAGAGAACTAAGCTCTAATACTAATTGTTGGAAGTTTATTTGGAAACTAAGATACTGAGAGGGGGTTATATCAAGATCAATTAAACTTTTATCCTTCAAACCAATTTGATTATCTAGTCTATCCATTACATAACTTGAAATATCAAATGCTGAAATAAATCTAACTATGTATCACATCCATGAAATGTAAACACATAACACAAGATATTTTGATAACCTAGAAACCCTCCAAGATGAAGGCGAAACTGGGGTGGGAATGACACCCAAAAATCTTCATTGTTGTAGTAACAAAGTTAGCTTGTTAAGACTACAAATTTGATCACTTATGATGATCTACCCTATGAGGGTTTTTCTTTGTTAAAAGCTTTATAAGACTGTTAGGTCTACCTTGATTAAAGGATTTAACACTTACAATGAAGTAAGGACTCTATTAAGAGATTTAGAAAGGTATGTTAAAACCACTCTGTGAAGAGATTTACCTTGATTCAATCTATCAAAAATGATTTAGTACTTGATCCTTTAGTTTGCACTTACAATTATTGATTACAAATCTCCTCCTTCCAATCTTTGATCTGATCTCTTGTCTAATACATCTTTACTCTATCCTTAACAACTTCATTAGGTCTCTAACTCTATTCCTTTACAAATTTTGCATGTAGCCTCCAAAACTTAATTCCTTTGCATAATACTTCACTTCCTTTGTCTTGTCTCTCATCATATCAAAATAGGGTTTGGATCTAGCTATTTAAAGACTTATGTAGATTCTTCCAGAATAAGATCAGCAATCTAGATGTTCCCCTATTTGTCTCTTTATCTAATTGTTGTCCTCCCTTCATATGGATCGATGATCTACGTCAAAACACATAACAACCATTGTAAAAAACTCTACGATCATTAAATGTCATGTACATGTCATCTTGAAATGGTTTACCTCAAAGTTTGTACCATTTCAGACATTTTTGTTCACTGTGTGTTACTCGGCACATATTTTCTGTAATGTTAGTTCTAAATATTCTTCCTATTATTTCTTGGCCTTAACTAACTTGAATCCTTCTATATAGCTTGGCATCTATGTGCATTGTCTTCTCAAAATTCACTAAACTCAGCTTGTATGGAAGTACTTAGTGACCAAAGGCTTGCTCAAATCTTTCAATTAGGTACGTACAGGATTTTTAGATGACTGTTATAAAATGAAACTCAAATCAATTCATCTCCTCAAAATTGACAAATGGCAAGGAGCCAATTGTCAATTAAAATCTTTACATCAAAAAATGAAAAGGCAAGATAAGAATCACTTCACCTTCTTTCCTTTTTATGACTTCACTTTATAGGCTTTGGCAACAACAATGATTGGGATAAAATTCTCATGTCTATGAACATGAAGGTTAGTGTATCTTAGGAGCCACTTGGAATGTTCTTTGGCTAGATCTTTGATGGCATTCAACCACTATTGCATTTCCTCCATAGCCACGTGTACACACCCACCAAGTCTTTGGAGTTCTGAAACTTTGTTCTGATGATCAGAAGATTTCTCTGTTAAGCTATCCATATGATTAGAGAAAGTCTTTTGCATGAGAGTGACTCCAACTATCCCCTTCCCTTGTTTATGATGTCTTCCATCCATGATTTTGTGTCGATAACCTTAGATGTAGTCTTGAGTGTGTCTACACTGAACATTTTCCTCTTGACTGGAGTTATTGTCTTCATGGTTAAAGAGAAAGGGTTCTTTGGAGCCTGGGAAACAAGTTTTGAAACTCTAGGACCCTTCTCTATTTTTGTAGTCTTCTTTATAGCTTCATTAGACTCAATAAACTTGCTCTCGCTACTTCCATCATCTCCAAGGTCCACCACTTGTAGCTACTTGGTAGGAGCAATGCAACATTTATAAATGCAATTGGACTGCTATAGGGTGAGAGAGCCACCATGACTATACTATCCTTCAACTCTTGCACCTTCTTCTCACCATAACAAGTTTTGATCACTGATACTAAATCATCCTAACAAGTCCTATTGAGGGGAATATTTTTGTCAAGAGGTTGGTCACCTCCACTAGCCAGTTGAGTAGGCCCTTGAGTGATGACCAAGATTGCTTCTTGAGGTACTACTTTGAGAATATGAGGATGCCACTACACTTGGACATGCTTGGGTGGTCGTGCCTTTGCTCTTTTGTCACCATGTAATGGTCTACTCAACCCATCTTTTAGTTATCTTGTAGATTCTAGCCATCATCATGTCTAGGTCTTCCATAGCTTCTTCATAAGGTTCTACACTTATGGGAGTATTCATCAGCTTGGTCAAGTAAGTATTTCTATACATATTCTGACCATTGTCTTCAAATCCTTCTACATCAATGTTGATCTTATACATCTTCACTTGGTCAACTATCAGTCTAGCAAAGGCTCGATAACAGCTCTTCAACTCATCTTTGCAATCAGCCCAGTAGTCCTCAATGGTAGTGATGTGCTTTATCATGCTCCCTATCTAAAAAAAATCTTTGGCATACTCATTTGGGTCCAACATGGGCCTCGGGACTTCATACATGTCCAGCTTATATTTCTTCTTGAACACCTTCATCATGTTTTTAGCATCAAATCATGTGTCGCAGCTGAAGGCTCTAACTTTCATGGGGAGTTCATATCCTTTCCTCTTCAGGCTCCCACTTAGTATATTCATTTATAGTGCTTGTCATATTATCACAATCAACACAATCATGTCACTTGGATACCTTGGTAACTTTAAGAGAAATCCATCAAACACTACAAGACACAAATAAGAAAATGATGAGAATTGAATAAAGTGACATCCAAATTGACTAATGGTAGTCATGGCTTCTAGGCTAAATCTCCTTTCTAGGCATCCCTGTAGCTCCCTGCAAATCCTTATAGTAAACACATCATTCACCTTAACATAATCTGCATAACTATTCAGTAATTGTAGACATGGATAAAATTCATAAGATTTAACATCATCTGGGAAATCTCTAATCTTTGGAGGCCGGGCCACAATTGTAATGAGGCCAACATGTAAATCTAGAAGGAGGGCATGTAGAATGTATTATATAACTTGGCTACTTGGAGAGCATTGGAAAGAATTTGGCTTACCTCTTGCACCCAATCAATGTATTGGGTATCTAAGAAAATTACCTGAACTAAGAAGAAATATTGCACAATGAAATTTAAAGCTTCTACCTTACCTTTCAACCTATACAAGAGAACCAAAATGAAAATGATTTTTGGTTTAAGTTTGGTCCCAAACAATGTTTTGGGAAATTTACTCTTATTGCTCTGTGGTTTCTAGAACCATGTCCTCATGATTTCTTTCCTCTAGATCATCTTCTTTGTGAAGAATTCTGAGATAGCTCTGCCAATGCCTAAATCAAAGAAATCCTACCACTCTGGCACATGAAGGTACTTAACCACTATTTTTCTATCAATTAAGATTAGCACTATATCATCAAGTAGCACAATTTGCTTGGTTTCTAGGTTATAGTGATGAATGCATTCATAAATCAACTTAGGGGCTTGGACCATGAATGGGAAACTAGCTAGTTCAACTAAACTACATCGCCAAAGCTTCTCAATGATGGGATGAATTCTTTCAACTCTCAATCTACTCTGGAAGTTTTCCATATCAAAGAAGTGAAGAGAAGTATCTGTGAAGTTTAGCAATATGGACTTGATACCAATTAACCCATCAAAGCCCACAAACTTGGTTACCATGAGTTTTTGAACAGGATATTGATTTGAGAAAGTGAATTGGACAATGAATGCAATAGTCATAGGATTTTCAAAAGCTAATTGTATTGATAGAGTAGAAAAAGTGGTAATCGATTCAATTACTTGTCCATCTTTATATGAGAGCCTCAATTCATCCATTGATCTTTAGAATTTGCATTACATGAATGAATTTAAGGAAATACCCATTGGATATTAAATGTGTGAGTTCAAAGGACATATAGAGGTCTTTTCACTATTCCATTGAACTCAATGGTAACTTTCTATATTTCCACTACTTACTTTTCCATTTTCCTTTAAGTTTTGAAAAGTTACCATTAGGGTACCCTATTGAGGAAAGTCCACTAAATGAGATTCTTACTATATTTCTTCTTCCTTAATGATTCAATCAATTCCAATATCACTCTAACACACTCTAGATCCAGTATAGGGGTTGAACTTAACTAGTAACTTGATTTTCTTGAAAAAATAAAAAATTGTCTTCATGGGTTAGAAACCCACCGAGGAGAAGACACTTTCCATTTTTTCATCGTTGCCTCCTTCCAACTCAATTATTTGACAACAACACTTTTGGAAGCTTGGAATACTTGTTTAAGGTGTGAGGACCTATTTGAGAGTCATTAAACATCTTATTTTTCACCTCAAGCCATTTTGTAGAAAATTGTCTTCATGGGTGGAAAACCCACCAAGGAGAAGACAACTTTGGGTTTTCTGACAAGGCTTTAATATTTGAGTAACAAAAAATCTAAACAATGCTTGGAGATCTTAACTTGGATTCAAACATTTTTTATCTTAGAAACCTTCACCTTTTGCACATTTTTACTCCATATGTGTTTTCAAATGGTAATTTACAGGAAATCACCTTCATGGGTCTACAACTCGTCGAGGACAAGATGAATTTCAAATTTCTACAACACCTACTTATTAAGGAATGATACATAGTGAGTGAATATGGAGCATGATTAATTATTAAATGAGCAACTTCAATCTCTATCAAACTAGGTACTAACTTACCTGACTAGTACATGGTAAAATAAACACCCACCCAATAAGAGGGAAAGAGAAGGTTAAAAATGGAAAATCTGATAGAGATCACCTAACCTTAGGGACTTAGACCTAGACTCTAACATGACCAAGGAATTCAATCACTTCTCTAACTAAAAAATACTCACTTTTACCAATAGGTTAGAAAACAAAATGTGGGGCAACAATTGGCTCTATCTAGGGACTTGAGCAATCCATGTCCAAGAAAGGAATCCAAGATCTCTGGTTTCGTAAAAATGACAAGGTGGCTACACAAAAAAACTAAAGCAGGAAAAACTGAGGGAAACTAAACTAGGGAAAACTAAAATGGGAACTAAATGTAACTATGATACAATACAGGGATTACCTATTTTTGATTTGGAACTTGATAGAGCTTCAAGTCTTGAGCATTGTAGGTTAGGGGAAGTACTTCACCATCTAGATATGCCAATTTAAATGAGTTGTTTTCAAAAGCCTAATGAATGGTGAATGGTCCTTTTCATAGAGTATCAAACTTTCCATGCATGCCCTTTGGTGCCCTTCATTTATCCTATAGCCATACAATATCTCCTATCATGAACTTTCGCGGTCTAGTCTTCTTATCAAATAGGTTTTTCACATGCATTGATATTGTGTAATGTGATCCAAAATTTCATCTCCTTCTTCTTTGAGCTTGCTCAAATATAGGATCCTCTTCTCCAATCCATCTTTATAGATGTCATCTTCAATTATTTTCCTTAATTTTCTTGTAGCCAATTCCAGAGGTAAGGGAAGACTAGCCTCCATTCGGTAGACTAGTTCAAAAGGGGAAATTCCAATTGCCCTCTTTGGGGTTACTCTATCCGTCCAAAGTACCTCATGAATCTTCTTGTGCCAAGACCTCTAATTATCTAATACCAGCTTTTTCACAATTTTCACCAAGTTCTTGTTGCTAGATTCAATTTGACCATTCCCTTGTGGAAAATACTTAGACACATGACTAACTGTTATGCCATACTCAAAATAAAACTTAGTGATTTCAGTCGATGAGAAATACGCAGCATTATCCATTACTAGTTTAATGGGTATGTTGGAGTTCTTTCTAGTAAGGAAAATATCAAGTGAATTTAAACCTAATACCAGGAAACAAAGACAAGGACAAGCCTAAGGATGAGCTAAATCCTATAATCAGCAAGGCTAAATCTTAGTTCTGGGCCAACATTAATAGAGTCATAAGGACTCACTTCACTTTAGGCTTTGCAAGGCCAAGACAAGAAAACCTAAGGAATTAATCTAGTTAACTTGATACTTTCTCTTTCAAGATTATTCCCTATAGCAGAAATGGTCAATATTCTTTTTTAATTTGCTAATAAACTCTCTAAGCATAGTAGCTAACTACAACCAAAAAGTAGATGCAAATAAGTGATGACCAGCACTTAAGTTCTTGATACATTAAATATTAAATTATTTTTTTGTTGTGAATGTTCTGCAATTAAGTGAATCATCAGTGTATTCTTGAACTTTTAAATGGACCAGTGTCTTATCTAATGGGATATAGACTCAAAGATTAGTAGATTTGGACCTTTTTAATCAACTTGTGATTAAAATTGTCAACACTAAACTTTAAGTTTCATTATGATTCTCATCCTTTTTCACAAACCCTAAACCTTATCACTTATAGAAAGCAATTACCTAATTCTTTAAATCAGCAGCAATCAATAAGAGATATACAACTATTTAAATTGCATTAAACTGAATGAAACTTGTTCATTCAATCCCAAGATTATGGATGTATGAGAAATGAGACAAAACTCAAAGATAATGATAATTGAGGAAAAACCTTCTTATTTAGATCTTAATACTACTAATAAAAACTCATGATATAACATAGAGACAAAACATAGGTACCAAATGTTCACCTTTTTGTATTCAAGTATGTAAATAACTGAACTCATTCATATAATTATAAAACAAATGGACAGACTGGAAAATAATACATGACACTTGAGAAAAGTATACAAACCATCCACCACTACTCTTCATCTTGGAAATCCATATATAGGATTGCAACAAGCTACAGATGAGAGGACACATGTCAAATTGTTAATGGATACAAAACTTTGGAAGAAGAGAACAAAAAGGTATACAGAACATTCTTCCAAAATATCGACTAGAAAAACATAAGTAGTTGAGGCAGTAAGAGAACATTTATACCGGGGCTTTGATTTTTCTCTTCCTCGTCCTTCACTAACCTATATGCAAAATATCTCAACTACTTCCTACCAGTAGAGCTTTAATTTCTCCTACTGCTTCCCATACATAAATTTCCCTTTTGGTGGACCACTCTATAGTTTTTACTTATTGCAAATCCTGAGTGGCCTTGGTCCACCTAGCATCCATGACTGCTTTTGATTCAACAATAAATTTATTTAAATTTATTTGTACCTTAGATATGGAATCAATTAATTTATTATATGGGATATCAGAAATGTCTTCAAAAATTGACATTGTAGCCTCTCGAGTCAAAATATTATCAAAAGAAGTAGACCACTCTTGCCAGTCTATCACTGTGCTAGTAGCATCCAAAATTGATGGTATGTAGGGTTATATTCCCTAAGATAAAACCTTCAACTTCCCTTGTATAGTTTGTAATTTTCCAGTGAAGAAACCCATCAATTCTTTCACTAGTTCTAGGCTTTCCTTCACTGTAATTGTTTTATCAGGCAGATCTGGCTTTTTAGCCATTAGTACAATTAGCCTCTCTAGAAATTGAATATATGGCCCCCAAAGTTTAAAAGTGGGTGATAGCCATGAAAGTGCCTCATTGCGAAATTGCTTAGCACTTTGTAAAGCAACATAAAAATTATGAGCCTACTATGACATGTTTTTTAGCACTTCAATCCTGTGGCTCATCATATTCTTAAGGAGAACTAACAACTATCTTTATATCACTTCCCTACTGAGTAGATGGAGCATCAAAGCTCATTCTTCTTGGTTTTGATGCCTCCTTTTCTCCCAAATCCTCTATTTGTACTAGAGCCTCAATTGAATCACTAGCTGGTTGTTGTTGACTTTCAAGTTCCTCCCTCTGTTTAGCAGCAACTATCTGCTCTACCTATGTAAGTTGCTCTTTGAGAGATGCAATTTCATTCTCCAATGCTTGGATTTTGACCTCAAGCTCCACAATCCTCTCTTTATAAACATGGCTTCTTCTAAGCTCATCTTCATAGAGCTTCCTCACATCTATGTAATTATGTATGGATTTTGGCAATCTTGTCTCAATCTTCTCTACCTTGGTTTCATTCATAAATGAAAAATATTTTAATGCCTTGGAAATCTCTATGCCAGAGGTGCCCTATAGAGTCCATACAATCATGTTACCTTGATCAGTACTCTGTATATCCATTAATTTTGGCTTATTGGAGGAAGGAGCCATACTCCAAACTGTAAGAGACTTGGTGTTAATGTTGAAACTAGTTCCTCTCTGTAATCCACCTAAACCAAATGCCTCATATGAAATGGCATTCTCCTACCTCCTTATTTGATCAAGCATAAATGCTTGTTCCAAGTCTTATCTAGGAACCAACATCATGTCACTCCTCTATACTAGATCCCTCTAGCCTACTCTACAGTGATTACTTCACTCTCAGGATCATAGGCCTATAGCTTCTCTACTAGTTCCATCTTCTACTGATCAGACTCCCCTGTTTTCATTTTTAGCACTAGTTCACTTTGTTTTATCTTGTATAAGAAGCTTTTGAATTCAGTGGAATTGATGAATTCATCATTCTCAAGGAACTATTGGGCTTGGTTGATCCTATCATCTAGCCTTGTTGCTGCCAACTCCAAGTCTATGAGGGTATTTTAGCTGCATTTTCTCTATTTTGGAGGTAGTTTTGTCTCAAGTTAGCAAAATATTGACTATTCCTAGGTAGTATTTATAGTTTTCTCTATTTCACCTGAGCAGGGATGTGGACAATCTTCTATCTTTTATTTCCCTTTGTCACCCATGATGCCTCAAGGACATCATCTTCTTCTACTTCAAGGGTTACATCAGGCTCAAGGCTCTCAGGGCACACCCTATGTTCTTCTCCTAATGGTTGGTCTGGCATCTTAACCATGATTTTAGCGTGGTCAATGACCATCTTCGTAATCCTTTGAGGATAAGTCATATCCATATAGAATCCCAAGAATTGGGGATCTATTCTTTTCAATTCTCTCTCCACCCTTAGAGCATCATCTAGCTTAGCTAGCTTGTCAGTTGCCTCACCCTCTACAACTATATTTGGAATGACATCCTCATGGGGAAATTCCTTGGTGCTAGGTAGTACATAGTTTCTCATTTCTTTAAGGGTGACCCTCATCTAGTTATCAGGGTCATACATTTTATAGGGCCAGTGGACAAATTATAGCGGTGGAGATAAGAGTGGATCTAGTCCAAGGCCTATTTTCCAATTGTAAAGTTACCAACCCTAAAAAATCTACACAAAAATGTTCCGCTATACACTTTGGGTCCTAGATATTCCCTATTGACCATAAATAATTTCTAGATAAATTCAATTATACCTAACCTAGGAGGGATAAATTTTGGCAGTATATGGGGTGGTTAAGGACAACCATAGACTCTCATTAAAGAAAAGGTGGGAAATAAGAAAATGTCTCCCTAATTATGGTCAAGTCTCTTTCCCTTAGGAAGTAGGGCTGGTCTCAAAAGGCCTTTTAGAATATCAGGAGCCCTAAAGTATCCTGGATCTAACATTCTCATAATTATAGCACTAAAATTATTGAAAAATGAGACAGAATCAGAAAAATGGTAATTTTTGTCCCATACCCATGTCCATAGTTGCATTGGTAGGTCTCCATTTGCATTAGAAGTGTGATCAATAAAATCAGAGCTTATGTATCCTACATTCTTATAAAGAATCAGGTGCATCAGTAGTGAATAATGATGGAAGGTGAAGTTTTTTGACTCTCCACTCTAAGCCTTGGCAATATTTTCTTTCATCACCTCTAAAATATAGTTGACATAATCATACTCCCCACCATGGTAGGAGTCATGTACACCTCTTGAAATTATGAATTCTTCTCCATAGACCATATCAGTTCCATCTTTTCCAACCACCTTGTGGACACTATTTATAGTCTTTACAAAATAATTCTTAAATTTGTCTAGTGGCATCATTTTATCCACCTTCTTAGGGTAATCACCCACTTCCTTCAAGTCCATGGGAATATGTTGTAGCATAGATCTCCCAGTATATGCCTGGGGTTTGCTTCAAATTTCCTCTATAAATCCTTTAAATCTATAGGTTGGCCCATAGCTCCATCCAGTCCAAAGGTCTCAATGAATGATTCTCAGTCTAGGGTGCAAAGGATGGTTCCATCTTTCCTATGGAAGGATTTTGTGGCTAGATTATAGCATCAAAATAAATCCTTCATCAAGTCTATATCTACAAAGACTTCGAGAAATATTAGTTTAGCAAGATTCTTCTTCTATGGGTTGCACATAGGAGTTTTATTCTCCCTATTATAATAGAAATATTTAAAGAGCTCCAAACCCATAACACCAAAGGATATAACATCTCTACAGAGGGCATATGGATCAATGAAAGCTTGATCATCTATAGCATTGGCATTGGAAGAATCAAGAAAAATCTTCATCCATTCTTCAGTGAATCTATTTGGTTTCTTCTATTTGGTTTTCCCTTCCTTGGAGGTTGAAGGCTCTACATCTACCATCTTTGATGCTTTAATTTCTTCCACTTCTTTTTCTGACATCTTGACACTAGGCTAGTAAATATAGGATATGGAAACTACTATATTCTCAGAAGCTCTGAAAATAACAATATGAAATGCACTGGAAGCTCTAAAATTGCTCAAATTCTTTTTCTCTACAAATGGGGAACTATAATTGTAAAGTAGGAAAATCTTTACAAATTAATTTACGTAAATCAACATTCACTTTGCATTGATTTTTAACATTCTTGAAACACGATATCAACTCATTCTGTCAACTCAGTGGAGTGCCACCATTACTATCTAGCAATGCACTTTTTGTACTATACTAATTCTTATTGGTCAGGAACTTCATTGCCATTTCTAGCTCAGAAAAGTGACTTATCATTTTAATGTCAAAATAAGGCCTATGATGCTATGATCATAACTAATGAAAAGACCTCTCGTATTATCTTAAAACTAAAAAATTAGTCTCCCAATGTTACAAAAACCCTTGTTGACTAGTCGAAAATAGTAGCAAAACCCTTTTATGATCTTAAGACTCATTTGTTGTCATGGCATCAACACTAACCTTATCTTCCTCTATGATCTCTCGGCAAACAACTTCATAGCATCATAGCTTGGCCTTTTTCCTCATATGATCTTATGATCACAGTTATATTTATCATTTCATAACATCTCCAATGATCTTTCAAACTTCGATGATATCACAACAAACAACTAACCCCTTATACCATAGCATCGCAAACTTTACAATTTTCATGTGGAATCTTATGACCACGGCTTTGGGGTAACATTGGAACACATCTTTTAGTACCTTGAGATCTTGCGATGAACCATTTATCATAAGGTCAGAGACACCACATGCCACATAATAATAATATAAAATTCCCTTTTGGTCCCACTGATCCTGACTAAGCACACATTTGGCATTCGTACCTTTATTTTAGCTAGTCAAAAATTGGACACCTGTCTGATAGTGCACCATCAACATTGCTTGCCTTTAATATCCTTATAATCTTATGATCGTAGAGACCTTAGATACCTCATAACATTGTAGCATTCCATTATTCCTTTCATGATCTTATGATATTCGTTGCTTCGTAATATTGTAGCACCCCTTTTCATTGTTCCCGATGCCATGATGACCTCCCTTGTCATAAGATTAGAGATAACCAAAAAGTAAACCATTTAAACTGTAATAGGATCTTACGACACAAAAGCAATTGTAAGATCAGAAAAACAAACATTACCATTCATGATATGATGACAACACATTTATCTTATGAATAGGACATTGAAAACACTTTGTTACGATGCTCTACTAACCCACTTCTCATCACATCGAGAAGACAATGTGTAAGGGAAAAACCTGCTCAATTATAAAACCGAGGGTTAGGGCCTAGACCAATTTCATGAAGATTTTTCAATGTGGGATGAAACTACAACCCTAGGGCACTAAGCTTCGCACTTGGGACAAGAATAAAAATAATTCAATCAAGACAAACATGCTAGGGTTTCCTCTGCAAATGAAAACAAGAAATATGCAACCCTAACAATCAATTCAATATTTTCACCATAATTTTGAAAATTGCACTCAGTGAAAATAGGAGCTGTTAGGGTACACCAAACCTGACTAGTATATTTTCTTTTATGAATTCACAGACTACTTCAAAAGTGGTCCTCTTTGTGGCTTTCACTACCACCCATTTTGTGAAGTAGTCAGTTGCAGTGATGATATAGGTGTGGTTGGTGCTAGATGTTGGATTAATAGGGCCAATGAAGTCAAGACCCCATTGTTGGAAAGGACCTTCAATTACCATAGGTCTAAGAGGTAGTGCGGTTAACTGGGGCCTACCTTTGAACATTTTACATTTCTTGCATTTGGCACCTAGTAATAGGCATCTTTAAACATTCCAGGCCAATAATAGCACTGTCACAATATCTTAAAAGTAGTAACTAAGGATGAGAAATGCATGTCGCATGCTTCATCGTGAAATGTTTTCAACAATCTTTCTTGTTGTTGTTTATCTACCCACCTGAGGAAAGTTCCATCTAAGGATATTTTGAAAATTTTATCATCCCAAATCATGTACTCAGTGAATTTTAATTTGAGGTCTCTTCTTTGCTTTGTTGTCAATCCCTTATGACACTCACCATATGTTAGGAGGTATGTAATATTTTTGAATGAAGGGTCTTGTAGACTCGCCGCCAAAACCAATTGTTTCCCATCCTCTTCTTTAACATTTCCATTCTCTGCTATAGCCTTGCATAAGGTGTTACCTCTCACTAACTTGTTAGGCTTAATCTTGATGTCATGCTCCTATGTTTTAGCCATCCAGGTCCCTCTGGCATTTCACCCTACATCTTGTTGAGTCAACACACATTTTACTACTACATCAGGTACATGAACCATGGAATGGGGGTGTAGGATATAAAATCTAAAAAATTTCAATGCTTTGACCATGGCGAAAGCATGTTTTTTAATTTGAGAATATTTCAACTTGTGATTCTTCAAGGGTATACTCATGAAGGCAATAGGAGCTTGTATTCCTTCTTTATTATCTTGCATAAGGATAGCTAACAAGGTGTGTTCAGAAGCATATCAAAAGATCATGAAGTCTAGTTTGTAGTCAGGATGACATAGGACTGGAGCATTAGCAATAACAATCTTTATATTCTGGAAAGCTTATTTTCTGGCATCGTTCCATATAAAGATTGAATTCTTTCATGCCCAAATTTTACAAGACAAAAACACAACCAATTGTTTTTGAAAGGTGAAGTATAGAAAAGTGCGCACACACACACACACACATATACTATGAGTACTCTATCAAACTATAAGGTGTTTGAAATATCACAACTCATGTTTTTTGAGATACAATTAAGTACATTAAGGTAATACATACTACGATCATTTGGTTGAAGGTATCGTTTAAAAATATATAGGAAACAATAGCATTTCAACCAGGTCTTAGGTATCATGGGTAGAATTATAGTATTCTGAGATATAGTTGGGGAATTATATAATTTGACAATGTAGGGGAATTCATTTCATTTGGAACTCTAGTCCCTGAAATCCAAGGGAGACCAATAAGATTTCATAATACTTGCATTTGTTAAAATTTTAAGCTATAACATAAGAACTAGATGATGCTATCATTTTGATTCCACATCCTAACCTTGTAATTAGATGTTGTGTATATAAATGTGAAGCACCTATTCTTTATCAATATAATTTCAAGAACTTAACAATCAAGAATTGTAGGTATGCATGATTATTCTAAATATTCTAGTTACAAATCATCTTATAATATATTTTTCATAGCATTTATAAAGTAACCCTAATTCATTACATTGCCATGCCAATTCTATTCCATTTTAGTTTATTTTTATATAGGTATGCATATTTTAATGAAATCTTACATCTTATCATTCCATTAAACTCTAATTTTATTAACCTAACCATGTACCATTAATTTGATTATTGAAAACATATACTATTTATTTTAATTCTAATACTACTACAATTTGTTGATCTCACATTGGTTTTGACCAACGAGTGTCTACACACTTAAGTTGTTTACTTAGTTCATGCCAAACAAGTAGTACATGCCAAGCACAACATGTATCTAATAGAGCATGTTGAGTCCATAGTGAGTGTCGAGCCAAAAATGTGCTAAGTCACTCAAGTGTCGAGCATACACCATATGCCAAGTGATTTAGAAGCCAAGCAAGTAGTGCATGTTGAGTGATACAAATGTCGAGTCTCAGTATAGAAATCGGTATATGCCAAGCATCAGACACTTTAGATGTCGAGTGAGACAGTTTTGACATAGTTGTTTGTAATGGCACAAATTACTATGTAAACCATTTTTGAGCCAACTTAAAGATGAATTATGATATTTTAGAGACAAGGACAAATCTTAAGTTGGATTCCCAATGTAATTACATGCAGCCAATCAGAAAAATGGAAGGTTTAAGTGGCAAAATGGATGAATCACAGCCATTGATTCATACCTAACCCTAAGTCACCTAAGTCTTCTTAAGGAAGACAAACCCTAAAGTCTCTAAGCATGAAGAAGGTGTATGAAGGAGCAAAAAGAGAAGTTTGCATGCACAAATAGAGCATTCATGGTGACTAAGGAGTTATGGTCTAAGATTGCATTACAAAATCAGTTAAAGGAGAACAGATGAAGAGAAGAGCATACATCAAAGAGACATCTGATCAAGAAGGATTGCAAATACATCAGTTTAGAGGCGATCTATCGTCAGGTAAGGAAGTGCTAACTGGAGGATCATTGCTAAATCATTCTAGTAGATAAATTAGTCAAATCTCTTAACAGAGTAGTCCTAACAGGCTATATTGAAATCCTCTAACAAGATGCTTACTTAATTGTGAGTTAAAGTCCTTTAGCAAGGCACACTTCTAACAGGGTGTTGAAATCCTTTAACAGGGTGAGACCTAATAGTCTTTGTAAGCCTTTAACAGGGCAGACCTTTCACAGGGTAGATCATGTCTTATGATCAAAACATTCTAACCTTCATTAGATACACTTTATTACTACAGTAGTGAAGATGTGTGATTATCATCCCCACCCCATTTTTACGTTCTCATTGGAGGTTTTTTGGGTAATCATATCTGGTGTCATACATGTGTTAATGCTTATATGTTTACATGATTTAGATGTATATGCTTTACATGTTATTTCAGTTTACTTAGTGAATGTATGAGATGGATGTGTGATGAAAGTTTTATTGGTCAAAGTTTAAACTATTGATTAACACCCCCCCCCCCCTGCCCTTCATTAGTTTACTTTTCCTATTGTAATTCCAACACAATCTTATTATTACCTACTAACAATCTAACTATGCACTACTAACTACATTATTGAATTCCTATATTAATTATTTCAAGTTTCCAAAACTACTACAATATATTATTAGCTATCAACTAAATAACATTGATTAACATTTAAATTGGATAAATTCTAGTACAAAAAAAATTTGACTAAATTTATATACTAACTAAAGATCATTACCTACTTACAACTAATTAAACTACTAACTAATCTATAATTACCCCCACTAACCGACTTCCCACTCATCTTAACAATAGTATGAATCTTTATTACTACTAAACAATCTAAATTTCCTAACTACAAATCTAATTACTACACACCATAATTCTCTCCCCTACTTCCTACCTTACCACTTTCCAAGACTAATAAATAAAAAACAAAACACTCCAAGTGCTAAATCACTAACCCTTCCCCCTTATCATGCGAAAATCTCCCCCATCTTTTGGTGTGCAAGTGGGAGGTGCCCTAGGTAGATGCACCCAATCCTAGAAGCCCTTGGAAAGTTCTTGGAAGTGGTACAAGAGGATGGGGAAGGTGGGAGTCTTGTGACTCCCCTTCATCCAAGGAAATCTGTAGCCTAGGTGCACATGGAGGAGGAGTGAATGAAGAGTGGTGTGGGGACCGCCAACCCAAAAGGGTTCCCCCCCCCCCCCCCAACAATCTAATTTAATTTGTTGTTTTTTTTTTAAGCACCCATTTTAGTGCCAACACATGACTCTTGAAGAGTTTTCATAGGCCAAATTCTATTTTATTTTATTTAGTATATATATACATATACATATTGTTTCCTAGGGGCTACCGTATGGTGTGGGGATATCCAAGGTTCTATTTTTAATTGATAAGACTAGGTAAAAAGGTGCTAAAGTATATTCCATTAAATATTTTATTAGTTTTTAATAGGCAGAGGTAAATTTTCACATTCCCATGCAAATTCCAGAGAAGGAAAATGTGCACCTATAGCCTATTTTCTCATATGGATATTAGATTATGTTTTGTATTGAGGTTATTTTCTTCTATTCCTACTATGAAGTTAAGAGGATTAGCTGGATGATAAGCTAATGTTATCATTTTTATTTACACAATCTAAAAATTTAATGGTGTAGGATAACTCGAAATTCAACACTCTAATGTACAAGAACAAACTTAATTATTTATAAAGGATGAATAGAAATATTTATGGAATTGATTCTTACTGAAGACATAATGAATCATTTCCAAGCATACATAAGAACTATTGTATTACAAGAGCTTTTATTTCCTTTACATCAAAATTCATAACAGAGAACTTTACAATAATCTCACTCATCTTACCTTAACAAATATTACATTGACTCTCTCACACATGAAAATTCCACAAGCTTTACTTTGGGTTGAATACATAAATCTACTTATGTACAAGAGTTATCTAAAACATTGAATTTCCAAAATGATGTATATTTCTTTCATGAACTATTCCTTTCCTTCTTATATAAAAATGGAGATATTACATTCTTCCTTCCATAATGCCAACTATATGCATAACATAGATCACATTTTACATATTCACAATGGTATACCCTAGGTTTAAATTCCCCTCACATTTTAGAGAACATAAAAGTGGGGATTATATCATCATAAGCCATAACAAAATGACATGAAAAGGATGAATTTTTTACAACACTTGATTCTTCAACAATATCAAGGGAAAACCCTAACTCCTTCATGGGTCCATTTCCACAAACTTGCACAAACAACACAAAACTAGGAACCATGGAGGCTCACCTCCCATCCTAGGCCTCCCAAGAGGCCACCCACCAAGCTAGGGAAACAAAACCCAAATGGGATACACACACAACATCTACTAATGCATACAACCACACAACACAACACATAACAATCCCTCCCATGGCTTGCACATTGATTTACCATTGGAAATCATGAATACATTGGGTGAAGGTGGACTCTTCAAAGAGGAGAATGCCATATCCATAATAAAAATATTTAACCATAATTGCATTTTTGCCTCTCAAGGCTATCATAAAATCTCTGCCTTCTTACACAATCCCTTATACCTCCCAAACACAAAAGGCATATGGCTTCAATGGAGCCCATACTCCATGAAAGAAAGAAAAACTCCTCATCACAAGGAAAATTTTCTCAACTACAATGTTGAGCCCAAGTAACCCCTTCATCTAAGGCTACTCTTCCCTCTTAAGGGTGAGTGAAGCCTTTACACCCATTAACAATTCAACATCCCAAAAACAAAACAAAGAGATCAAGAAGGAAAACCAAGAAAATACATGTAACACAAATCACAATCACACCATCACAACACAATACAAGGATTCATAATGACAATACATGAACCCACAACAACAATACATGTTTTTAGCATCATTATGAAAATTCAAAAGATGGTCATGGTTTGAGCACCAACTTGGGTCCAAGCTAAAGGCAATGATAGTTGATGAAGAGCTTCCTTCTCCTTAGCCTCCTTTCCAAAACCCTAACTGTCTCTAAACTTAGAGAGTGGGTGAACACCCCACTAGTTTGTCCAAGTCTCCCTAAAAAGGCTCTCCCACTATCTATTTTGGCAAAAACATCAAGCCACTACCTCTTACAATCTTGTTCCCCCACCCCCACCCCCACCCCCCCCACCAAGTTCGTTATTTTTGACTTAGTGGAAACATGGGAAAGAACTCATGTGACAACTCAATTTTCGAATTGGTGGAAGAATGCACTGGTAAAGGGCCCCCCATAGGCTAGCTAAGCATTAACATGGTCAAATTTAGGCCCCTAACATGCTATACTAACATATGGGTGGCTTATTTTCACAAAAAGGACAATTTGGGACCACATAATGACCCTTTAAAATCCTAGTCAAGTCTAAATTCGAATTTCCCTTTAATAGTGACTCATCCTATCCCTTGTCAAGTGGGTTTACTTAATCTTTAAAAAGGTAATTATTCTAAAGGTTAAATGCTACCATGACCAAAACCCTAGGTGACATGTCATTAATACACAATAATCTACAAGTGTCAAGTGACACATTAAAGCACATTATACATCATCATGACATGTCCCTAATGCATCTTTGAGATTAAAATTTTCACACACATGCAAGATTATATTTACAAAATAAAATATGTCACAACGAGACTTTTTGAACTTTCAAAATATTTTCCCTAGCTAAACCATGTTCGCATGAGTTTGGACCTTGTTTCCTCGATAAATTTCCATGGTCCCACTTCCTGCGCACTAAACTCAAGTATCAGTAGTCCAAAGGGAAGTCACATAAAATACATATCATAAATGCATACAAATTCCAATGTTACATAATCTATATTAACATAATTCAATTAAATTTCCTTTCTTAATCATTTCAAATAAAACATTCAAAACATTAAAATATCAAAATCTACATATCACATTCAATCTTAAATCAACATGATTGAATTAACATTTTGCATCACATCATAATCTAATTTCTATCCTACCATGTGTAAAGTTGCATCCATATTTGTTTGATCATCCCATACAAAAAAATTGGTTCTTAATACATATCATAGATGGAAATCACTAATGTAAATACCAAAATTAATAGATAATATAAGCCAGTGCCCATCTAAGTCTTGAATAAACGTCAAAATATCCAAATCCTAGGTATCAAAATACAATTAAAATATCTATCCTATGACTGGTTGGGGTGAGGCCTCACAAATTCCTTTCATCATATCTACAACAAACTTAGTGGTTTCGGCAAAATCAGGCACGAACCTTCAAAGGATATTTACTTGTCCAAAAAATGACTTAACTCCCATTTTTCTCATAAGTAGACTTAATCTTCAGATGGCCTCAATTATTTTAGGGTTAATTCTAATAACATCTTGAGATACCATATGATCGAGTAATTTTCCTTCTATCACGTAGAAAATGAACTTCTTAAGATTCAGAGAGATTCTGTGTTCTCGACACCTTTGCAACACCTTCGAATCTTCTATGTGATTTTTTCTCTTCTTCAAGAATACAGTAAGGTCATTCATGTATATAATGATGATTCTATCCTTTAAGCTAGGAAAATATTTATTCATACGCCTCTAAAAAGTGGCACTGACGTTCATAAGACCGAATGGCATTCTATGGTATGCGAACATACCGTAAGGAGTGGTAAAAAGTTGTCTTATGTTGATCTTTCTCTTCCACTTCTATCTGATTGTATCTTAAGAAGCCATCAAGTGACATCATTTCAGCTCTAGCTATTGTTTGTAGTAGATAATCCGTGCAAGGAAGGGTGTAATTGTCTTTCAAATATGCCTAGTTTAGATTTCTAAAATCCACGTAGATCTTTATCTCTCTATTCTTCTTTCTAACTGGTACTATATTTCCTATCCATGTAGAATGATGGATAGGGTAAATTATTCTGGCCTTCAGCGTCTTGTTAACCTCTGAAAATATGGTGTCAGCTACCTTCGGGTTATATTTTCTCTGCTTTTGTTGGAAAGTAGTTGCATTAGGTTTCAAGGGGACCTAGCATTTCATTTTCCCACCTTTGTAGCTTTTCAAATCCTCATAACTCCAAGCAAATACATCTTGATATTCTACAAAAAGTTGTTGGGCAACTTCCTTTTCATCAAGTGAGCAACATTTTCCTATATTGACCATTTTAGGACTTTGCATGTCTCCAATGTTCACCACCTCATATTCACCAGTAGTAGGCCCTTTTGTATCCTCTTTTCTTTAATGCAAGTATCATATCTATTAAACAACTTTTCCAATGACACAAAGTATGCAGGAATGATGTTACCTTGTAGTTGTATTACATCAGGCTCTTCTTGGTTAATTTTACTAGGATGACTTTCTCAGATAGTTCTGGCATCTTCTAAAAAAAACTACAAACTTTTGTCATCTTCGAACACTTGTCAGGCTTCTACATTGTCAAGGATGGAAGGTTTGTACACAATCTCTACTTGATACATTTTGTTCTTGAATTTTAGATGAGGAAGTAGTAGGGAGGTAGAAACGGCCAGTGAATCTGCCTTAGAGTTCATCTCTCTCAGGAATAATTCAATTGAGAATGTGTTGAGCCCTTTGATTTCATCCTAGACCCTGTTTCTATAATTTTTCAATTTATGATTCTTCACAGAGTACTGCCCCTTGATTTTTCAAACAGCAAGCTCTACATCACCCTGAGCTTTTAGTATTTTTATACCTTTTTTCCTTCGCAGCTATTATTCCAAGTAACAAGGCTTCATATTCTACTATGTTGTTCGTGCTCCCAAATTCTAACTTGAATGCCATGGATTTAGTTTCTCTAGAACCAGGTGAGGAACAGCTTCCATCAAATTCTAGTGTCCATACCGATGATGATTCTTCTTTGAGAATTTGATCTTCTCACTCTTTGACTTTTTGGTCACTTGAGACATCTTCAGTGAACAACATATAGTTACCAAATTCCAGCTCCTAGTAGAGAATTTCAGCTTTGGGATCATTTGACTTCAAAATTGTAAACTTGGCTTTCTCTCCTTAGATTCTAACTTTACTTTCTTTCTTCCTATAGGTATGACCGCCTGAGACCAATCTAGTTTTATTTCTCCTCTTAGGTCCTTGCAGAAACTTATGCTTAGAAGCAATCCATTGTTGGGTGGAATATCTACGACTAGAATAGTCAGTAGCAATTTATTTTCTGGATTGGAGGCCAGTTCTACTTGAGCATCCTTGATTTGCTCAAGTAGGGGGACCTATTTGGCATCCATAGAATAACATCTATCATGCACATTAGTAAGAGTGAGGCCTAGAGCTTTGGCTACAAGATATGGGGTACATACATTGTATCCTACCTAATCCATCCAAAATCCTAATTTGAATGATGGATAATGAGCAAGAAAAATATTCTAATTTCCCTTATATAGGAATGTTTGGTCATGAAGCAAAGTGATTGGAGAGGTTGATGTCATGTGCGAGAACCTAAGGAGGTTTTGCTTCATTAAGTGACCCAAGAGAAGAGTCTGCAATGGCATGTTAAGAAAGAAGGCTTAAGGAGATGAATGCTTGAAGGGTGAACAAGCTGTTAGAGCTACAAAGTATGAAAGCCAAGCAGAATTGAGGACTAAACAGATATCTATAATCTACAGGTGGAGTTGTAAGTTGTGTCAGATCAAAGCTCTACTATTACTTCTAACAATTATATCAGTCTAGGGAAAATCCTTTAGATTAAGGTTGACCTAACAGTCATTGGAAAATGCTTTACTAGGGTGGTATTCCAAGTGAATGGCCTAAAGTCCTCTAACAAGGCTCACTTTTAATAGGGTTATTGAAATCCCTTAACCGGGTCACATTTAACAGTGTGTATTGTAATCTTTAACAGGGTTGGCCTTTCACAAGGCATCACTTTATAAGAGTGAAAAAGGAGTAGCATGTTACTAGTGGTTTTTCCCAAATTGGGTTTCCACATAAATCATTGTGTCAAGTGTGCTAATGAATGTGTTGTGTTTCATGCTTTACATTTCTGCAAATTGATTTGACAGTAACATATAAGTTTTAGTAAATACACAATGAATGCATGCATGGGTATGAATGTTTTATTGGTTCACTAAATTGTGAAAAAGTTTTATTTATACATTTGGACCTTGAATAACTGATTCACACCACCCCCCCTAGTTATTCTAAAGTAATTCCAACAATTAGTATTAGAGTCATATGCTTAAAAGGACTAGTTTTAAGATACTAGAAGCACAAAAATCAAGATGTCTAAAAGAGAAGTACCCAAGCTCAATAGAGATAACTTTCCTACATGGAAAAGTTTGATGAAGCTACACCTTGGAGGACTTGGAGATCATGTACAATCTACCATCATAGTGGAACATGTTAATCTAGCAGGAGCCCTAACTACTGAAGGTATGAAGAAGAAGAAGGAACACAATCAGGCAATGTCAGAGATTGCCTCTACCCTAAGCTATGCTGAATTTGATGACATCAAAGGCTATGACACTGCAAATAAAATGTGGGATGCCCTAAACACAATCTATAGAGGAGACAAAAATGTTCAAAGAGCTAAATCTTAGAGCCTCAAAGGTAAGTTTGATGATATGAGAATGGAAGAAGGTGAAAATATTGTTCAATATATTGCTAGGATAAAAGAAGTTGTTAGTGTAATAAGAGGAGCTATTGGCCATATAGATGATGATATTGTGTTAAGTAAATTCTTGAGAACATTACTGCCTATTTATGCAATTAGAGTTTTGGCAATCCAAGAATTGAGATGTATTCTAGGAAATAATCTAACTCTTGAAGGTCTAGTAGGTAGACTCACTACTTTTGAGCTATATAATTTTGACAATTACAAACTAGAGAGTCTTGAGTTCGCTTTCAAAGCTAAATTGTTATTGAAGGATTCTGATGAGGTGAAGCAGAAGAAGAAGAAGAAAAGAAAGATAAAGCATGCATCCAGTGACAGTGATATAGATGAGGAAGATATTGAACAATTGAAAGCACTATTGGCAAGAAGATTTCATAGTAGTAAAGGCAATTTCAAAGGTAAGTTACCCATCATTTGTTTCAATTGCAATGAAGTTGGACATATTGTTGCAAGATGTACACAGAAGAAGAACTACAGAGAAGGAAACAAGTACAAAAATATAAGAGAAGATGACATTAGAGATTACAAAGACAAAGACAAGAAGTCGTGCTACATTGCTAATGAACATGACTCTGATGAACATGACGATGAAGTGGTGTATGTTGCAATAAAGGACAAATTTGATGAAGATGAGGCAACTGTACTTGTGACTTGTGTGAACAAGAATGATAGATGGATCATTGACAGTGGATGATCACATCACATGACTAGAGACAAAAGTAAGTTCATTACCTTAACTTGTTATGATGGAAATAGTGTTAGATTTGCTAATGATGCACCATGTTTGATAAAAGGAAAGGGCTCTATCAAACTCACAGACAAGATTTCATGTGACAATGCTTACTATGTTGAAGGACTAAGTTATAACTTGTTAAGTGTGTCACAATTGAATAATTTGGGATGCAAGGTTGAATTTGAAAACAAAACTACCAATATATATGACACAAATGGGAAACTAATTGGAAAAGGTGATCAAACTAGAAGTAATCTATTCTATCTAGATATAGAGGATGCTACTTGTCTTGTTACAAAAATTGATGATATATGGCTTTGGCACAAGAGATTATGTCATGTTAATTTTGATAACTTGGTTAGTAGCAGTAACATGAAGAGAGTTAGAGGACTGCCTAAGTTGAGGAAACCTAATAATATAGTGTGCAAACAATGTCAGCTAGGCAAAATGTCAAAATCAAGCTTTAAGAGTAAAGCTTATACCTCTAAAGAGATATTAGAGATTGTTCATACTAACTTATGTGGACCAATTGAAGTGCAAAGCTACAGAGGAGATAAGTACATAATGCCACTTGTTGATGATTACTCTAGGATGATGACAGTCATATTTTTGAAATAGAAATCTAATGCTTTTCAAATGCTTAAGTGGTTTTTGGCAAGAGTTGAGAAAGAAACAAGTAAGAGTCTGAAATGTTTAAGATTAGACAAGGGAGGAGAATTCACTTCAAATGAGTTTGAGATGTTCCACAATGATAGAGGAATCAAAAGAAAAACATCTACCCCTAGGACCCCTCCACAAAATGGAATTGCTGAAAGGAGAAACAGGTCTATAATGGACTATGCCAAAACACTTATGATGGAGAAGAATGTTGCTCAAAAATATTGGAGAGGAGTTGTAAGTATTGTTGTGTATACCTTGAACCATGTGCAAATCAAGAAAGGTACTCATTCAACACCTTTTGAACTATGGTATGGATATCCACCTAATGTAAAATACTTTAAGGTATTTGGAAGTGAGTGTTATATTCTTAAAGATGTTAGGAATGGAAAGTTTGATACAAAAAGTGAAGAAGGTATATTCCTTGGATACTCTACAAGAAGCAAAGCTTATAAGTGTTTAAATACTAACACTAACAAAATTATGGAAAGTGCAAATGTGAATTTTGATGAATCTATAGAAGTACATGAGGCTGAGCCTATGAAAGAATCAAAAGAATACAAATCATTTGTATACTTTTATGAAGGAATTCCTTTTGAAGAAGATGTTGAAAATCAAGTAACAAATCAACAGCAAGTTTCAGTAACTGTTGAGTCACATCCTATGAATGTCAAGTTGCACTTAGGAACCGAGCTACATTCAGATGCCAAGATGTAGGGTGAAAAAAATGCACATTCTAATTTTGAGATTAGTACACATGAAACAGATACTAAGATACCTGACAGAGATGTACACAGTGACTCTGAAGTTGAAAGACAAAGTGTAGAAACAAGAGCTTAACCAAGATTGTCCAAATATGTCAAAAGACATCATCTTGTTGATCAAATCATTGGAAACAAAGATGCTATACCAATGACAAGAAATAGATTGAGATGTGAATCATGTATGTTAAGCATGAAGGAGCCCAAAATAGAGAAAGAAGCATTGGAAGATGATGACAGGTACAAGGCCATGGAAGAAGAGATTCAACAAATAGCAAAGAACAAAACATGGAGTCTAGTTCCTAGACCAGAGACAAGAATGTGATTGGCACCAAATGGGTATTTAGAAACAAGCTAGATGAGAATGATGAAGTGAAAAGAAACAAAGCAAGATTAGTCGTAAGGGATATGCACAAGAAGAAGGAATTGACTATGGGAAGACATTTGCTCCTATTGCAATAATGGAAGGAGTAAGAACTCTACTTGCTTATGCTACTTACAAAGGTTTCAAAGTTTATCAGATGGATGTTAAATCTGCATTTTTGAATGGCATGCTAGAAGAGGAAGTCTACATAGAACAACTAGAAGGATTTGTTGATGATAACAATAAAAACATGGTATGTAGATTGCACAAAGCCCTATATGGATTGAGCAAGCACCAAGAGCATGGTATGAGAGACTTCATACTTATCTTATGAAGATCAGATTTAAAATGACTGATGATAACATCAATCTATGCATAAAGATATAAAAAGACAAAGGTATTTTGCTATCTGAAATATTTGTTGATGATATCATATTTGGAGGACAAGATGCCTTATGTAAGGACTTTGTAAATCAAATGAAGCAAGAATTTGAAATGTCTATGTTTGGAGAAATCATTTTTTTTGTGGAATTACAAGTATATCAGATGAAGTATGGTATATACATCACTCAGTAAAAGTATATCAAGGAGATATTGAAGACATTTGGACTAGAGGACTCCAAACCAGTAACTACACTTATGGTGATAGGACACAAGCTGTCAAAGAATGATGATTCAGTTGAGGTGAATTAAACATTGTATAGGTCTATGATTGGAAAATTGTAATATGTAGTACATAGCAGACCTGATATTACATTATCCATAGGGATAGTTGCAAGATTATCTACTAATCCAAGGGAGAATCATTTAATGGCTATGAAAAGGATAATGAGATACTTGAAAGGAACATAAAAGTTTGGTCTATATTACAAGAAGAATGAAAGTTTTGACTTGATAGCCTACGTTCTGACTATGCTGGAAACATTGATGACAAAAAGAGCACCAGTGGAGGAGCATTTTTCTTAGGCAAGAAACCAGTTACATGGAAAAGCAAGAAATAGAGTTGTACTTCATAATCTACTGTTGAAGCAGAATATGTTGTTGCTGCTGTAAACTGCACAAACATTGTATGGATCAAACAGTACTCAAAAAAATGAAGGGAGAAATCATAGAACTAGTGATACTTCATTGTGATAATAGAAGTGCCATCAATATATCAAAGAACCTAGTGATGCACACAAAGACAAAGCACATTGCAATCAAGTATCACTAGTAAGAGAATTAGTTCAAGACAAGGAGGTGAAGATGGAATACGTTAACTAAAAGGAGAAAATTGTTGATATCTTCACAAAACCATTACCTAATGATTCTCATGAGTATCTAAGAGGTAAACTAGGGGTGATACCCTATCCAAAGCTATGTAAGAAATAGAAGGAATTCTCTGCATCAAACAAGCTAATGTTCATACAATACAAATTCACAAAGCTGAAACTTCAAATCAGTCACAAGCAAGGTGACAAAGGGAGAAAATGAGGAATATGCAAAGCTTAGATCTACATATTTTAAGGATGACAAGTTTTTGGTATAGGCCTTTGGCATTGTTATCAAAGAGGGAGAAAGTACATTAAACCGATCATCATCATCATAAGAGTTTTACTGATCAAGTGCAAGAGATAAATGGGAGAAATTCCTAAAATGATCTATTGATTAGAGAGGGAGAAAGGTATCAAGAATCAAATTAGAACTAAGAGGGAGACATTGATCAGAGAGCCAGAAAGAAAGAGGGAGAAATCTTGATCTACCTAGCAAGAGGGAGATACAAGAAGAAACTCAGAGAGAGTTTGAAGAAAGAGAAGTTTTTGTAACCTAATCAAAAGATGGAAGTTGTTGATAGGGAGGAATACAAGTTCTTTCTTTGGTATTGTCTTACTATCTTAACCTAGTCAGATTGGTTAAACAAGATGTTCATCATTTGATTAACTTGGTTGATCAGTTTGGTTTGCCATTAATGCCAAAGAGGGAGATGGTTGAAATCTGATTGAAAAAGAGGGAGATTGTTGAAGAAGACTATGTGTTTCAGTCATTATTTTGTCACTAATGTCAAACCTGTTATTTTCTAGTGAGACAACTACTTATAAGATTCAAGTACTATTACTTAGTTGATTAATGAGGAGGATTTGAAGATTGTTGAAATTTGATTGAAAAAGAGAGAGATTGTTGAAGAAGACTGTGTGTTTCAATCATTGTTTTGTCACTGATGTCAAACCTACTATTTTTTGGTGAGAAAATTGGTTATAAGATTTGAGTCCTATCACTTAGTTGATTGATGATGAGGATTTGATCAACAAGATATAACAAAAGCACCTAGAGGAAAGGTTGGGTTATGATTATGAAATGAAGTGCAAGGATCAGTTAAGATAGTGATGACATGATGAATTGATGATCTACTTAAGGTTAGAAAATAGTTGGCTACACTTAGAAAGTTTAGAAGAATAATTTAAACAAAGTTCGTCTGCCAAGCTTGACCGAGTGGATAGTAGGTGTTGAGAAAAGTTAGTGCAAACTGAGCAAAAAGTTAGTTAGAGCCAAGTGAAAGCAAATTCTAGTGGATGCCAAGCAAGATAGTTGATGTCGAGTAAATTTTAGTTGATGTCGAGAACCAATAAATGTTAGTTGATGTTGAATGATTTTATAGTTGATGGTGAGCAACACAATATGTGTTGAGCATCAAAAGGTTGATAATGTTGAGCTGTTGCATTATGATAAAGATCAAAGATTCATCGAATCTAAGCCAACAAGTTTGTTTTCTTGGAACTTGTGAACTAGGAGGAAGATAAGATTGATGAGCTAGTGGCACAAAATTTGATGTAAACGATTTTTAGGAAAATTCAAATGGATTCTGAGAGAAGTTTCTAGAATAGACAAGATATGGGGTAGATACATTGTATCCTATCCAATCCATCCAAAACCCTAATTTGAATGATGGATAATGAGTAGGAAAAATATTCTAATTTCCCTTATATAGGAATGTCTGGTCATGAAGCAAAGTGGTTGGAGAGGTTGGTGTCATGTACGAGAACCTAAGGAGGAAAAGGAATTGAGGGTTTTGTTTCATCAAGTGATCCAAGAGAAGAGTATGCAATGGCATATTAAGCAAGAAGGCTTAAGGAGATGAATTCTTGAAGGGTGAACAAGTTGTCAAAGCTGCAAAGCATGAAAGCCAAGTAGAATTGAGGACTGAACAGAGATCTATAATTTGCAAGTGAAGTTGTAAGTTGTGTTAGATCAAAGCTCGATTGTTACTCTCTAACAATTGTATCAGTCTAGGGCAAATCCTTTGGATTAAAGTTGACCTAAAAGTCATTGGAAAATCCTTTAATAGGGTGGCATTCCAAGTGAATAGCCTAAAGTCCTCTAACAAGGCTCACTTTTAATATGGTGATTGAAATCCCTTAACTAGGTCACATTTAACAGTGTGTATTGTAACCTTTAACATGGTTGGCCTTTCATAGGGCATCACTTCATAAGAGTGAAAAAGGAGTAGCATGTTATTGGTGGTTTTTCCTAAATTGGGTTTCCACGTAAATCATTATGCCAAGTGTGCTGATGAATATGTGGTGTTTCATGCTTTACATTTCTGCAAATTGATTTGACAATGACATACAAGTTTTAGTAAATACATAATGAATGCATGCATGGGTATGAGTGTTTTATGGGTTCACTAAATTGTGAAAAAGTTTTATTTATACATTTGGACCTTGAATAACTGATTCACCTCCCTCTTAGTTATTCTAAAGTAATTCCAACAAAGTTCTCATGAGGTAATACCATATTTCTTCATATTATGGGTCTATTGGTCTAGTGAAATGTTAGAATCCCTAGCAAAGTTTCCAAAATTTTGTTGGTAAAGAGATTGTTCTTTTATTTTACTCTTTGAATGCCCAATATTTGTGAACAATATCTAGTTATAATAGTTGGGAAATCATAGCTAAGTAATTGACTTCTCTTTGAATTCTTAGGTACAGCTCCCTCAGATTTGTGATTTGCAATGAATCTTGTTTATTCCTAATTCTAACTAGGGTGTGTTCTTGACCAAAGAACAAGTAAGGTGAACCAAGTTAGGCCTAAATAGGAACTAACTTAATAAATTATTTGAGTCTTAAAACCAACCAAATCTATGAACCCACACCTCTTGTGAACCCGTAGAATTTGATGAAATGTTAATGGATTCTATCTGTGAACTAACTACTTAACTGAAATCTTTTAACTCTTATTAAAAAGAAACTAACTTAAAGAAAAACACAAAATGAAATATATTTTAACTTTCAATAACACTACTTATCATCTTCATCTTGATGTATTTAATAGGGAAACAAAACTTTGTTTATTCCATAACTCAATTGAACTAAAAGAGACATCTAAAACTATCACAAAACAATGGAACACAAAATGATTGACACAAAATAATTCAACTTATCTCTGCAATCTGAAGTATTTCACACCAAAAATTAGTTGACCTTTTATTAATCTTTCAATTAGGTACATATAGGATTTTGAGATAATCGTTACAAAATGAAACTCAAATTGGTTCATCTCCTCAAAATTGACAAATGGCAAGGAGGCAAATGTCAATTACAATATTTACATCAAAATATGAAAGGGCGAGATAAGAATCACTTCGTCTTCTTTCCTTTTTCTGACTTTTCTTTATAGGCTTTGGTAGTAATAATGATTGGGATCAACTCCTCCTATCTATGAACATGAATGTTAGTGTATCGTAGGAGCCACTTAGAATGTTCTCTAGCTAGCTCTTTGATGGTATTCAACCACTCATGCATTTCCTCCATAGCCACATGTACACACCCACCAAGCCTTTGGAGCTTTGAGACTTTGTTCTAATGATCAGAAGGTTTCTTTGTTAAGCTATTCAGATAATTAGAGAAATTATTTTGCATGACAATGACTCCAACTATCCCCTTCCCTTGTCCATAGTGTCTTCCAGCCATGATTTTGTGTCGATCACCTTAGATGCAGTCCTGAGTGTGTTTACATTGAAAATTTTCCTCTTGGCTAGAGTTATTAGCTTTGTAGTTGAAGAGAAAAGATTCTTTGGAGCCTGGAAAACAAGTTTTGAAACTTTTTTCTATTTATGTAGTCTTCTTTATAGTTTCATCAAACTTAGTAGACTTGCTCTTGCTACTTCCACCATCTCCAAGGTCCACCACTTGTATTTTGGGGCTACTTGGTAGGAGCAATGCAACATTTATAAATGGAATTGGATTGTTGTGGGGTGAGAAAGCCACTGTGACTGCATTGTCCTTCACTTCTTCTTTCCTTCTTCTTCTTGATCTCCATTGCAGTTTTGATCACCAATACTAAACCATCTTGAAAAGGCTTATCAAGGGTGATAATATTTTCAGGAGGTTGGTTACCTCCACCAACCAGTTGATTAGGCCCTTGATTGATGGTCAAGATTGTGCCTAAGGCACCACTTTGAGAAGATGAGGTTGCCAATACACTTGGAGATGCTTGGGCGATCCTGCCTTTGCTCCTACTTCACCCTGTAGTGGTCCACTCGACCTATTTTCTAGTTCTCTTGTAGATTCTAGCCATCATCATGTCCAGGTCTTCCACAAATTCTTCATAATGTTCTAAATTTATGGGAGTATTCCTCAGCTTGATCAAGCAAGTATTGCTATACATATTCTGACCATCATCTTCAAGTCCTTCTACATCAATGTTGATCTTATACATCTTCACTTGGTCAACCATCAGTCTAGCAAAGGCTTGATCACGACTCTCAAACTCATCTTTACAATTGATCCAATAGTCCTCAATGGTAGTGATGTGCTTTATCATGCTCCCTATCTGTAAAACATCTTTGGCATACCCATTCAGGTCAAACATGGGCCTCAGGACTTCATACATGTCCAACTTATATTTCTTCTCGAACACCTTCATCATGTTTTTGGCATCGGATCGAGTGTTGCAACTAAAGGCTCTGATTTTCATGGGAACTTCATACTCTTTCTTCTTTAGGCTCCCATGTAGTATATTCACTTGTAGGGCTTTTCGTATGATCTTGATTAACACGATCATGTCACTTAGATGCCTTGGTATCTTTAAGGGAAATCTGTCGAATGCTACAAGACACAAATAAGAAAATGACGAGAATTGAATGAAGTGACATCCAAATTGACTAATGGAGGCCATGGCTTATAGGCTAAATCTCCTTTCTGAGCATCCTTGTAGCTCACTGCAAATCTTCATAGTGAACAAATCATTTACCTTAACATAATTCACATAACTATTCTGTAATTGTAGACATGGATAAAATTCATAAGATTTAACATCAATCTGGGAAATTCTCTAATATTGGGAGGCCGGGGCACAATTGCAATAAGGCCAACATGTAAATCAAGAAGGGGTACATGTAGAATGTATTATAGAACTTAGTTTCCTAGAGAGCATTGGAAAGACTTTCACTTACCTCTTGTGCCCAATCAATGTATTGGGTATCTGAGCAAATTACCTGAACGAAGAAGAAATATTGCTTGATAAAATTTAAAGCTTCTACCTCACCTTTCAACCTGTGTAGGAGAACCAAAATGTCAATGATTTCAAGCTTAAGGTTGGTCCCAAACAATGTTTTGGGAACTTTACTCTTATCACTCTGTGGTTTCTAGAACCATGTCCTCATGATTTATTTCCTCCAAATCATCTTCTTTACGGAGAATTCTGAGACAACTACACCAATGCCTAAATCAAAGAGCTCCTCCCACTTTGGCACATGAAGGTAGTTCACCACTATTTTCTTATCAATTAAAATTAGCACTATATCATCATGTAGCACAATTTCCTTGGTTTCTGGGTTGTAGTGATATATGCATTCATAAATCAACTCAGGGGCTTGGATCGCAACTGTAAAATTAGTTGCTTCAACTAAACCACATCCTTAGAGATTCTCAATGATGGGATGAATTTGTTCAGATCTCAATCTTTTCTAGAAGTCTGCCATGTCAAAGAAGTGCAGAGAAGTATCTATGAAGTTCTGCAATGCGGACTTGATAGCAATTAACCCATCAAAACCTACTAACTTGGTTGCCATGAGTTCATGAACAAGATTTTGACTCAAGAAAGTGAATGAGACAACAAAAGAAATAGTAATAGGTTTTTTAAAAGCTAATTGTATTGATAGAGTGGAAAATCAAAGAAAAAGTAATATTCAATTCAACTGCTTGTCCATCTTTATATGAGAGCTTTAATTCATTTGTTGATCTTCAAAATTCATGCCACAAGAATGAATTTAAGGAGATACCTATTGGATAGTAAATATGAGAGTTCAAAAGACATCTATATCGATCTAACACACTTTGTATCTAGTATGGGGGTCAAAATTAACCATTAACTTGATTTTCTTGAAAAATCAGAAAACTATCTTCATGGGTTGGAAACCCGCCGAGGAGAAGACATTTTCCATTTTTTTGTTGTTGCTTCCTACCAACTCAAATATTCAACAACAACACTTCTAGAAGCTTTGAATGCTTAGTTAAGGTGTGAGGACCTATTTGAGAGTCATTAAACATCTTATTTTTCACCTCAAGCCATTTTGCAGAAAATTGTCTTCATGGGTTGAAAACCTACCGAGGAGAAGACAACTTTGATTTTTCCACAAAGGCTTAAATATTTGAGTAACAAAAAATCTAAACAATGCTTGGAGATCTTAACTTGGATTCAAACATTTTTTATCTTAGAAACCTTCACCTTTTGCACATTTTTACTCCATATGTATCTTCAAATGGTAATTTATAGGAAATCACCTTCATGGGTATGGAACCCACCCGAGGAGAAGATGATTTTCAAATTTTTGCCAACACTTGCTTATTAAGGAATGGTACATTGTGAGTGAATATGGAGCATGATTGATCATTAAATGAGAAACTTGAATCTCTATCAAACTAGGTACTAACTTACCTAACTAGTACACGGTAAAATAAACACCCACCTAGCAAGAGGGAAAGAGAAGGTAAAAAAGGGAAAATCAAATAGAGATCACCTAACCTTAGGGACTTAGACCTAGACTTAGACACGGTTGAGTATTTCAATAACTTCTCTAACTAAACAATACTCATTTTTTCCAACTGGTTAGAAAACAAAAAGTAGGGCAACAAGGACATTTAGTAGAAAAGTGACCAACCTCATTACATTTGAAATAAATCAAGGGTAGTTTACCTTTAACTATTGATAACATTATAGTAAGCAATGCTTCAATCTCATCCAAATCATTTTCATTTTCATATTCACTTTCTTCTATTGTTTTCTTCTCTCTTTTTTGATTGATGATGGTTAGTGAAAACTTAAAGGCATTTTCAATTGTAACCATACTACTATCATAATTTCTCAACTCAATTGCGATCAATCAAACAACTAGATCATCAAGTGTCAAATCATTTCCATGCACAACTCTTACTTATTGAATATTAGAAACTTTGAATTAGCATAAACATGTAAAAGAGTTTTCAAGACTCTACTTACAATTTCAAAATCCTGAATGACACCTCCAACAGGTCTTACTACACTCACAACTTCTTTGATTTGGTTCACAAATTATGCAACATTTTCACCTTCTTTTATTCTCATGCCATCATACATATCTCTAAAGATTTCATCTTTAGCTCTTCTTACATTGTCATCTCCTCCATGAACAAGCTTCAGTTTATCCCACATTTTCTTTGCATTGGCACAATTATTAACATCATCGGATTCAACATCAGTGAGAGCAGATGCAATGTTAATCATCATATTATTGTGATTCCTATTTTCATTTATTTGATCCATAGTTAGAGGACCAACATGTGTGACATATTCATTATCCAACCAGTGTCTAACATTATCTCCAATACCTAAAAGATGTAGCTTTATTTTGTCTTGCCATGAGGAAAAGTTCTCCTTGTTTATCTTTGATGGCTCTCTCTTATACATATTGATCTTTAGCTTAAGTTCATTTAAACTTCTTCCTTCAAGCACTTAGAGCTCTAATAACAAATTGTTAGACAACTAACAGGGGGGATGAATTAGTTATGTCCACTTATCTCATAGCTCCTTTAAACATTTCATTATCATTAAAGAAAGACAACATTAACAACAATAACTTCAATCCATCCAATCACACTTGGTAGGCATTTCCAACATAAAACATTACTCATCTATCAACTTCTTTCCAAACTATTATCAAATTATTCCTTGCATTATCAATTGTTAGTAAATTTTTAGTAATTACCTAGTGATATCTAGTTGTTACCAGGTTGTAGTAAATTGTAAAAACATGTAATTTAACTTTGAACACAAATAACATTCACATAATTTTGACACCAATATTAAATGTGCAAACCCTATTAAGGGAAAAACCACCCAGGACCAATAACCCAAAAATTTCACTCTTTTGAAGTGATCTCTATTAGGAGACTACATTGTTAAAGGTTACAAACACTTTGTTAAAAATGACCTTGTTAGAGGATTTCACCAAAACATCATCTAGACCTTATTACTCCCTTTCCAGGACTAAAAATATTGGCTTGATTTAAAGGACTTACAAACACCACTAATCAATGTTGCCATATAGGATTTCACAGAATTGTTAGGTCCACTTGGTGCTTCCAAGTTTTTTCTATAATGGTTAACCAGTAATAGTGTATAGTGATATGTTAAGAATAACAAATACCTTTGCTTGTTTAGATCTCAATTCTTTCTCTCTCTCTATCTTTTACTCACTCGATTGATTCTATCTTCCAAAAAATTATTCTCTTCTATCCTCTTTACTCTACTCATTTTAGTTGGTTCAATACTTATGGTTTCTCCTTCAACAACTTTGCTCTTTACATCATCATTCAATCACATGTCTCTTAGCTTCATCAACTCTTACATAACATCACAATGAAATCATCAACCACTTTGAACTAGCAGCCTAAAATTATTTTTTCCTTCTCCTTAAATAGATTTCTCAATGCTTTCTATCTTTTGACGCTTAAACAAAATCATTGATCTTAGGTTTACAACTAAATTCCTTCATACAATAAATTTAGATACATCAAAAACATAAATTTACATAGAATTTTGTGTCAATCTTTATCCCTCTTCAATTTCCTTCATCGGATCTTTCTTGATTTTTCTCCATCATTGATCTTGCAACAAAACATGACTCTTCCCAATCGACCTTCTCAAACTTTCTAATTTTCCATTAAAAGTTAGTCTCAAATTTTAATTTCCCAAACTTGTTCATCTGGTTGTCACTTGGTAAACATTATGTTACTCAGGCAACATATAACTCAGTTAATACTAACCCGCTCGGGCAACACTGTGTTCTTCATATGTTACACCCTTAATATTGGTGTATATAAGGTTATGAATAGTCAACTTGTGGCTTTATTAATCCTTAATTAAGTCATGTTATCATTATTATATTATTATTTAGGTAGGTAGGTCAGCCTAGGTGTTATGTAGGCTTGTGTCTATTTAACCTAAGCATAATTAGATATATATATAGGAGGTTGTGAGTCTTATTTCAACATCATATTGTGAAGTTTGTTCTCATTGGAGATATTTGGAAGTTTCCCCCTTGAAGTGGCCTATGAATCTTACTTACTATCAAGTATTTATATAATATTTCATATTATTTCTTCTATTGTGTAAGGTACTTATTACAAGTGGTATCAGAGCATGATCTTGGCACCATAGAGGCAAGATTTCTTCTCAACATTGGGGCGATTTTGGGAAGAGCATAAATTTTAGATTTTTGTGAAATTTTCAAAGATTATTAAAGGGTTTTTGTAAAGAATCTATAGTCCAAATTTTAGAGGAATTGGAGCAAATTTGAGTAAATTATTGTAGAATTACTATTTCTACACAATTTATTGAGATCTTCATATCTCTCACATCCTGTCGAATTGGAGTCTAACTTTTGCAGGGTTTTTGAATACATAGTAGAGGAGCATAAATTTCAAAGCTTGGAGAAATTGAAAGAAAAAAAAAGCAAGATATTACAAAATTAGAAAAATTCTCCTTCAAGACAGCAAATTTGCTAATTTTTTTGGGATTTTTTCCGAGTAAGGGTATCTTGGCCCTAGTAAGTTGCAGTAAAAAAATAAATATATAAATTAGAGAATTTAAATTTCATTTGTGTGATCTATTTCAAAAATATTGGTTTCCATCATGACTGGGCCTTCAACAGGAGGCAAAAAGAATGCTACCACACTGGGGAAATCCTCTGATCAAGATTGGGAAGCAACAAAGGATAGTAATTCCAATGAGAAACTTAGTAAGTTCAAGGAAGAGGTTAAGAGGGATATGTGTGACCTATGAGGAGATATATCAAATATACGAAGCATGTTAAGCACCTATATGAATGAAATAAGGAACGGGCTCTCAAGAAATAAAGGTGAAACCTTCAAGTCAACTAATAATGACACAAATTTTATTAATCCTATAGGATCTAGGAATTTTTTTCCAAAGGTGGATATGCACAAATTTGACGGCAAGGATCCTCTAACATGGATAAATCAAATGGAGAATTTTTTTGAAGTACATCAATCCCATATAGACAAAAGATAATGATGGCTTCCTTATGTCTAGAACCAGATCAATTCATTTGGTATCGTTAGCTTTGTCCTCATAGGAGGAAAAAGGGTCTCACTGTATCATGGTCAATTTTTATAGAAGAACTCCAAGCACAATATAGAAATAGTGTGATAGAAAACTTCTTTAGCCAACTTGCTAAGCTTCAACAAATAGGATCAGTTAAGGGTTATATTCAAAAATTACAAAATCTATCTTTAAGAGTGGATACAATTACAGAGGAGAAATTGAATGATTTATTCTTGGTTGGTCTCAAGGATCACATTTAATATGAGGTATACATGTTTTTTCCCAACTCAGTAAATGAGTCTTTATATTGGCACACAGGGTAGAGGACAAGTTTTTGATATCTAGAAAGCAATATGTTAATGTGACAAGAGAAAAAGGATATTCAACACCTTCTCTTCCTCAACCTACTAGGTTGACTCCACAAAAAATTGAGGAGAAAAGAGCAAAAGGGTTGTGTTTCAATTGTGATAGCAAATATAGTTGAGAACATAAACGTAGTGAAAAGAAATTGTTCCACATTGAAGGTCCAAGTGAGGAAGAAGAGGATGAGCCCATATTAGAGGAGGATAGGGAGTCAAGTGAGGAATCACATGATTCTCAACCAATTATTTATTGTCATGCACTTTCAAGTTTCAATGTACCACAAACTCTCAAGGTAGTGGGTTTCTTAAAGAAGCACAAAGTAATAGTGTTGATTGAATCAGGCAGTACTCATAATTTCATCAACAAAAAGTTGGAAAATCTTCTAAATTATTTTATATATTTAGCCCTAGAGTTTTAAGTTTTGATTGCAAATGGGAGCACAGTTAGTTGTTTGGGGAAGTGTCATATCATCAAATTATCCATGGGAGATTATTAGCTTGATACCCCAATGTATGCAATATCCATGGGTGCAGTGGATCTTTTTTGGGAGTACAATGGCTTACTACACTGGGAATAATTGAGATGAACTTCCAAGAACTATTCATGTGATTTCAATCAAAATGAAAGGTAGTGGAGCTAAGGGGATTGAAGGCAAAATCCCCACAAATAGTAAGCTCTCATCAAATGCAAAAGCTTCTTAAGAAAGGTATGGATGGATTTGTGACCCAACTATTTTCATTAGAAGTCTCTCAATATAATGCTCTTACTCATCCATATTTACAAGCAATAATTGATCATCACTCAATGATTCTTGGAGATATGCCTAAAGGAATTCCTCCTAAGAGGGATCATGACCATGCCATACAACTAGTTCTAGGGAGCCAACCACCAAACATCAAGCCTTGTACGTACCCACACATACAAAAAACTGAGATAGAAAAAATTGTCGATGAAATGCTAGAGGCAAGAATCATCAGGCATAGTCAAAGTGCTTACTCCTCACCTGTTGTGATGGTGCATAAGAAGGATGAAACTTGGCACATGTGTCCAGATTATAGAGTGTTCAACAAGTACACTATTAAAGATGAGTTTCCTATTCTAATCATTGATGATCTTCTAGGTGAATTAAGTCGAGCTATGTATCTTACCAAGTTAGATCTTAGATCAGGTTATCACCGAATTTGGATTAAGGGGGAAGATATTTGTAAGACAACATTTCAAACTCATGAGGCTCATTATGAATTTTTTGGTGATGCCATTTCGTCTTACCAATCATCGTCTACATTCCAAAGTTTGATGAATTCCATTTTTAAGAAGTTCTTGAGAAAGTTTGTGTTAGTGTTTTTTGATGGTATATTAATTTATAGCAAGACTTGGGAAGAACATTTGAAGCATGTAGATCAAGCATTATAATTACTTGAAGATCATCAACTCTATGTCAAGCCATCCAAGTGTGTTTTTGGTCTTAAGAAGGTGGAGTATTTAGGACACATAATTTCACATGGAGTAAAGGTGGAGCCTAACAAAATTAAGGCTATCATGGAATGGCCTATTCCAAAAACTATTAAGAAGTTAAGGGGTTTCTTGGGATTGACATGATACTATAGAAGATTTGTGAAGAATTATGGTCATATAGCAGCACCCCTTACCACTCTATTGAAGAAGGATTCTTTTCATTGGAATGAATCTACTAATGTGTCATTTGAGAAATTGAAGAAGGCTATGTGTACAACTCCAGTGCTTGCCACTCCCGACTTCACCAAGGAACTCATTGTGGAATGTGATGCTTCTGGAAATGGGATAGGGGAAGTTCTCATGTAAGAAGGTCGACCAATTGCTTTTGACAGTCATCGATAAAAAGGTAAAAATAAACTTAAACCTATTTACGATAAGGAAATACTAGCAATCCTTTATGCAGTTAAAAAATGGAGGCCTTATTTAATGGGTCGACACTTCAAGGTTAAGACAGATCATGATAGCCTAAAATATTTTTTGGAACAAAGGCTATCATTAGAAGAGCAACAAAAATGGGTCACTAAGATATTGGGATATGACTTTGAAATTGTATACAAGAAAGGGAAGGAAAATATTGTGGCCAATGCACTTTCTAGGAAGGATGAAAAAGATGAAGCCTTATTTTGTGACCTTTCAATATTACAGGAAAATTGGGTGGTAGAAGCCAAAGAAGAGTGGCAAAATGATGTTGCAATAAGTAATCTCAGCCATCAAATAAAAAGTGACCCTAGTAGTTCAGATAAGTTTTATTTCAAGGGGGATATTCTTTTGTATAAAGAGTGCTTGTATCTCTACGAGAATTCCACTCTTAAACACAAGATTCTCAAAGAACTACATGAGTGCCCAATTGGTGGTCATTTGAGATTTTTGAAGACATATCATCGGGTCAAGCAAGATTTTTTTTGGGAAGGGCTAAAAGGTGATGTTCAAAAATTTGTGGTTGAATGTTTTGTTTGTCAAAGAAATAAGGGGGAAAGAATTAAGACACTAGGTCTCTTGCAGCCTTTATCTATTCCTAGCCAATGTTGGGAAGAGGTATCCATGGACTTCATCACAGGGCTTCCCAAATCTAAAGGTCATAATGTCGTCATGGTAGTAGTTGATCGACTCACTAAATATGCACATTTCATTGCATTATCACATCCTTTTACAGCAAGTATAGTGGCAAAAGTTTTCTTGGAGAATATCCAAAAGCTACATGGTACACCTAAGGTTATTGTTAGTGATCATGATCCTATCTTTACTAGTCACTTTTGGAAAGATTTATTTACATGTTTGGGTACTCAATTGGCTCATAGTTCTTCATATCATCCTCAATCAAATGGGCAAACTAAGGTTGTTAATAAATTTTTAGAAGGATATCTACGTTGTTTCACTTTAGAAAAACAATCTCAATGGGTAGATTCGCTACCTCTTGCAGAATGGTGGTACCATTTTTCTTTTCATAGCTCATAAAAAATGTCTCCATTTTTGGCACTTTATGGATATCATCCTTCTTCCATCACATCATCATTAAAGGTGTCACCAAGAGTTCAGTTAATAGAGGATGACTTGCTTCATCAACAACAAATACTTTCAGGACTCAAGGAGAATTTAGCTATGGCACAAAATCGAATGAAACAAAAAGTGAACCAACATCGTAGTGAAATAAATTTTGAAGTTGGGGTCCGCGTCTTCTTGAGATTGCAACCTTATAAACAAATCTCAATGAAACAACAACAAAAAGAATAATAAGTTGTCTCTAAGATATTATGGACCATATTGAATCATGCAAAAGATTGGTAGTGTTGCCTACAAGCTTGAGTTGCCACCAATAGCAAAGATACATCCAGTTTTTCATGTTTCTTGTTTGAAGAAGGTAATTGGGCAGAATATTCCTATTCAAACAGTACTACCAGAACTTGATGAAGAAGGAAGAATAATTTTGGAACCAGAGTGCATTCTTCAAACATGCATGGAGAAGCTGAAGAACAGAACCCTGACTCGGTATCTCATCCAATGGAAGAACTTACCAGTTGAAGATGCCACATCGGAGAATGAGGAATTCATTCAAAATAATTCACACTTGATTAGCATTAAGGACAATTCTTCTTTCAAGAGAGGGGGCATGCTACGCCCTTAATATTGATGTATATAGGGTTATGAATAGTCAACTTGTTGCTATCTTAATCCTTAATTAATTCATGTTATCATTATTATATTATTATTTAGGTAGGTAGGTCAACCTAGGTGTGATGTAGGGTTGTGTAGATTCAACCTAAGCATAAATAGGTATATATAGAAGGTTGTGAGTCTTATTTCAACATCATATTGTGAAGTGTGTTCTCATTGGAGATATTTGGAGGTTGCCCCCTCAAAGTGACCTATTAATCTTATCTATTATCAAGCATTTATATAATATTTCATATTATTTATTTTATTTTGCAAGTTATTTCATTACATCATCCTCTTTGCTATCGCTAAGGAAATAATGTAGTCACTTGACAAATATAGTCTCCCATCATTAACCTTGTGACTCTATTAAGTTTGTGATCTTCAGTACTTCTCAACAATACATGATTATAAAACAATCAAAACCAATAGTACATAATCATTGTCTAGCTCATTCAAGTACCCATTGAATACCTTACATATCAACTCTGACTTCATCACACTTTCTTCAAATCCTCTTCTTCAATCAAATGATATGGTACTTTCCTAAGTTAGCATAATGTCTAGAAAATGAAGACTTTGAAATTAATGACAATAAAACAACTAATATGAGTCTTTTACATACATTCATAACATCATCACATAACAATATCATCATCATCTATTACAATATCAGTTAGGGATAACATACTATTAGGCTCAAATCCTCTCAAACACTTCCTCAAAAATGGTCTTCAATACTTGCAAGTTTGTCTCCCGTGATTTCCTTATACTTTTAATTGCTACAATATGACTGCATAACTAATGTGCAAATTCTTCTAAGGCATCCATAGTACTCCTATAAGGTGGGGATAAGGCAACCTCTTCTTTCTTGATTCCTTTTTGAAAAATGTCCAATTTTGGAATTACTTGACTCTACAAATTGATCAAATTACTAATCATCTTCTCTTTTTCACTACTATGAGTTTTGAAGTTGTTATTGACAACATCCATCGATGCTCCAAAACTTGTAACTGATTGATTGATAGGGTCAAAATTGGAAATTGACAACCTAATCTCATGTTGAGCTTTAAACCTCTTCGTATAACTATCCTTGATAAAATTTGCATAATAAAATATGGTACTAATTATCTTACCACCCACTTTGAATTCTTCCTTAAAATGATTGAATCCCACAACAATTTCTCCCTAATCTAGTACTCTCTTTTGTGCCAATTTATGATATTTTTTATTCTCATAATGTCTTTCCACACTTTGTATTAAAGTCTCTTCTAGATTTTTCATTTATTCACTAGAGCTATCACTGACTAGCCTAATTTCTCAATTGGTGTGGCCTTATCATTACATTATACTTCCAAACCAAAATTGATAGAACATCCCTGACATATTTAATAAGTTTTTCCTCCTCCTGATCTCTTTTTACCTTTTATTTGATTTCCATTACAACATTCATCATCTCTTCAAGGCTCATAGTGCTTAGATGAATTGTACCTTTAACAAGTGGTAGGTTATTATCCACGTTAGTAGTATTTGTCTTCAATGTAGATAGTCTTTCAATGAAATATATAGTCTCTTTACCTATGTTACTAGTATCATGCTCTACTTATATTGGCTTCTCTTATCCCTCCCTAGTTTGAACACTCTTTGATTGTGATTAATCATCCTTGTTCCCTTCTTTACTGATGACCTCTTTTTATTTATCCTACAATTGCTCCCTAGTAACTTATTATTGATAGTGATATCATCAACTAAATCTTTCATTACTTGTTCTATCCTTTCCATGTACAATACTTCCATTGGCTTTTATTGATCATTCGAGGCATCAATATTATCAACTATTACTTGGACTCCTCCAACATCCCATCTAATGTCAATGTGATTTTTCTTTGGATCTAAATGTTTGCATTCTTCTTTCTTTGGTTTTTCGTCAATTAATTGAATCTCTTATTCTTCCTTCTTTCCATCAATCTTTAATATTTCCTCAATCTCCTCCTAAACTAATTGATATTCATCGCAAAGTAATCTAGTTAATCTCTTCTATGTCTTGAAATATTGTCTTATTTTATCAAGAATCTCCTTGATTTATTCTAGTGCTCACTCTGGTTGGAGTTGCACTAAGACATATCATATTAACTTCTTGTCTTTAGTTAATGCAAAGTTTCATCTAGCCCCTAATTTATCATACAATGATGTTAGAAATTAGTCTTTAAATTTTATCAATGCTTTACTAATCTTGTTCATACTAAATAGAAATTTCAATTTATTTATGTTTATCTTCCTTAAAATTATCATAATATCATTTTACATTAGCCATTATACCCCATGTTTCTACTTGGTCTACAATTTTGTCTAACCAGTGATACTTACTTATCTCTAACCATATAGTATTTATTATGGGGGCTCCAACCACTTTAGACTTCTTAGAACTTGCTCTCTTTGTTGACTTTCTTCTAATTTTGTTCCTTCATATTCTTCAAGTTCATCCACCTTTTTACCTTGTGCCTTCTTTATTTCTCCTTCTAGTGGTCTTAACTAGTTCAACTTCCTTTTCCTTGTGGGCTTAGGCTTATCAGCCTTAGTAACTTTACTTTTTCTCTTTATATATACTTTCACTATTGGAGTGTTTTTCTCTTTCTTCAATGTTTCACTCCTGGTCTATCTATTGATTGTGGCTTTTGTAGTAGACGAAATGGCATCCACTTCTTCATATCTTGTAGTACCAAATGTTCTTGCTTATTTAGCTACATACTTGGCTCTTATTTGAGCAATTTTCTCTTTTCTAAAGTTATTCTTAATAGCAATTTATTCAACTTCTTTTATTATTGTCTTCTCAATCACTGGTTGATTGTGTTAGAAACTACAATTGGGACAATTGTTATATTATCATTAATATCAAACCTTATTAGTAAGGCATTTTCTAACAGTATAGAGAACCATATTATTTGATTGATGAAGAGGATTTGTAAAGAGATATAACAATATAAACTAGTAAAGTTGTTGAGTAAAGAGGAGTGAGGATGATGAAACTACAAAGGGAACTTGATCAGTTAATATTTGAAAAGATAATGTGTTGTTTGATCATTGTATTAAGTGATGAAGAAAGATGAGTTGAAGTATAAAAGAGATGAGTAATATAAGTCAGGAAGTTGAGTAAAACATGAGTTTGATTGAGTGACAGGTTACTAGGTTAATGAAGAAGTTATGCATTACCGAGCAGAAGAATAAAGAACTTAAGTTATAGCCAAGAAAAACAATATTAGTTGAGTCTTGGTAATGACCGAGCATGGTATTAGTTGAGCAAGCCAATCTAAGTTGAGTGAGACAGCTTAAAAGTGACTGAGCTACCCAGTGATGATTCAGTCAAAGAACATAGTGATGACCAAGTGTTAGCATTTTGGATGTTTGCGAAAGAATCAAGATTTGAGACTGACATATTTGAATTTACAAATGAGTCAAAATGCGTAAAAGATAAAGATTGATGAGCTAGATTATTTAATGCTTGAATTGAGTTTGTTAAGTGGTCTAGGGAGAGGATTCAATGAGATTTCCATAAGTTTTAAGAGAAGAAGAAGAAAAAAAAATGATGACCAGATTCAATGAATCTGATCAAATCCTAAGATCTATGGATATGTTTAAGAAGAAAAAGATTAAACCTATATATTTAAGGAGACATAAGAGATGATGTATAAGGTTGTTGGCTAGAGAATTTGTGAAGAATAGAGTTGTAGAGGAAAAGTGAGAAGTTGGTGAAAGACTGATTCCTTGAAGAGTTGCCAAGAAGATAAGATACCAAAGATCAGAGATGGAGAATGTGATGAACTCTAGCCAATGAATTAGGAATGAGCTGAATGGAAATCTAAACTTGGAAAGTGAGTTTTATTTCATCAGATCAACCTAGCTATTACTTTCTAACCATTATGGAAGTAAATATCCTCTAGTTAAGGTTGACCTAATAGTCATATTGTAAATCCTTCAATCAAAGTGACATTATGATGGAATGTTCTAAAGTCCTCTAACAGGGTCACACCTAAAAGTGTGTTTTGTAACCTTTAACATGGTTGGCTCTTAATCAAGCTCACTTCAAAAGAGTAAAAAGAGGTAGCATGTTACTTGGTAGTTTTTTCACAAATTGGGTTTCCATGTTAACTCTCGGTGTCATACACGTGTGAATGTTTTTTTCATGTTTCATGTTATTTATTATTATATGTTTTTGTTATTCGACATATACTAAGCACAGAGCTAAGTGGTAATATGATAAGTTGGATTACTGGTGAATTTCTATTTTGATCAAGTCGATTTATGAGTTTGATTAAGTTTTTAAAAGTTGAGCTGGTACATTTGGACCTAAGAATAATTGTTTCACCCCCTTGTTATTATAATCATTCTAGCAGTCAATAAAAGAGCTTTTAGTGCTTGTAAGTAAATTTTGAAGGGATTTATAGCTAAAGATCAAGATTTACAAGAGAGAGGTACCCAAGATGAACAAAGAGAACATCCCAGCATGGAAACATCTTATGAGATTGCATCTATCTACAGATGGAGATTGTTCACTATATCACTTGGATAATGAATACATAGGAGTTTTGATACCCATGAGAATTGAGAAAATCATAGAGAAGTAGGAACATAATCAAATGATGATAGATATGGAATCTTCCCTCAGTTATGTTGAATTTTATGATGTGAAGTATTGTACTATTGCAAAGAAAATGTGGGATAAGTTGGCACAAATTCATGGAGGAGACAAATATATGTTAAGGGATAAAGTTGTAAGTTTGAGAGGCAAGTTTGAATTCATGATAATGATAGAAGGAGAAATTGTTGCACAATATTGTAGCCAAATATGAGAAGTAGTGAATACAATTAGAGGTGTTAGAGAAGACATATTTGAAGAGAGCGCAATAAGAAAGGTATTGAGGACTTTACTTCCTATTTATGCCATTAGAGTATCGGCAATACAACAATTGAGATGTACACTTGGTAATGATTTGACCCTAGATTGTCTAATTGGTAGACTTACTGCATTTGAATTGTCAAATTTTGATAATTATACACTTTCTAGTGTTGAATGTGCTTTCTCTCAACTAAACATTGATGAATCTAAAATAAAGAAAAGTTCAAAAAGTAAGCCTGTGGATAGTGATAGTGAATCAGATAAATGATCTTGATGATCCATAAGCATTATTGGCAAGAAGGCTACTGGGAGCAAAATGAAAATACAAAGGTAAACTTCCTATAATTTGTTTTACATGCAATAAAGTTGGTCATATTTCCACAAGATGTCCTAATAGAGACAAAAAGGAGGAAAGGAAAGACAACTGATACCGAGGAAAGAGAGACAAAAAAGATAGCCGAGGTAACAAAGACTACAAGGGAAAAGATAAGAAATCTTATTACAATGCTAAAGAAGATGGTTCTAAAAGTGATTTTGATGAACATGATGAAGAAGTTGTTTACCTTGCAATGAAAGATGAATCTGATGAAGATGAAAAGTTTGATAAAATTATGCTTAGTTCACATGTGAGTAAGAATGATAAATGGATAATTGACAGTGGTTTCTCACATCATCTGACTAGTGATACATGTAATTTTGAAAATCTAAAACATTGTAATGGAAGTTGTGCTAAGCTTGGAAATGATACACCATGTTATGTGAAAAGTAAAGGATCTATTATATTGAATGAAAAGATTAAATGTGACAATGCATATTGGGTTAATGGATTGAAATATAATTTGTTTAGTGTGGTATAGCTGAATAGTTTAGTCTATCGAGTTGAATTTCAAAACAAGAAGGAAAAAATCTATAAGGCTACTGGTGAACTAATTGGAAGTGGAGAGCAAACAAGAGGTAACTTGTTCTATCTAGACCTATCTAAAAATACATGTTTATTTGCACAATTTGAAGATGTTTGATTATGGTATAAGAGGCTATGTCATGTGATCTTTGATAACTTGGTAAGCATTAGTAATATGGAAAGAGTAAGGGGATTTCCAAGATTGAGAAAACCTGATAAAGTGATGTGCAAATAATGTCAAATAGGAAAGATGATAAAGTCTAGTTTCAAGAGAAAAATCTATTCTTCTGATGATATTTTGGAGTTGGTTCATACTGATTTGTGTGGTCCTATTAGAGTGGAAAGTTATTACGATGACAATTACTTTATCTTATTTATTGATGCTTTCTCTAGCATCATGACTATGATGTTTCTTTAAGAAAAATCTTATGCTTTTAAAAATGTTTAAATGGTATTTGGATATATTTGAAAAGGAAATAGGTAAAAGTCTAAAATTCTTGAGATCAGATAGAGGAGGTGAATTCATATATGAGGATTTCAATACATTCTGCAGCGATAGAGGAATCAAAAGACAAATGTTAGCACCAAGGACTCCACCACAAAATTGGATAGCTAAAAGAAGAAATGAATCAATCATGGACCATGAAAGAACATTGATGATAGAAAATAATGTTTCACAGAAGTATTGGTGATAAGTTGTATGTGTCGTTGGTTATACACTAAACTGAGTTCAAGTCAAGAAAGGTACAAACAAAACCCCTTTTAAACTGTGGTATGACTATGCACCTTTTGTCAAATATTTCAATTTTTTTAGATGCAAGTGTTATATAATGAAAGATTCAAGGAAAGGAAAACTTGGTGCAAAGAGTGATAAAGGTATATTCTTAGGATATTCCACTAAAAGCAAAGCATACAAGTGTTTGAATACTAACACTAACAAAATTGTGGAAATTACAAATGTTAGAGTTGATGAATTTGTAGAAAATAATGAAGAATCCAAGAAGGAACATGAATATTATAAAAACTTTGTATACATCCATGAAGGAGAACCAAGTACCTTACCTAAACAAGAGAAGGAGACTATCAAGCATCAATAGACATGCACTACCAACCAACAATAGAGAAGCTCTGCCAATGGTCAACAAGCTATTGAGCATCAGACTATAGGAGTTGAGCCACAAAGAGAGGAGACCAAACACCAAATAGAGGAAGGCAAGTTACAATATGAAACACTTGGAGTAGATGAGCAATATGAACCAAGTGAACTACAACAAGGAGAAAGAAGAGATGAATCCGTCTTAGCAAAGTATGTAAGAAGACACCATACACTAGATCAAATCATTAGAGACAATGATTCATGAGTCATGACACGAAACAAATTGAAGAATTATACATGTTTACTATGTGAGTTTGAACCAAGAACAATTAAAGATGCATTGGAGAATGAAGATTTGATTAGAGAAATTAACAAGGAGATTGATAAAATTGAGAAGAACAAAACATGGACATTGGTTCCAAGGCCAAAGGATAAGAATGTGATTGGAACGAAGTGGGTATTCAGAAACAAGTTGAATTGGAAAGGTGAAGTCACAAGGAACAAAGCGAGATTGGTTTGTAAGGGATATGCACGAGAGGAAGGAATTGAATATGGAGAGACATTTTCCCTAGTAGCAAGGTTGGAAGGAGTAAGAACATAACTTGCATGCATATGTTGCTTACAAAGGTTTCAAGGTATACCAAATGGATGTCAAATCTACATTTTTTAATGGAATCTTGGAGGAAGAAGTCTACTTTGAACAACCTAAAGGATTTGTTGAACCTAGTAAGAAGAACATGGTATGTAAGTTGCACAAAGCATTGCATGGTTTGAAACAAGCTCCTAGAGCATAGTATGAAATGTTACATAGATATTTGGTGAAAATTGGTTTTGCAAGAACTATTGATAATAGCAATGTGTATTTGAAGAGTGAATCTAAGGAAAGGATATTGTTAGCTGAAATAATTTTTGATAATAGAATATTTGGACAACATTATTTATTGTGCAAATCATTTGCTAATAAGATGAAGAAAAAATTTGAGATGTCAATGTTTGGAGAGGTAAAATTTTGTGTTGGTTTACAAGTCTATTGAAAGGAGGAATATACATTGCACAATCAAAGTATATCAAGAAGATACTAAAAACCTTTGGAATGGAAGATTTAATATCAAGTGGAACACCTATGGCTACTAGACATAAAATTTCAAAAAATGATGATTCTACTAAAGTAAATTAGACATTGTATAGGTCAATGACTAGTAAATTGTAATATATTGTTCATAACTAACCTGAGATTGCATTAGTTGTTGGTATTATTAAAAAAATTCTACCATTCCTAAGGAGAATCACATGGTGACAATGAAAAAGATATTGATAATATCTTAAAGGAATAGAAGATTATGGTTTATGGTATAAGAAGAAATATAAGTTTGAGCTGAAAGTATAAAAAGATGTTGATTGGGATGGAAACATTGATGATAGAAAAAGTATAAGCGGAGGATCTTTCTTTCTACGAAAGAGATTGATTTCATGGACAAATAAGAAGCAAAATTTTATTTCACAATCCATAGAAAAAGATGAATATATTGTAGGAGCAGTTAATTGCTCAAACATAGTGTGGATCAAGGAATTATTAGAAGGTGTGAAGGAAACAATTATTGAACCTGTGCTGATATATTGTGATAACACAAGTGCTATAAACATATCTAAGAATCCTACGATGCACACAAATACCAAGAAAATTGCAATTAAGTATCATTACTTAAGGGAGTTAGTGTAAGACTCAAATATGTGAATACAAAGGAAAATATAGTTGATATATTCACAAAGGAAATACCTAAGGATTCATTTGTGTATCTAAGAGGTAAGTTAGGGTTCATTCCTCCATCTAAAGAAAACTAAGAAGATATGTAGCATTGCATCAATTATTATGATCATAATATCTTACATATTGGTGCAGGAGATCACACTTTAGGAGCTACCTAAAGCTATGAAAAGAAGGACATATGTATGAGTTGATGAAGTTGCAAGCAGGCCCGTGGTGGTACATTTAGAGGTAAATAAATATGAAAGAAGGAGAAATAATTTAAAGATTAGTTAGTACAGAAAGTGATAAAGAGGGAAATGTGTACAGAGGATGATGTCTCTAGCATTGTTGTTAAAGAGGGAGAAGATGAATGCCAAGTTACCATCCAATATTAAAGAGGGAGCTAATATAGTTGGTATTGCAATGAAGAATCTCAATTGGTATCATAGACAAAGAAGTGCAAAGATGGAGCATATTAGAAATTGTATGGATGTAAATCAGAATGAAACTAAGGATATTAATGAAGATATGATATAGAACACAGAGGGAGTTGAAAATGGAAGTCAAGTGAATACTTTAGCCATTACATGGCAGCTCAACAGTTGCCATCAATGCCAAAGAGGGAGATTTTTAGAAACTACAATTGGACAAATGTTATGTTGTCATTAATCTAAAACCTTACTGGTGAGACATTTGCTAATAGTGGAGAGCAACATATTATTTTATTGATGAAGAAAATTTTAAAAGACAAATAACAAGATGAACTAGTAGAGTTTTTGAGTAAATAGGAGTAAGTATGATGGAACTACAAAGGGCGCTTGATTAGTTAGTATTTGACAAGATAACATGTTGTTTAATAATTGTATTAAGTAAAGAAGAATTATGAGTTGAAGTATATAGGAGATGATTAATAGAAGTCAATAAGTTGGGTAAAACATGAGTTTGACTGAGTGATAGGTTACTAGGTCAATGAAGAAGTTATGTGTTATCGAGTAGAAGATTAACTTAAGTTATAGTCGAGCAAAAAAATATTAGCCAAGTGTTGGTAATGATTGTGCATATTATTAGTTAATCAAACCAATGTAAGTTGAGTGATATAGATCAACTGTGACTGAGCCACCTAGTGATGACCTAGCTAAAGAACATAGTGATGACTAAGTGTCACCATTTGACAGTTTGTGAAAGAATCAAGATTTGAGGCTGACACAATTGAATTTACAGATGAGTCAAAATGCATAAAAGATAAGGATTCATGTGATAGAGTATTTAATGGATGAATTGAGTTTTTTAAGTGATCTAAGGTGAGGATTCAATGAGGATTTTCCAAAAGTTTCAAGAGAAGAAGAAGAAGGACAAAATGATGAACATATTCAATAAATCTGATCAAACCCTAAGATCTACAATTATGTTTAAGTGACAAAAAATTAAACCTATTTATTAAATGAGACATAAGAAATGATTTACAAGGTTAATGGCTAGAAAAATTGTGAAGAATAGAGTTGTAGAGGAAAAGTGAAAAGTTGGTGAAAGAGTATTTGCTTGAAGAGTTGCCAAGCAGATCAGAGATCAGAGATCAAAGATGAAGAATATAATGAAGTCCAGTCAATGAACTAAGAATGAGTTGAATGGAGATATGAACTTGTAAAGTGAGTTGTGTTTTATCAAATTGACCTAGTTGTTACTTTCTAACCATTGTGGTGGTAAAAAACCTTAATCAGGATTGAACTAACAATCATATTGTAAATCCTTTAATCAAGATGGAATTTTCAAAATTCATCTAACAAGGTCACTCCTAATAGGGTGATTGAATCCTTTAACAAGGTTACATCTAATAGTGTGTTTTGTAACCTTTAATAGTGTTGGCTCTTAACCAAGCTCACTACGAAAGAGTGAAAAGTGGTAGCATGTTACTTGGTGGTTTTTCCCAAATTTGGTTTCCACGTTACATCCTAGTGTCATACATGTGTGAGTGTTGTTTTCATGTTTCATGCTATTTACTATTATATATTTCTATTATTTGACATATACTAAATAGAGAGCTAAGCGATAATATGATAAGTTGGATTACAGATGAAATGTTATTTTGGATAAGTGGATTTATGATTTTTATAAAGTTGATTGAAGTTATTAAAATTTTAATTGGTACATTTAAACCTGAGAATAATTGATTCCCCCCCCCCCCCACCTTTAGTTATTCTAATAATTCTAACATATTGAGCTTCCTATGTACCTCCATATTATTTTCTTTGTAGGTTACAAACCTAGGGGTGTTTAGATCTTTTGATTGTGATAATACATAGACACGTATCCTATCAATACATCTTATTCTACTTCATATCCCATGGGCATCACCAATGATGTACTTGGTTCCACTTCTTTCATCAAACATGTATCAATGTCCACATAAAACAAATAGAATTCTTGTACTTTTCCACCACAAAAAATGAAATCCTCTCTCTTTGATGCATCTTCTACTATAAATATTTGAACTATCCCCAAACTAGATTACTATAGTTGTTTACTAGAACTTTAATGCAATTTTTTATTTGTACAACTACTACTGTATATGTAGACCATTTAATATATCTAATTCTAGTAAAAAAGTTATAATAGTTACAAAAAACACCATCAAAACTTGATCATACTTGAAATTTTTTCTTTTGTTTACTTTAATCTTCTCCAAATTCTAACTTAAATTCATTCGCACTGCTTCATATAGGTCAACATCAACATTCTCCTTGACCATTCTACATGCAAATAGAATAAAACTTGCTAGTATACTATTCATCCTACTAGATTGGAATTATTTGTGCCCAATAACTATTGATGAAAATCTGATTTCCAGGCTCATGATTTCATTTATAGTCATAGTTCTCTTATCTCATCTGGACTTGATCAATCAGGTGGCCTCATCTTGTCGTGTCATTTTGATAATAGGAACTTCATTAATAGCGTAATAATTAGTAATTGCTTGGATTGCTTCTTTTGTGATCTTATGTGGCGTTTCCAACTACATGAACTGGTCATGGACTTGACTCAACACATATCTAACTTTCTCCCCTTCAAAATTTCTTAAGAACTGAACATTGTTGGTCAAAACCTTATTCTTTAAAACCCTATACTCATTCTTTAATAGTATATTATCATAACTTTTCTTCTTATACTAGTCAAAGATAGTAGAAGAACTTCGGCCTTCAATTTTCCAATGTATGTAGGCTCTTATATCCTTGACATGCAATACATAATATGTCACACTAGATAGGGCACCCATCAAATCAAACTCAATAGATTTGAAAGGGCGCTTCTCAAATTTAGGGTGAGGTCTTTTGGTAACATTAATTACTACTAGAGTGACCATGATCTTAGTATTTGATTCAAGCTTATTATTTAATAAATACCTTTTAAGACTACAAAACTAGGGTTTCTTCGAGAGCACTTGAACACAACTTGCATACTTCCAGTAAAACCTTTGTATAGTATCTTAGATCGCTTCAATAACTCTAGAAATCAATTTTATTTCTTCTTTGCTTGTTCTCTAAATTCATGAGTGACAAATGAAGTCAAAATGCCTTTTTATAAATTTGTGTACTTCAATAATAAATGTTTTTCTAGTTGGGTAAACCCAACACTACTTCACTAAAAGGAACTCATTCCTTTTAGGGAAAATCATATTATCATACAACAAAACTTCAAGCCATATATTAACACATCATTATGAATCCAATCATGTAGAAAAAATGTACAACACATGCATCCAAGGGGTTCATAAATGGATTTAGCAATGAAGCTCCCTCGAGCTAATGTAAGATAAGTCAGTAGATGAATTCTCTACACTTGGCGGAGATGTAGACCCTTCTAATGATTTGTTCTAATCATTCTTGACCCATATCTTATTCATTTGATTCTTTTTCTCCTCAACCATAGCAATATGCTTTCTCTTCTTGTTATTTTCCCAATTTACTAGTTGCTTTCCTTTGTTCTTTATCCTATAGAACTTTGTTGTATGTCTAATCTCGTGACTATGAAAGCATGCCATCCTGCTGTATCTCTAAGATTCAATATTATCTTTGTTGTTTCTCAATATACAATTGATTACCATATGTCCATGATTACGATAATGCAAGAAAGTAACATCCCACCTATTCTCATTTTAATAAGGACTCTCTCAATTCATAAATGTCGTTTGATTGTTCAATATTTTTCCTACTTTATTAACATTATGAACAAACTTGTTGCAATTATAGAAATGACCACTGAACACATTTTGCCTATCTATGCAAACTCTAGCAGTATGACCTAACTCATGAAAATTTGAGCATGTAGGAGTACTAGACCCATTCTTGCACGTATTTGCAGTAGGTTCCACCTTATTATAGTTTTAAAAAATGGTAGGCTTTCTTACCAAGACTTTTCATGTTCATCTTGGGTGGAGACTTGTTATCTTGGATCTAGACGGTTCTCTGACTTCAAAACTAGTATAACCTGGAGCATGAGCTTCACCATGCATCATTTGGTTGTCAAGTTTCTCATCCAACTTTGGAGAACTTTCATTCAATTTCTTTAATAACTTGTTTGCAACATCCAATTCATTTTGCAATCTTTCATTCTCTCTACCCACACTTCCACTACTCATCATCAGATTGTTGAGCTCACCTCTTAGATATTGCATTTCCTTATTACTCAAATGAGAGTGTGCATTTAAGGTATAAACTTCTTATTCAAACTTGAAGATCCTTTAAGGCACGATCCTTAGGTTTGAGGGAACCTTCAATAGTATTTATTACTTCCATAGCAACTTTCCTAGCTTCCATTTCCCAACCAATCTTAATGGAAGGAGCTTATAACTCCATCTTGGCATTCTTATTGTCCTTCTATAGTTTCTCACCTCTCGTGACAAGGCTTCAATAGTCATAGTTTCTTTAGTATCACTATTAATATATAATTTTAATTTATCACATAACTATTTCCTTAAAGAGTTACTTTATGAGAAACAATTAATGTGTATCAATACATAAGAAAAAAATGGTGATAAATTGAGAGTATAAAAAAAAATTGATGACAAGTGAAGAAAAAAACCTTTGATTCCTCGTGAGGATCTTTTAGAAAAATAAATGCCTTGGCTACGAAGACAAATGCCATCATTTATCTTATAAGGTAATGAAAAAAAAGAGTAAAATCATAGGTAAATATATGGCCAAAAGTTATCATGAAATGGTATTTGAATGGAGAAAGAAGACCCGAATGAGACAAAATGGAAAATGCATTAACAAATGAAACATTGACTCAAATGAGCATCTCAAACGATAAACAATAAACACATTTGTTAAAGATACATTTTGTAAGTCTATGTGAGAAAATGTATTTATTAGAAAAAATAAAATATCTTGATGAATTTAACCCTGTACATGATCATCATGGACATACATAGGGACAAACATTATGTAGAGAAAAAACATGTTGATAGCCTATTTGAAGATTAAAATAACTAGACTGAAGGTACAAAAAAAAGAACAAAAGTAGATATTTATCTTTTGTATATCAAGTCTAACTAAATCAAAGAAACACTTCATTTTAGTGTACAAATCTTTTTTGTTTTTGTCAAGAGTGGCAAGCCATAGATATATCAATAAATAACATTGATTCAAAGTTCATGAGGGAAAGAACCAGCAAGAAAACCCTCGATCCTTAGTGAATACAAGAAGTTACAAAGTTTGAGACTCATAAATGAAATCATTACAATAGGTAGCAAAATATTGGAACCATATATCAGACATATATCATTAAAAAATGCCCTTATAAATGAGCTACAATTCATGTTGCCAAACTCCAGCTACCAACCCATCCAAAAATCTAATTAGTGAGGACCTGAGATAAGTACTTCTCAAAAGACCTTTTTCAAAAACATTATGGAATGGAGCAAGTGCAGGTTGACCCATGTTCAAACTGAAAAATAGTAAAACAAATAATAGTTCAATTGAACTTTGAACCAGTGAAAGAACACAGTCCACTAACCAACTGCAAAACCATTAGACATCTCAACCAACAAAAACAAGCTTGGACTGGAAGGTATAGTCAAAATCCTATAAAGGAGTGAATAAAAAGACCATATCGATATCAAAAGGAGAAGAGGTTGCCTTCGAAAGCCATAGCAAAAAATTGGATAACAGAGCCACACATCCCAAAGTTTGATGGATATGAACAAAAGATAACATTTCAGCCAAACCCCATGTAGCCCAAAAGTTGATTGTACACACTCATGATGCCCTTCAACTGGCAAGCGAGGATCAACCTATAGTAAAAAAAATGAAGGCTACAAGAGGCAAGAAAGAAACCAGTCATATCGACAAAATTGTCTCAAGGACTAGCCAATTCTTTCATGGCAGCCACATAGAACTCTTCCAAATCATCAACTAGTTTTAAGTTGGAAAAATCCTTAGACAAATCAAAATTATCATTACTATGAAGAACCAACCCACCAACAAGATCTTCAATTTGGTGGACAAACATAGGAGGTGCAACTGCTACATGAAGGTGAAGGTCATTGTCTAGAACACAAGAATCACATGAAACAACTCTTAACCAAGCAAACTGCCTCAGATGAAATTTGTCATTGAGGATGATCATAATGGTGGCCCTAAGTTTAGAGAAAGTAGCAAGATTCATTTTGATGGAGAGTACCTTGCCCACCTTCTACAAAGTATGCTTTACCAAATGAGTGTGATGAATTTGGGTGAAATTTTCCAAGCTATCCATGATAAGCTTGTACTTCCATCTATCTTTTAGGGGGTCCCGCAAAAAAAGTGATGGTTACCAACTCACATCCACACTAACGATCATACCATTTGATAAGCTCCAACTAGTCAATGTTAAACCTTATTTGAGGATACATTGTAGAGTTGATGGTATCTTCAAGATCCTCCCAACACTAAAAAAATTTCATGATATCGAAAGAAAAATTGAGGCCAATTATTATGGAAAAATAAATATTTTTTCAGATGGAGCAAGCACTTCCACCTTAATAATGCATTTTATGGCATTGGAGTAGAATGGACGCAAGCATAAGAATACGTGAGCAAGTTGGATGTCCACAATGGGGTTAGAAAAGGACCTTTCCCACGTAGAAAATTGGAGCTAAATTCTATAATTCCTTTGATAGTATTCCATTTCTAGAGAGGGGAAAAGGATAGGTGAATGTGAATGTTACCTTGCAGAAATGAATTTATGAAATTTGCACGGAATGATGATGAGAGATGTAGTGTGACATGTTAGGAATGTATATGAATGAACAAAGTACCATGCTAAATTGGAAAGCCTTTACCCACATGCCAACCATCATTGCATTTATGTAGATATAGAGAATTAATGAGATTAATTATACCTTGCATATACGAAAAGCTACACATTTATGGAAGAATAATCAAGTTAATCTAATCAGAGTTACCAATGCCACAAAATACCATTGTACTTGCATCAAAACATATGGTAGATAAATTGTATGTATGAGAACTAATTAAGTTCAATAAATGCCCAAAAGTATGAAAGAAATCAATGAATTAGTCACAAACTATTAAAGGGGGGAATAATTGGTTGCCAGTCTGAAAGTCTATACTAGTCAAAGGTGGTTGGACATATACAACTAGTCTTAGGCTTTGAAATTGGAGTACAACTGAGCACAGATTGAGATGACCAGTCCCAGCTCTCACATATGTGATCAATTAGTTGGTTGACTGACAAACAACCAATACCTGATCAAACAAGCAAATAATTGATTCTTGATCAAACAAGAAAACAAATGGACCTAGAGAAACCAAGAAAACAACCAAAACTAGATCAAGCAAGTCCCAATCTATCCAAGTTAATAGTTTCTTGAAGGAAAGGATAGTTAACACATGTCACACTTAAAGTTGATGAGTCTAAGATAATGTTGTTGCAACTGATGTTTGCAAGAGCATTAGTCAGACCATTTCATTCATGAAGTGTATGAGAAAACAAGACTAAGGCAAATGAATCAATCAAGGCCCAAGCTCGGTGGAGGATGTATGCATTCTTCAACTTCTTCACCAAGGACAAACCTTGGAGAAAGGCCTAAGCTTCCGCTATGTTATTTGTATTAGGTGGGATTGATTGATCCATGATTGGAATTAGCTCCCCATTGTGATCTCTCAAGCAAACCTTGATTCCAGTTGTATCAGGGTTACCACAAGAGCATCCATCAAAGTTTAGTTTAATGATATTTTCAACCATAGGGGACCATTTCATGCCCTTTCTAATACTTGTCTGACTGGAAGATAGATCCCTTGAGAAGATTTGAAGGAGAGGGAAGGCCATCCCACCTATTAGCGAGATTAATGTCCCATACGTATATATAACAAGGTGTTTTGTAGTATTTCTAGCATGAGAAGCAAAAACCTCAACAATTTAAGATTCTATAGATTTCAAAACCACTTTAATTGGTGATGAGACTTTCTTGAATATGTGTTGGTTTCTTTCCCACCAAATAGCCCAAACAATTTTGGTTGGAGTCAAAATCCAAATACAAGAATAGGAATAATGAGGGGAAGGTATCAACCATCCTTGGAAAATCTCCCATAATGTAGCAGGTAAAGGCATGTAGATGTTGATTTTCTACAATGTATGAAGCCAACATTGTTGAGAAAACTCACACTACAATAGAAGATGATCAATAATTTCCAATGTTGAGTTGCATAGAACACATTGGAAAGGATGCACTATGTTCAATTTGGCAAGTTTGTCACTTGTGAGAATTCTTCGTTTCAATGCTAATCAAGAAAAATATATAGTTTTTGGTAGAACAAATACATCCCAACAAAATTTAAATGCTTTGTACTAGGGCCTAGCATCTTTCCATTTCATGGCAACATTGTATCCCATTTTGATTGAGTATCTCCCATCTCTGGTAGGAGCCCAAATGACAGAATCATGTTGATTTGACATGTAAACTAACCTATCCTTAACTAGGAACTGGTAAGAATCTTTACTTTCTTCAAGTATTGGGAGAAGACAAGGATCTCTCCAAATAGTTTTCCTAGTGTATATGTCCACTTGATTAACGTATTCTCCCAAAATTTTCCCCTAGTGGGATTGGAAGATCTTAATTCATTCCACATCTAGAGGGGAGGATGAGGAAATTAAAGGGAAATCATTCTAGGAGTCCTATTAACACAATGTTTTTTCACCATGATTAACTTTCCATGTGATGTATTTTGTTACCATTCCTCTCAAAGCAATCATAAAATTTCAAATTTCTTATCCCTTTGGGGGGTCTAAGGAAGTAAATATCCTTGAGCGATTGTGTGAGTCAAGATACTTTTGTTGGATAATTTGACACCATCTACTATGAGGATGTTCATATAGCTACCATACTAATCTTTGAATCCTATGCTTAGTTTGGATAGATTTTGAAGACCAGCCCCACCTTCATGTTTATCATATGTCATTTCCTATAAGGAGATAAGAGGAATCTTGGATTCACCATTCATGTTGTTGGTCCATAAAAATTTTTGTATAATTTTCTCAATTTGAGAGATGATGCCAGATAGGGCTTAGAGTACAAAGAAGTAATAATTTAGGATGGAAGAGAGGACATATTTTATAAGTAGCATATTCTTGGAGAGTGACAACCAATGTACTTTCTAGTCAAGTGTACGTTGCCTGGTTTGGTCAATAACCGACTTCCAGCACGTGGATTTGCTAGGACCCATGAAGAAGACAATGCCAATGTATGTAGAAGGAAGAGTATCTCTTGAAAAGTTTAGTATTTTGCAAATTCTTTTGCCAATTTCATTACTCACACCAAAGAAGAATATCTTAGATTTTGGAGTATTAATTTTTTTCACTGAAAGTGTCGTGTAGGTGTTCAAAATAGATTTAATTTTCCTTGCTTATGAGATGCCAACATAACCAAATAGAAGAGTAACATCTGTAAATAGTGAATGGGTGATTGATAGGTTTGTATTCTCAATTTTGAAACCAATCTAGAGGTCTTGAGAGTGTTGGGCAATGATGATTCTACTAAGAGCCTCACCCACAAGAATAAATAATACTAGAGAGAGTGGGTCACCTTGTTTGACTCCTTGGGATGATTTAAAGAAACCAATAGGTGATCCATTGATAATCACTGAGAAAAGGCCATCTCATATGTTGGTGTTTTAAAAAGTGCTAAAACTACTAAGCGACAAAATGCTTAATACCAAAATGACAGTACATACACAATCTAAAGACCAGCCTCTTCTTATTAACAATGGCATATGTAAGGTATTTGGACCCAACTTCAACAAAACCACAAATGGTTTTCTACTCTTTTGGCTCTGCAAAATCAGGGTGGGTGTACCCAGGGATGGTTCAAAACTAAAACAACTGTATGAGGATTATTCTTAGTTTCATTCTGATTCTCATTTCAAGATCCTGAAACATATATATAATTCTTACTAACTTGATAAACACATCCCATAACAGATATGGCCAAGAAGTCTTCTATAGATCTGTAGATGTTTTCAACAACAATGGCTAACTGAAGCTAAAACATTCCATGCAGACAAGTGCTGGCCAAATTTGAAGATCTACAGGAAATAAAAGTAAAATTTGATTTGATGATGCATTTGAAAAACCATTTGTAAGATATTTCTCCTTTAGCTGAAATAACTTGATCAGTGCCTAATCCATTGGGGTTTAGAGTCTATAGCAAATTCTTAGATCTATTTTGTTGCCTTACAACAAATTCTATCAGCAATTCTTATCAGAACTTATCATTCAAAAATCCTTTTCAATACTTAAGGAATCTTATCACATTCATCAAAGCCTTTATTTAATCCATTGAATTAATAGCAATGATAAATGGATATACAACCCAACTAGATTGCATTCAATTGCACAAGCTTTTACTCATACCACATCAAGATAGCTAAGTATTTAAAAGGAGACAAAATTCAACAAGAACTGATATGGGGACATAAGTTGTATTCATTTCCTTTGAAAATGGTATATCCTTTACAATAGACTCAGAATGGCCTTCAGAAAGAAACACAGCTCATTCAATATTCATGTATTCTCAGAGAGTTTGCAGAAAAATACATTACAAACTTGCTTTCAAAATTTGGACCAAAAACCAGACTAAGCACAATACTTAGAAGAAATAGAATTCGGGCCATTCTTTAGCCTTGGAATCTCACTTAAATAGTGTGAGATGCAACAAGCTTCGGGCTAAAGAGAGTGACATGTGTCCCCTAAAAGATACTGACGAATGTCTATAGTAAAAGACAAAAAACAAATAACAGAAAAGCTAACACATCAAACCATCCTGGGTGGGTCCCTTTCTGTTATACTTCTTATTTGTTTTAACAAGAAGATAGGATCTGATTCTCCAATTATTCTTCATCCTCAGAGTAAATAGCCATGAGGTTTGAAAGTGATGTATCATCTTCAGTTACCTGTAAATTTACTTCAACCTGGGGATTTTCCGTGTCCTCATTATTAACTACGAGGGTGACTTTTACTTTTACATTTTCCTCCTCATCATCTTCTGACATTTGTTCTAGAAACTGATCTTTCGATTTATTAAAAGCATCATCATCTGGCCAATCAAAGCTTAGAGCTTCTCTTTGTATCATTATTAAAGAATTTGCATTTTCTTCTAAATCATCAAATTCTTTCCTCATAGCAGTATAAAATAACTGTATTTTTACTAGCTCTTCATTTGTCTTTGCCCAGAACCAGTGGCTAGTTTCACTCATGATGTTTATTATTCTTTCATTGAATAACTCATCCATCTCCCTTTTCCACTTTTCTTTTTCTTTTATTGTATCAACAGATTCTAAAGCACAAGGAAATAGGGTGAATTTTTCAGCAATATATTGGGAAAAACAGAGTGTTAATCTTCTCTGTAAAGAATCTCTTTCATCATCAAAATTCTCTAGCTTATTTAATAAATCAAAAATCTTCTCAACTTGATGATAAGGCATTTGGACTGCAATATACATATGATTGTAATATCATTATTTCTCTCCCTCCATTTCTGTGCAAGAAGAGTCAGTTTATCCTTATCCCTGTTCAACTCATCCATGAGGGCTGCAATTCTTGTCAACTGATCAAAAAAAGTTGACCATTGTATTTTATCCCTCAGATATATTACACCCTGCTTTAATTTTTCTTCATATTGATTTCTCAATTCTATCTGCAACTCATGCAATTTTGTTTTTTCTTCTTCAAATTCCTCTGCAGTATAGAATTGGGGCCTTTCAGGGGTGTCAGGTATTTCAATAATAGGGGTTGATCCAGATCCAACCAATGGCTATGAAGGGTATGCAATTGTAGGTGCACTGGATTCTCCCATTTTTCTTTTCCCCAGTATCCTCTCCATTTGAGACATTTTGTTTTCCAATGATTGTATCCATATACCCCTTTCCTCATATGCCTTCAAAACTTCTTCAAACCTAGCATTGAGTTGGGCAAACTTATCTTCTTCTTGTCTAGATACAACACCACCCAATTTTAGCATTTCTGAAGCCATTCCCATTACTTGTTTACTACTTACCTCACCAGCCGTGTATATTGTCAATGTACTAGTATGTTCTGCAGTGGGAAACTCATGCATCCTGGTACTTTCTCTCTTATCTATGCACCACAAAACAAGGGCTTGGTGGTCATCACTAAATTTGATCCCTCTATGAGCCTGTAAGACTTCTTCAACAGTTTTCAGTTGAACATCCTTCTGCTTCCTTACTGAATAAAAAACAATAGCATTTGCTATATTCCATTCTGGCAGAAGGAGGACTCCTGATTGTCTAACTATTTGCCTTCCAGCTTCAGGAGTGAACCGGGCAAAATCACTCAAAAACTTTGATTTTACCTCTTCCTTGATAACCGGGTCAGATTTATTTGGTTGCTCAGCCTTGATCTTCTCACAGGCTTTCTCAAAATTCTTTATATTTAATCTCCATAAAAACTGAGCAAAAGCCCTAGATCTTAAAAAAAATTCATCATTAATAAATCTTTCAGAAGCCTGGGCAACAATTGGGTCAATTTCCTTACCTTGGTAATCAGCAATGGTCAGGTCCAAGGAAGGTGTAGGAGGTTCTTGTGGCTCTCCAACATCCAGGTCTGTAGAAGTGACAATCACATCCCCATCTCCTCCCATTTGTCTAAGTTGTTCCTTTAGAGATGCCTCATCATCTATTTGGATTGGAGACTGGCTTGGGGAGTATTGTTCTTTTTGAGAAGAAGAAGACCCCTGCTCCAATTTTTGTCTTTTTGGAGAGCTGGCTGCAGATGGACTTCTTGGCCTTGGCTTCTCATGAGTGGGTACCTGTTGCACACTCTGAATCATGACATAACCTGGCCTTTTCTGCAATGTATATTGGCCAGGAGTTACTACATTTCTACCACTCATTCTTCTTTGTATTTCTGCTGCCTTGTCTGGGTGTGCCTTAATAAATATATCTTTCTTTTCATTCATAGCCTGAATTATTATAGCAAAATTATTCATTAATGCCTGTATTTTATCTCCCCAATATTTCTTATCTTTCAATGGGTCATACTGGGGGTCAAAAGCATTAATGAATTCCAGGTTTTTACTAAAAACTATCCATTTCTCTTTCCTTAATTCTTGCTCCTGCAATGTGAAAATATTTCTGATTATATCTTTCGGATAGTAAACTCGATGTACCATATGGGAAGCTCTCACCCTTTCTCTTAATAGATCATAGAATCCTTCAGGGTCAATAAATCTGGCGTGAGATTCTGCCATGTTATATTTATTCAAAAATAAATTTAAATGCTTCCACCCCTTTTTAACAAAAACAAAATCATGCACTACAGTAACCATTGGAAAGAAAGTGCCCTTCTTGACCAATTCCCTCTCATCTATAGTATCTATCTGCCATAAGAGGTCGGCTATCCCTATCTTCAAAGGTACATGAAAAGGTAACACATGAGGTTTTCCTAAGAAACCATAAACTCTTATTACTGTTGAAACATTGTAGGGAATTATATCCCCCCAGTTGTGACTGACAAGTAGCCCTTTAGCATGGTCCTTGGGTCTGACCAATTCTAATAATACTTGTGAGATTCTAGGGCTATCTCCTCTTAAAAGCAGTCTAAGCTTTGATGCAAAATACCTGTCAAATCTTACATAACTAGCATCAGTGGCCTCTAAAGTCATATCCACACTCCATAATTACACTGGATTCCTTTCTCCATCCTTTGTGGTTTCTAACTCCATACCTTTGGAGAAAAAAGTATATCCTTTGTATAAACATGCATGCATCATCAATGAATACCAACAGAATGGTTTGTTTACTTTCCCCTTTGCTATTCCAACTAGACCGTTGTGAATCTCTTTTGCTAGGAAAGTGGCAAAATCCAGAATGGTACTCATTCCAAATTGAAGGGTTTGAGTAATTATAAGGACCACAGAACCTGGAATTTGATCACCCTCATCTATCCCCAAGATCTTGCAAAGAGAAAAATATAGTGCTTGAGCTCTCAGATTGAAATGTCTTCTTAACAATGGCTCTGGAGTACTAGCTGTGATCACAGTCAAATTTCCAACCCTAGCAGCATGCTCCTGTAGTGGCCCTGTTCTCAAGTACACTCGTTGTGCATCATATCTAGCTTGCAAATCATCCAGATCAATGATTTCATGCACAACGTGGTTAGGTTTTAGGTTGAAAACCTCACTGAACAATTTAGGGCAAACCCTAAAAAGGTTGACCCCTAAATGATTTTTTACCCACCCTGTGATAGGATCATACCTCTTTGCCAGGTCCATCAATAAATCACTATCAAAGAAGACACTGGGGACTACTAATTTTCCAATGTCAAATTCCCATACATTGCTCATAGGAGTGTCTAGTTTTCGCTCTGAAAACCATTTCTTAAACAACTCCAAACCTCCCATGGAAACCTGGGCATCCCTTATCCAATTAGCTTTGTCATAAAATCCTTCTGCCACAACCAATCTAGGTTTTTTGGAATGAGCTCCCTTCCCTTAGTTATTTCATGCACTGATAAGGGGAATTGTTCGAGAAAATCATCATTTACTGAACGTTTTAGATAATCTTTTTGTCGAGTAAACTCTTTTCGAGGCGGCATTTTTAATGAAACTTGGGAAAATTCACAACAACAGATGCTTCAAATTTTACTCAGAAAGTCACAGAGCACTTACCCGCCAGAAATCGCACTTCTGCACTATATGATGTCTTCTGCAATTTTATTGGAGTATTAACCGAGAAATTTCGTGCCTTAGCTCTGAAATCTTGAATGCCCTTTTCTTTGTGTGCTTTGGTGATTCATTAATGGTGAAATCGTGGGTTCTTTTTATGAATTAAAATCGCACACACCAGGTCTGGATCACATTTACTCTCAGTAACTGTTGCCTGCAAGTTGCACTCAAATTTGAATCCCATCCGTAGATTTTATCAGATCGCACAGTCCTGATTTAAAAATAACAAGGCTTTACAGTCTTTTTTGAAAAATGCTACATGTCACCACTGCGCTTCCCCGCATTACTTAAAAACCTGCATCTTTATTATGCGGGGATCCGTCAACCGTTGATCAAGACAAGATCGACGATCGAAATAATCCATTTCGTATTAACGACCAGCTAGTTGTACTGACCAATAGGAAACTGCCATATTAGCTCATACTATCTGACAACACTTTACGCCAGCGGATACCGTATCTTCTTTCGAGCAAGCAAGTGTTTGACGTCATCACAGACACGTGTAACCACTGTGCTTCCCCGCATTACTTAAAAACCTGCATCTTTATTATGCGGGGATGCGTCAACCGTTGATCAAGACAAGATCAAGGGTGATACTGCTTCTCATTCATTAAGCAACCAAAAACCCTTCTGTGCATACCTAGCATTACACGTCATCAGTCGTTTGCAGTGTAGCATACTGAAATACAAATACCTGACCCCACTTTGCCACGCGTCACCACTACGCTTCCCCGCATTACTTAAAAACCTGCATCTTTATTATGTGGGGATGCGTCAACTGTTGATCAAGACAAGATCAACGGTGATACTGCTTGGTAAGTAATCTTCATAGCTCTGCCAATGAATCCACCAATGATATCGCGAAAAAACAAAACGTGTGCAAAGTACTAAAAAATCTGACATACAGGAGCTTTTGCGGTGTACTGGATCTCATAAAACATCAGGGGCTATGTGTCATCATCGCGCTTCCCCGCATTACTTAAAAACCTACAACTCTATTATGCGGGGATGCGCTGACCCTTGATCTCTGATAGATCAATGGTGATTGAAAAACACTTCAACTTGGCGTCCTTTCAAACAGAATATCGCAATTAAAGGTACACAAAGGGTTTTCAAAAGGCATTCTGACGTAAATAAAATATTAGGATAAAAAAGCCCACTAGAATAATTGAAGAAGATACCTTTTTAAAAAAATTGAAAACGAGGGCACCACAAAACAAAGACATAACTGATTTTTCACCCAAATATCAGAAAAATTTCCTATACTATGAAAAATCACACCAACATCATATACAAGCCTTAATCCATCTGCACCATTTTTCTACAAACCCAAATTTCCTTAAGACTTTCAAGAAGCATGACCAATTCATTCTATTATATGCCTTCATCATGTCTAATTTGATCACAAAAGCATGAGTTTTATTTTCATTAATGAAATGTAGAGCCCAATAGGCAAGAAGTGCACCTTACATAGTTTCTTTACTAGGAACAAAACTACCCTGCTCAAGGGAGATAATTGGCTTCAAAATAGGTTGCAACCTTTAATAGATAGATTTATTAAAAATCTTGTATATGGTGATGCAAAGAGAAATGGGTTTGAAATCAACAAAAGACTGAGGCTTTGAAGTCTTCGAGATGATTGTAATATTAGTGGTATTGAAGTGTTTTAGCATGGCAACATTTATTTTAGCCTCCTCCACAGCTACCAATAGGTCCTAGCTAATGACGTCCCAACATTTTTGAAAAAAAGAGAGAGCACTAAATCCATTTGGGCTAGGGGTCTTATCTGGAGGGAGAGAGGAAAACACCCCATGTATTTCCTCCATGAGAACGGGGCCAATAAAGAATCATTGTCTTGTTGAGAGACAAGTGTTGGGATAACATCTATCAGATCTGATAACTTGTTCTCATCTTGAAAGGGACACAGAGGAGGATCTAGGAGATTTTGAAAGAATTTGATTCCTTCATTATGAATGCCCATAGGATCCAAAATGTTAGTTCCTAGATCAACATCTTTAATGCTAAAAACAATGTTGGTTGATCTATAATGCTTAGCTAAAGCATGTAAGAAATTTGTGTTTCTGCCCCATCTTTGAGCCATAACTCACAAAATTTATGTTTCCAATATTCCTCTTCTTTGCAACTTAATTCACTTCACTCTTCATCTTTTGCCTTGTAAATGTGTGGGTGTCTAACCCATGCCTAGTGATGTACTTGTTGATATCTTCAAGGTTCTTTTTCACCAACTCTTTTTGAACAACAATATTCTTGAACACTTTGATATTCGAAATTTTAATTTTCTTTTTGACGTATTGAAATTTTTTGTGGAATTAGAATATTCTTGTCCCATCAATAAGAGGAGTGCTTACCCACCATTCCCTAAGGAGAGACAATAAGTGTGGATGCCTAAATCACTACTTTCAAATTTTAAAGAGGGTTTGCATGCCAAAAGGTCTGGGGAGACAATTTTAGTTAAATCTAACTAGACCGAGAAATGATTTGAGCTCGAGAATGTCAAGATTGAAGAGATGACTATTAATTTCTACAATTTCTAGCTTCAATAGACAAGGAACCTATCCAACCTTTCCAAAATCTGAGATGGGATGTGCTTGTTGTTCCAAGTGAAAATGTCATTTGAGGGGGAGGGATCGAGAAGGTTGTTTGCCTGAATAAATGAGTCAAATTCTTCCATAAATTTTGTAGGATGTATTATTCCTCCTTTTTTTTCAATATCATTTCTAATAGCATGAAAGACCCTTCAATGATAAAATGTTGGTCAGGCCTGGACCAAATGATTAAGGATAAGTTGTCCCAAAGTTTCTTCTTATCTAATGTGGAAGATGGACCATAAATGTTAATAAGCAAGAATGAAATATCACAATCATTAAAGTTAAGAAACTTCCAACCCAAACCTTGGTTAACCAAATTGCCCACAATTGACTTGGGATTCCATGGAGTAGTGTAGCCTCTTGAGGCACCCGAACTTTAGAGATGAGATGAGTGCCACTTAGGCCATTTTGCCATTGATTTCTGGTAGGAAGCCTCAGATAACTTTATTGATGAAGTAGAACAATATTGCCATGAGATTTGTCACAAAGACTCTTGAACCTCCCTCTCATTTTAGAGGCATTATTACTCTCACATTCCATGTTATGAACTTCATATCCTTCGAAGAGAACACTTTGTTCTTGTCGAGACTCTTTTAATGGGGGTAGATTTTTTGGCCAAGTTGGAATGACCATTTATCACCACTTCTAATTGAGACTACATAGGGCCCTTTGTATTTTTTAATTTATCTTCTAGGGTAGACTGAACACCTATTACAATTTCCTCTTTAGCTTTTGTACTTTTAAACTTCCTACCTTTGGTCATGGGGGAAGAGACTTGAGATTCGACATGTATAGGGGATTGATGGAAATATTATGTTTAGGAGAAGTCGAAAGATGATTCTTGGGTTACCCCATCCACTAAAGGCATTTGGTGGGAACTTTCAAGTTGTGGATCCTCCTGCATAAAGCTGAATTGAAGATGGCAAGATCCGCTTGATATAGATTATCCTTGAAGGCTGAATTTCCCTTTATACTTTTGAGGTCTAATTGCTTAGATGCTCTAGAACAACTCACACACTAGTTAATGGGGGATGTGAGAAAAGTTGCCTCTTCAAACATTTCTTCTTGGGTAATGATATCATACTGCTCTAAGGCCACGTGCACAAGTAGAGCATTAGCCAACGAATTAATTCTTGGTCTGACTTGGAACCCACAGTGATATCACTTATTGAGTTTGAAGCCTCTAAGGATATGCCCTTAGATGAGTCATCATAAAACACGATGCGATGGATAATCTTGTCCTAGAAATCCTTGGGCTAATAAGAGAAATGAGACCCATCTCCCCCTTAGCGGATTATTGGACCAAATCTTGGATGAAACCCTAATGTTGAAGGCTAAGTCAATAAATGCCATGAGATAGAATTATTCCTTGAAACTAAAGGGAAGGCTTGAAATAATCAGGGAAATGCTTTTTGGACCCAAAGGTTTCCTCACAACAATGTGATCCATGGGAAGGCATAGAGCTGTGTTGGGTTTCATTGTTTGGCTCAAAAAATTCCAATATTTGTGACCCAAGATCGATAGATACAAATGACTTAACAAGTGCTATGTTAAGAGCTTCCACTTCCTCTTCTCTTGCATGGGATTAAAGAACGATTAAATCTATAACCAGTCTAGAACATGTTAAGGGGTTGACTGATAAAGTGAACTAATCTCTAATCTCTATGAGGAGCCTCTACATTACAATTAGTTTGCGTGATCGCCTATTGTCCAATAACCTCTGGGGAAGCAAAAGTATGAACAACTAGTGGCTCTGAGGATACAAAAATTTGAGCAACCGTTTGAGCACCTTGGTATATTTCAATTGAAGATGCCCTATTTACATCTTGGTAAGATTGGTCTTGACATACGTAATGCGGCAATTGTTGAGGCATTTTTTCCTTGTGGAGATCCTCATCCACTCTAGAGAGAAAAAGATATGCCCTTGCTTCTAAATACATATTTTGAGATTTAAGAGAGCACTTAGAAGGATGTGAGGAATGGTCCTCACAAACCATAAGGGAGTCTTGTGGAAAACCCTTATAATCAATGTTATAATGCCCTAAGGAGGAGAAATGAGAATGGATAGTCTGAGCATCTTAAACAATGACTTGCTGAACCAATGAGCCCCAGTGAGATCAAATTGTAAGTTCAGTATGGGTTGGCTGCAATGCCTTAATCAATAGAGACACCATGATTGGCAATTGGACATTTTCAAAAGGGATAAGATCATGTTTAATAAATATGCCCATCTTATTAGCCAAGGTCTCAATGATTTCAGGGTCTCTATACTCCAAAGGGAGACCAGGCAAAGGTAACCAATGTGACATTAAACCATATGTATTGGTGTTTCGTTTAAAGTTAGTGATGTAAGCTAGGGTAACAATATCAAAACCTAAAGAGAACCAACCTTTGAATTTGTGGATCGAATCTCTAAAAGGGCCATAACGAAAAAAAGATTGTAAAAATTCGAGAATCCATCTCACAAAATATTACCTCTTTTGAACCTTCCCAGTTGTGAAGGACTTGGTCCATGATGTCCTCTAGTTTGAGATAGTTTTATGAGATTTTGCAAAGGAGAGAATTCTTCCTAAGGAAGGAAATATGAGGTGAAATCATGTTTTTAGGAAGAGTAACCTTAAAATGGCCAAGGTGTTGCGTGGTTTCCTCTGGTTGAGGATCTGTCGTGAAAGGCCTCTTCCCCATCTAATGAGGGGTGACAACATTCTTATTTTTTTCCCCCTCTAGACCCTCCTTGTTTGTTTCAAAGAGAGAGCCATTGATTTCTCCATGCTACTACCCATGTTGAGGTGGTTTGGTGGGGATTTCTTCTTGAGGGAGTTTGAGGGAGGTTTATCCCTCTAGGGTTTTAATATTGTTGAGTTCACCCGCTTGGCACCCGCTGTAGAGCTTTCTCCTTTCTCAAAGGATGGACACTGCTAGATACATACTCTCTATTTACTAGTGGCTACAGGTTGACAACTGCAAGCAAAGAAGACTTACCCAACAAAAGAGGTTCGCAAATGTCAAATAGTGGTTGTTTCTTTCTTTTTGGACAACTAGCAATATGGAATCCGGGGTTGAGGAGAAAGGGCTTGGCTGGTTGAACCATTACTTTTTTGAAAAAGATGTTGGCAAATTGTTATGTGTCCATTGTTGGTTTGCTAGAGCTTCCATGCCAACCAATTTAGAGTTTCTCTACAAACTTGTAATTTTGAAATTCTCTTCCTGTCCATGACCTAGCTGCTCTTCCCATTCTAACAGTCACTCACTTCGATATTGACCGCAGAGTAGTCAGTATTGTAGATGCAGTTAGAACTTCATGGAACACAAAATTTGTAAACCCAAATCTTTAGAGTACAAATCTTACATAGAGATTTAAACTAACTATATACAAACTTTAACAACATTTTTATAAGGTATATACAAATAAAAGAATGTACAAACATAATAAAGTTCGTTATCACAATAAATAAGGAAGGAACACTACTAAAAAAATAAAAAATAGCTCTTCAACTAGGGAAACATATATCATAGTGGTCATGTTCCAATAATTGTTCACACCTAACCATTAAAAAAACCAATACATGATAATTACAAGTCTACTAGAATATTCCACACATATCATAGTTATTCATTTATGCACTTAATATGTAAAATTTAAATATTTAATTAGATGATTGTTAAATATTTTGGGTAGCCAATACACAATTACTAGGATATTTGCACACATGGATCGGTCAAAATATTTATTAAAGAAATATGTACTAAATAAATTGTTAATCGCTTCTCACTTTTAAATGACATTTTTAAAAACCTTTGTAATCATTATAAATCCCCCAATATTCCTTTCTAACTACCAAAAAAAAGAAACAATAACTAAAACTTTTAAATTACATATCACCAGATATGAGAGTACCTAGTAGTTAAGCATACAAACTTCTCATTTATCAAAATTACACATGGAAATTTCAAATCACTCCCATTTCTTTATATGGAAATTTACTTGGCAAGTCTTATGCTTACATGAAGGTTTTAGGGTCACACAATCAATATGGTGCTATATCAACATTGTTAATGCCAAGGTATCTAAAGCTTCCAAATAAAAGTGAGACCAATTGTAGTCCATTAGGAACCCCCATACTTGTACAACTAATGTGACATCACAAGCTAAAAAGAACATTTCATTCAAACACTAATAAATATCATCACCAAAAACAACTTTATAAAATCACAACTATATATACAACTTCATCAAAAATATTAGATACTAAATAAAAAAAATAAAAATAAAAATATAAAATTGACGACTATCATGACAAACATTTAAATAAATCTGCTCAATGTTGAAGCCCCTCCCCTAAATGCTAAATCTCTTTCCCTATTTCTGATTCTCTATTCGACCTTCTAACAGTAAAAACCTATTCATTTTATTGTATTTTATTCTCTTCTTAACAACAATGGAGTTCTTTCCCGCCATAATATATTATAATCAATGCTAGCCTCAGTAATAAAAATCACACTTTTCATCGTTCTCCTGGTCTGAGGGGACTGACTGAAGGAACAAATCAGTAGCGGCAATGGACAAGGACGATTCCAAGCTTCCCGACCTTAAATTAGGTTTACATGTTTTCATCTTCTTCCTGATCATATCTATGCCAACGGTCTAACTAATTTAATTTTTTTGGGTTATTTTGTTGTTCCAGACGCAAAGCAGGCACAAGGATTTATAGCTTTCTACCGAAGGCTACCTCAAGTGAGTCGCCACAGTCTTTTCTCTTGATAATGAAACTTGTGTCTAATCTCATTTTATTTAATGTGTTTTTGTGGTACATTTTGCAGACTACTCAGGCTGTTCGCTTCTTCGACCGACGGGTAGGTTCTTGAACGCTTCAAACAATATCATATGCTGCTGCTTCTGCATTCTGTACTCCGTAGGGCGTGAGTTGGAAGTTTGTAGTTTTTGTTTCTCTCCTCGTTAAAAAAGGCTGGGAACATGCCTTTCTCTGCAAATGGCTTGCAGCACCTTTTGGAGCTATCCTTCAGCTTAGCTACTTCGAGGGACTTATCTATTCCTTCTACTTGCTCAGGCCCTTCAGTTGTCCTCACTTGCATTTGCTCGGGGTTTGAGTCTACGTCTTATGCTTACAAAAGTCCATAACCCGTGACTTGCTACAAGACCACACATACTCAGGGGTATTTCTAATTTTTAACATACTTTGATTAGACGCTTCAAACCATAGCCACAAGACTTGGACTTGTTGAAAACTTGGTGAACCGATTTGGGCTCACACTCGAACTTGTAGACACTGATAACATATTAACAGTTGTTTTTAAATTTCTTAGTTTGAATTGATTTCATTTTCTTGGTATGGCATAGATTGATAGATGCAGAATGTACTCTACGAAACTCAAGAGTAGTTGGGACGTATGACTATGCTTTAGACAACAATGAAAATAAAAGTAACTCGGTGAAAGTTAAGTTCTAATATCATCTTGACTTTGTGAATTTTTGTTAAGATTGCGCGTTGAGTTTAAGGTGGAGTGTGGTGTGGCAGAACTACATTCTCATTGGGGTAAGCTTGGGTACAATTCTTTTGGAATTCATTTTTGTGTGGTAAGCTGGGGTTCTATTATTTTAGACATAAAATCAAGCAATTGGTATTGCTTGTTCATTATAGTATTGGATCAATTTGCTGCGGTGGAACATATTTCAATTGCAATGATGCTTTTAGATTGCCATTCATTCCCACTGCAACAGTTTTTTTATGTCACTTGATTTTGGTCTCAGTTTAACGCATTCTACTTGGAATGGAGGGAAAATTGCTCGGAAGTTTTGTCACCCAATTGTTGACATTAATCACCACCTGCCCCAGCTTCTTCTCCGTAGGCTTCTTTTCTTCCCACCTTTTGCTGTCCCATCTATTTCTCATTCATATCTGCAGGACGAATTTCGTATTAAAAAAATATTATTGCAGGAGTATTTCTAGAAACATCTATGGTGGATTTGAAACCAAATATCAAATGTTTCTAAGTTATGTTTTTGACTTTTTCCTTTTGCTGGGCATATACGTGAGTTCTGAGAACAGATATGCGAGAGAGGAACATCTGAAGAAATATGAGATATGAAAAGACCATTACTGTTGTAATAACAGTCACTAAAACAGGGCAAACTCTTTGTAAGAGAGAAACAGACAACAGAGAAGAGAAAAGGGTTTTAAAGTTTTTATAAGTTGAATGAAAGAGCAACACCTCTATTTAGCAAATCATATCTGTATGTTATAATATATGAATATATAAATTGTTTATATTAGCAAGGGATCTTTTCTCTATTATTACTTTTATCTCTGTCTGTTTCTTTTTTCACTCTGTTTTAATTTTTAGTTTTAATTTCTCTGCCTCTCCATCAGTGGTATCTGAGCCTAAGGTCATTTGTGGTGAAGGCTTTCAAAAGTTTTTTCAAAAGATTTGAAGAGTTTTTTCATAGTCAACCATGTTAGCTCCAAGCACAAGCTTGACAAACCCACAAATCCCACAGCTCAATGGGAAAAATTATGAATTTTGGGCAGTCACAATGAAGGCAGTATTTTCTTCACAAGATTTATGGGATCTTGTTGAAAACGGATACCCAAAACCAGCAAATGCAGCAGATACAATGCACTCTCTCAAGCAGATAAAAACTAATTGAAAGATAAAGTAGATAAAGACTTATTGGAAGATAATAGAAAGAAGGGTTCAAAAGCTTTGTTTTTAATCTCTCAAGGGGTGTATGAGAGCTTATTTCTAAGGATTGTAGCAGCAACAAAGTCCAAGCAAACATGAGATATTCTTTACATAATATGAGAACTTATTTCCAAGGATTGTAGGAGCAACGGAGTTTAACCAAACATGAGATATTCTTTACATAACCTACCAAGGAATGACAAAAGTGAACACAACTAAACTACAAATACTAAGAAGGGATTTTGAGACCATTCACATGAAGGAATTAGATACAATAGAGTCATTCTTCAGTCAACTTCTTGGATTAGTAAACCAAATCAGATCTCATGGTGAGACACTTGAGGAAGATGTAGTTGAAAGGATTTTAGGATGTTTGCCTCCTAGATTTGACACTATTGTGGTGGCCATAAAAGAGACAAAAAATCTCTCACAGTTTTTAGTTGATGAGCTCCATGCATCTCTCATTTCACATAAACGTAGATTAAACAAGTCAGCAAACACCTCATTGGAGCATTCATGCAAGTCGCAAGTCTCAATCAACCATGATAGAGGTAGAGGTAGATCAAATTTCAGAGGTAGAGGAAGAAAGTCATATAGAGGGTGGAAGAAGCAATCCATCAAGCTCAAGTGAAAATTCACGTGGAAGAGAAAATCATCAAAACTTAGCTCAAAATCAGTCTCAAGGCCAAAGTTATGACAAATCCTCAATCCAGTGTCATTATTGCAAGAAATTTCGTTATTATCTAAATGAATGTAGAAAAAAGCAATATGATTCTAGACAACAAAGTGCAAATTTTACCAAAGAAAACCAAAATTAAGACAACATGTTCTTAGCTTGCAATGGTGCACAAGAAAGTCAAAAATATGTATGGTTTTTAGATTTAGATTGCAACAATCATATGCCTGGAAATTTAGAAACGTTTTCTAGTTTGGATGAGAGTGTAAAATTTGATGTTACATTGGGCAATGACAATTAAGTAGAAGTCAAAGGAAAAGGGAACATCAACATTCTAATCAAGAAGGGGAAGGAGAAACATATAACTGATGTTTATTTTGTTCTTAGTTTCAAACATAATTTAATAAGTATTGGGAAGCTTGTTCAAAAGGGGTATAGACTATCTTTTAAAAATGGAGAGTGCACAATTTTGGACAAATTTTGAAGGAGTCAGTTCATTGCCAAAGTTTAAATAACAAACAATAGAATGTTTTCTTAAGATTAAGTCGGTTTTGAATTTGGAATATGCTCAAGCATGACCTACAATAAATACACATGATGGTAAAGAATCTTTCAAGTAGAAATAAAAGATGAAAATTGACTTTGGCATTTAAGGTTCAGGCATTTAAACTTTGCAGCCTTTAATTTGCTTCATAAGAAAAACATGGTCAAGGGATTGCCCCTATTAGAGAAACCACAAAGGGTATGCAAATGTTGCATTTTAGGAAAGCAACAAAGAGAATCATTTCCAGCAAGTATGCCAATGAGAGCTAAGGCACCTTTAGAGATCATCCATTTAGATTTGTGTCGACCAATGCAAACACCCTTCGTTAGTGGAAGCAACTACTTCTTGACATTCATTGATGATTACTCAAGGAAAACATGGGTCTACTTTCTAAAACATGAGGATGACATGTTTGATTATTTCCGTCAATTCAAGGCTTTTATTGAAAAGCAAAGTGGTCATTACATCAAAGCATTGAGAACATATAGAGGTGATGAAAACATTTCAAATGAAATTCTTTTTTGTTAAAGGAACATGAAATTCACAAGCAATTCACAACTAGATATACACCTTAACAAAATGGGGTAGTTGATAGAAAAATACAACAATATTGGAAATGGTTAGAAGTATGATGAAAGCATAACATTTGTCAAATGAGTATTGGGCTGAAGCTGTGTCATGTGCAGCCTATATAATGAATAGAAGTCCAACCAAGAGTGTGAAAATTATGATTCTTAAAGAAGCATGGATTGGAAGAAAACATAGTGTTTCTCATATGAGAGTGTTTGGATGTGTGGCATATGCACATGTGCCAGATGAGTTGAGAAGAAAATTGGACAACAAAGAAGAAAGGTGTATATTTGTTGGTTATAGTGATGAATCAAAAGCTTACAAACTATAAAATCCAATCAACAAAAATGTTATAATCAATAGAGATGTGCAATTTGTAGAAGATGAAGTATGAGATGGAACGTTGGATAAGACAATTAGCATAGCAGCCAACTTACCAATAGAAGAAAATGAAGATTTTGCACCAGCATGCACTCCTTCAAATGTGACTCCTACACCCATTCAAGCTCAACAAAGTGGTTAGAGGACACCATCATCAAGCATAAGGACAACCCTATACACAAGAAAATACACCAATCAAATGTGCAACAAACACCATCTTCAATTGAGATTCTTAGGGCTGGTCCATCAAGTCTACTATCTACAAATTCAAGTGCATGTCAAAACCCACAGTTGCAAGCTTAAGAAGACAAAAAATCAGAAGTTTAAGAGACATTTATGAGCAAGAAGATAGTGAAAGAAGTGGAGATCAGACTTCTCTTTTTGCCTATATTCACATGCAGATGACCCAATTCACTTTGAAGAAGCATTTAAAGAAGAAAATTAGGTAATTGCAATGGATGAAGAAATTGATGCAACTGAAAAGAATCAAACATAGGAGTTAGTGACCCTTGCAAAAGGAAAATATGTTATAGGAGTTAAGTGGGTTTACGAAACCAAGTTGAATGCAAATGGTGATGTGCAAAAGCTTAAAGCAAGGCTTGTAGCAAAAGATTATTTACAACCTAGGGTAGACTACAATGAGACATTTGCACCATTGGTTCATTTAGACACTGTGAGGAATATATTAGTGTCATGAGCCCTAATAATAGATAAAAGAAAATGACCATATTGTTAGGGACACCCATTGTTTATCTACTTCTCAAATGATGAATTCACTTGTTCAGTTAATTTATTCTAATAATATCTCTTAACAAGTCTATTCTAAATAACAATGAAATATCATAATATTGGAAGACAATGTACTTGCTCAAGAATCTATTTTAGAAATATATTATTATCAATAATATGATATAGTTTATGATATTATGACATGAAATATAATTAATGTTAAACATGTTTATTTTTTTTGATTGGTAATAGGTTTGATTTTATTAATATTATAATAATAATTACATCATGATTATAAGGCCCTTAATTCTTTCTAAGGGACCATCCTTTACAAAAAGATATATCACCTATGCATTCTAAATACAAAAAGCCTTTGCTAGGCTGATTTTTTTGAAAGCCATCACTCCTTTCTAAAAAAGACCTCTCCTAAGTCATTGTTCGAATAATCCTCGAGACTCCCAAAAAACACAATCATTGATTCGTTCTGCTACAACATCCTTGTTCTGTAGTAACATGTTCATCTTCAAAATTGCCTTTCAGAGCCAAACCGGCCTATGTTGCAAAAATTTCCTTTCTTCAGGCCTCCTACTCGCCAAAAACATCATATCGCTGTCGATTTAAACCCGCAACGTTCTGCTGTTTTCTTCCAATGTCTTCCATCAAAACCCCGGGTGTCATTGCCCTTTCAAAATTAACATCACCCTTCTACTCTTCAAGCACGACGGACATTCCTTGCTGATCGTTTTCCTTTAGGGAAATTTTGTGGAATGGTGACCTCCTCCTTTTGTTCCTCGTGGGCCAAGATTGCACATTTGAGCACATTCCATGCATGGCGACACTCTTTTGTGTAAGCTTCTTTATCTATCTGCTCATGCGGCCAGTTTACAAAGGGAGGAATCCCTTTTTCAACACCTTCTTCTTCATTTGCATATCTTTCACTAAAATCAAACGCTCATCCTGGATGTGCCTATTCCAGTAACGCATCCAGATTAGGAATTAGAGTTTTCTCAAAAAGCTCGCTCATTACCCATGTCACAATTTGCCCATGCTCCCCAACATGCAAACCCCACACAATTATCATTGCTGCTATATCCACCTGAACCTTCCAACGGTGGTCAGCTTCATGGAAAAACGACCCTAATGTCTCCTGCATAGTTTGAATCACTGCCTCCGAAGGACATTTTACCATTTTTTTCAATTGGTGATCTGCCACACTCCCAAACAACGCTTTTTGTTGCTTCGTAGTTTTAAAAGTGAAGGTCGGCTCCATTAGAGCTGCACTCGAATGTCGTCAATATGCAAACTTATGGATTGAAGTAATGCTTCCTTATTTAAAAGAGTCTCCCACGCTCTTGCTGATGTCTGCTTTGTCACTATGTTATTGTTATCAACAACCTTTTTACATTCAGTCCTCTTGCCGCATGAATATAATTAGCTCACACACTTCTATAGATTTAAAATCTCTAATAAATCTTTCCAAATCTATCTTACTGACTGCCCCATCCTTGCATAGGCTTGTTTGGAGGTTATTTACATTACCTCATCATTATGGTTAAAATTTATATTTTTTTCTCTATTTGAATGCTTAACTTGAATTGCTTCATCACTTAAAGATAAAGCTCATTTTGACAAGAACTCTGCTTTTGAATTTCCTTCTCTTTTGATATGCGTTATTTTGAAATTTTCAAAGTAAATTAAATCTTCCACAATTTGATTAATAATCATTTCCAAATGCCAAGCATTGGTTTGAATATTAAATATGTTATTACTAATCATGCTAATAACTAAACATAATAAAACTATTATAAACCTACCACTAAACAACATGAAGAAATATGGGTTAATGACTCCTAAAGCTCACTAACATATTTCCTGAACACATTAAGCCGACAAGTTAGCTCGAACAAAGGGACACATTACTTGACATGGTCAACACCACATATAAATGTGGAGAAAATGGGTTGGAAAAAGCATGGAGAGATAAGGGAAGAAAAGAGATGACATATAGGGGACCGCGAGAGGCATAAAGGAGTTAGAATGAAATTAGAGGAGGTTACCGTGAAGATTCCACATGCCACCACATGGAGATAGGGACCTTGTGGAGGGATGTGCAGTGGGTGACAAATGATGTCAGTGGAATACCCGATGCAGATATGGAATAAGAAATAAACAAGTAAGAAGCAAAATAAATAAATGAAGGGTCTATTATTGGGCACCGTACATTGCGAAGAAAACAAAGACAAGCATTAAAGACGATTCAAACAATATTGGTCTATGAGCTCCGCTTGAAGGAAGACCGATTCGACTTAGCATGTAACAAAAGAATATCGTAACTATGGTAGCGTGCCAATCTGACTTGGTAGTCCACGTAGGATTTCAAATGGAGAAAAAGAAGGTATTAATGCAAAGCATCCCAATTTGCATTGGTTATCAGACAAATCGAAAAGAAGGTTGGTACTAGTGAAAGTGGAAAGGATTGGAATGGCAACTCCATAACAAACTGTCCAACATCACCCTTGTTTGCAAATTATCCACATTAGTCGCTACTCGATGGTTCAACATAAGATCAAGTAAGGGTTGGGGCAGTCATATCGGGTAAGACAATTTCAAATCATGTCTCATGTGCCACATACAAATGGTGGCCCACTACTCAAGCAAAGTATGTTATCAAATCAATGACATTTACATCTTTGATTAGTGAACAATGAGAATAATAATAAAGCTACTAAAGCATTATATATTATAATTATAATGTTATTTGAAACATGGTTGTTACATTTACTACAAGAGTAAAGACAAGTTCAAATATATAATGATGATCAAGTTATACTAAGAATGAAGTTACCCTTTTTATTATTAGGGATAACACTTAACCCTCTGATACTATTGCTAATAATTATTAATAGGGTCACCTTCTAATGTGACTACAATTTGATCTTTTGTAAAGAGACTAATATAATAATTAATGTCACTAATTATTTGTTGATAAGGCCATAAGACTCCATGTATTAGTTGAGTAGCGGATAGGGAGTGTGCACAAGGGGAGGAGTAAATTGCTCATGTTGGGGCAAGAGAACTCCATATAAATCGTGTCCAAACTCGAGCAGCTATAAATCTGCCATCCATTACGTAATCTTGTACATGGGGGAATATGGATATTATTTGGAATTACTAATAGAGTTTAGTGTTGACATTTGCAAGTTGGTTTAAATATGATTAATTGTATCGAGATTTGACTTCTAGAGAATCTCACATTCTTTCTAGGATCATTTTAAATTGATGCAATAGAAGGGATCATTACAATTAGCCACAACAACTCAAAACAAGTGGGCAATGTATCAAATGGACATCAAATCGACATTTCTCAATTGCTTCATGGAAGAAGAGGTTTATGTGGAGAAGCCATCTAGGCATGAGATTTTGGACCATGAAAACAAGGATTATAAGCTCAAAATGGCACTGTATGGACTCAAACAAGCTCCAAGAGCATGGTATAGTAGAGTTGATGGCCATCTTTTACAAAATGGCTTCAATAGGTGCTTCAGTGAGCCTACCCTATACTAAGTTGAATGAGCAAGGTGAGATTTTAATTGTTTGTTTATATGTTGATGACTTGATTTTCATAGGTGATTTATTAATTGACATGCTTAAGTCAGCTATGAAAAAGGAATTTGAGATGAATGATTTTGGCCCATGAAATGCTTTCTTGACATTGAGTTGAATCAAAATGAAAATGGTATATTCTTCTCTCAAGCAAAGTATGCTATTGATGTATTGAAAAGGTTTAATATGTTCAAATGCAAATCAACACCAACACCAATTGTCATAGGTTTGAAGCTAAGCAAAAATGACAAGGGACCCAATGTAATCCAACTTTGTATAGGAAACTTGTTGGGGGTTTCATGTATTTAACAACCACAAGACCGGATATAATGTTTGCAATTAGCCTCATTTCAAGGTTCATGGAGTCTCCAAAAATTTCTCGCTAGCAAGTAGGCAAAAGAATTTTGAGATATATTAGTGGAACAAGAAATTATGGAATACTGTACTCAAGATCAAATAATTTCACGCTGATAGGATGCACTGATAGTGATTAGGCAAGATGCATTGATGATAGGAAGAGCACTTCCGGTTATGTTTTTCATGCTGGATTAGGTGTAGTATCATGAGCTTCAAAGAAACAACCTATTGTCACTCTTTCATCAATTGAAGCAGAGTGTGTAGCGGCCATATGCTACATGTCAAGCAATTTGGAAGAGAAGAGTGTTAAAAAAGTTGAAACAATAACAAGAGGATGCAACAAGGATAATTGGCAACAATTCAGCCACAACATTATCAAAGAATCTAGTTTTTCCCAAAAGGAGCAAACACATTGATACAAGGTATCATTTCATTAGGGAGCTGATCAACAATGGAGAAATCTACTTAGAACATTGTAGTTAGAAGAACAATTTGTAGACATCTTCACCAAACCACTAGCAAAAGAAAGTTTTGTGCACCAAAGAGATCAATTGGGTATCATAGACTACAATTATGATTAAGGGGGAGTGTTGAAATTAATCACCACTTGCCCCAACTACTTCTCTATAGATCTCTTTTCTTCCCGTTGTTTGCTCTCCTTTCTATTTCTTGTTCATTTTGGCAGGACGAATTTTGTACTGAAATAACATTATTATGTACTTTTTTCTAGAAACATGTATGGTGGATTTGAAACAAAATATCAAATGTATTTAAGTTATGTTTTTGACCTTTTCCTTTTGCTGGGCATATATGTGAGAAGTTAACATTTTAAAGAAAATTGAGATATGAAAAGAGCACTACCATTGTAAAAAACAGTCGCAAAAACATGGCAAACTCTTTGTAAGAGAGAAATAGAGAACAAAGTTGAAAACAAAGGTTTTAAAGTTTTTCTATGTTGAATGAAAGAGCAACAACTCTGTTTAGCAAATTATATCTGTATGTTTTAATATATGTTTATATAAATTGTTTATAACAGCAATGGATCTTTTCTCTGTTATTACTTTTTCTCTATGGGTTTGTTTTACACGTTCTATTTTTGTTTCAATTTCTCTGCCTCTCCATCACCAAATTATATGAAATGTTCTCTTATAAATCAACATCAAAGTATAAGTGCTATACACCATTCTTGAGGATTGCTATTAGAGATTGATAGGGTTTGTAACTATGCAACTCTAAGCAGTCTTAAGTACTCTATTAGTTATCTTGTTATATGTTTTTTGGATGCTGTTGTTTTAAGTTACCACTGATTGAATCAACAATGATTTATCAACACAAGGAGATAATTTGAATAACTTAAGAGGAATGGTAAGGCACTAATTGATTGAGAAGTCACAAATGTTCTGTATACAACTTGTGGTGTATTTTTTCTTTGATAAGTAATCTGCCAATGCCCTTTTTATTATTTTTATTAATAACATAATATTTTGCACCTCCGTTCAATGCAAGCACTGACATGAAAAGATTGAAGGAAAGAAAAACCTTCGGTGTCACTCGGAATGGGAAAGTCTTGTCCATAAATATATACACATTCTACATCTGTTTGCAGGTCAATTACAATGAGGGACAAGGCTCCTCATCTACAGATACAATATTCACCACAATCCTACATTCTCCCTTTACATGGCTTTCATATATACAACACATTACATTGATTGAGTGGCTTTAACATTTTAGACCACATTTTACAGCATAATATATAAGATCATGACAATCCCTTTTTGAGTTCATCACAATGTTCCTTCTCTCGATTCTTGCAACCATGCTTCTGTCATCTAAATCTGTCCTTCAAGATTCTTGCATACTCCACGTGATCCTCCATTTTAATGGACAATGATGTCTACGTGGGAAAATTTTCTTGGAGTAGTTATACAAGTCTAGCTTGGTCAGTAATGGTTCTTTGGGAAGATCCAATGAGTGGTGGAGGCAATTTAGAGGAAGCACACAAGTTTGATATGTGATAGAAGGTTAGTACAAGAGATGTGGGGTTTCATGTAGGAATTGAAGAATGAAATTGGAAACGAGATTGGAAGTCTGAAAATCCATTGATGGAATATTGGAAGTCTAGAAGTTAGCTTGAACGTTTTGTAGGAGGAAATGAATGGCAAAAGCATTAGAGCTCCTTGTGGGAATTTGATGTGGGAGTGGAAAATTGAAGTAGATGAAGTTCAGATTTCACTAGGATATTGCAAAAAGGGGAATAGAAGAAATGTAGGACAGGATTTGGAATCAAGGGTTTAGATGTTTAGAGGTGGAAAAAAATTTGACAAGATGGATTGGAAAGGATTTGGGAAAAACATATGGAACTGGACGAGCGTAATGGATGAGATGGAAGCGAAACAAAAGGAGTTTGTTAGAAACTTGCAAGTCCACAATGGTTTAAGGAATGGAAGATTGTGGGGACATGAGGAAGGACTAGGGAAGTAGGGGTTTGGATGTTCGGTGCTGGAAAAAGATTGGAAGAAGTATGGATGTCACCACAAGTTTTTGGGATGGAAACAATGAAGAAAGGGAGGGTTGTGGGAATGGAGAGTGGGGAAGGAATTGAAAATTGAGAGGAAGAATAGAGTGGGGAAAGTTTGGATAAACTTCATTAATTCACAAAAAGAAAAGATATAAAGGGGTGATAGGACAAAAGAATGTGGGGATGCAAAAGAGGCAAAAGAGGATGACAGGTTGGGATGAGAGTGATAAGTACAATGTATTATAGAACTTCACAAGTCTACAAAGCATAGAGAAGGTAACACAAATATGAGAATAAGAGAATGCAAGGATGTAGAAAAGGATGAAATGTCAAGATAGAGATAAAATTTCAGTCACCCATCAAGAACCCACAAAAACAAATTAGAGGATAAAAAAGGAACGAATAAGCTGATAGATATTGCAACCAGAATAAATTTGATAGTCCACTAAAACTCTTCAACTTTGTGCAAGCTAAGGAAAACGTCCACCATCCTTTCCATACCTCACAATCCTTCACTTTCCCTTCGTTGCAAGCACCATAAAACATGCCCTATGAACCAATGGTTCGATGTTGACTGCAAATCTTTTCATTGCTCAGTGTGTTCCACTTTTGAGGCTCACTTCCCTAATTTCGCTCGCCTTAGGTTGTCTTACCTTAGTTTTCTTCGCAACAAGAAACGATCCTTTACTGCTTCCCAATGTAAATTCCTTTGCTCCATGTCGATCCACAATCCCCAGTTGTTTTGGCGCACCCTTTTCCCTCACTATACTCCTCAATCTTCCATCCTTGACTTTTGCTCTCTTACCACTCACACCACGACTCTTTATGACATCCTTGGGCAGCCTTCTATTCATCCCATCTCAACTCCTTTTTCTCACATGTTCACCCCCTCTTACATTTACGAGGCCATCGGATCCATGATATGCAGTAGAGTGGCGGATGAGGAGGGGTTCCAAGCTGAACTCTTCAAGTTTGGTGCTTGCACTCTAGGCCCCTATCTCTCTGTACTCTTTAATAAGGTGGTGTGTACTAGGTTTCTGTTTTCTTGGTCCAGACATTTGATTTACCCAATCCACAAGACTGGTCCAGCCTTTGACCCTGGGAATTATAGAACTATTATGATCAGACACACATTTGCCAAACTGTATTCTACAACCCTCAATGCTATTTTATCTAGAGAGTTTGACTAAAAAGGTTGTAGAGCTAGAGGATACTCTGGTTTCCGAGCTAACTATTAGACCATGGATCACATTTCACTTTACGGGCTATTATTGAGGAGGCTAGATAGATCGGAGAAAGTTTACAGCTGCTTTGTTGATTTTTGCAAGGCTTTTGATTTTGTTCCTAGGATGGCTTTATTTTAGACGCTTCAAGAGATTGAGATTTCTGAGATGTTACTTGCTGCTATCATGAGATTATACGAAACTGTGGTGGGTAGATTCAGAACTCTTGATGGTTTCTCTATTCCAATCCATAGCACCATTGGGGTTAAACAAGGATGTCCTCTCTCCCCCACTTTGTTCAGTTTATATATTGATTAGCTTGAGAACTTCCTTTTGAAGTCTTTGCTCTCGGGAGATGGTTGTTACTTACACCTGGTTTTTATCTCTATTCTTCTTTTTGTGGATGATGTGGTTCTTCTTGCTTCTTTTCCAGAGAGTTTACAGAGGCTTCTGGATGGTTTGACTTCCTTTTGTGTTCAGAGACAACTTGCAGTTAACCTGGGTAAGGCCCGAGTTATGATCTTTAATTGCTTAAAGACTTCTCATCTTCACTTCTTTTTTCAGAGACAGGAGATTGAGATCACTTCTTTTTATATGTATCTGGGAGTGAAGTTTTTTGGGCCTCGCTTTAGTATGAGATCAGCGATATAGTCCAAAATTAGTAAGGGTATGGGTTCTCTTGCTATGCTCGAGAAACAATGTTTCAGATACCATTTTCAGGATACCTGGTCCAAGTTATCCTTCCTAGACTCTCTTGTTCGGCTGACTGTTCTCTATGGCTCAGTGGTTTGGGGGCTTTCTCTCCTTGCATCTGACTGGGCCTCGATTGAGTGAGTTTAGACATTACTCTTACTTTGCATTATTATATGTCATAGTTTCACTCCTCATAGTATCATTTTTGCTGAGTTTGGTGCTCATCCCTTCAGTCTTGCGACCATATTTGATTTGATTTGGTTCCTTCATCACTTGTGTGGTTTTGTGGATTTGGTTGGTGAACGTGATAATACTCCTACCTGGCATATTGTTCTTCTATTGCTATTGCGAATTTCAATACTAGCTCTCATGCTCTTTGCTAGTATGCCCAGGCATATTTTATACTAAGCTCGATTGGGATTGATATCGATTGTCTCCCTCCTTATCAGTTCTCGCTGAATGCACCTCCTCATCTCCTCCCCTCTCGGTAGGAGTTAAATGAACATGTCAGACTTGATATCTACAAACAATATATTACCACTACATGGACTAATCCTCTTGGTGGCTTGTTGTCGAGGATGGCCTTCTATGTGGAGCACTTTTTGGAGATCAGTGATGGGATTATTTTTTGTCCTAGTTACCTTTCTCGACAGTGGTGTCATGCCCTGCGTATCTCTCTGGGGTCTTTCAAAGTTGGTTCTCACCGTCTTCGTGCTTAGATCAATCATCATATTGATAGAGGTAAACATATCTACAAGTTGTGTAATCTAGTTGAGATCGAGACAAAGATTCATTTTATTTTCCGTTGCCCTATCTTTTATGAGATTAGAGGGAGATTCTATTGTTTGTTCCGAGATTGCTCTTCTCTTTCAGCCTTCTTTAGTTATTGTGACCAGTGGTGACTAACGCTTTATTTTGAGGAGGCCACTTTCCTCCGTGATAGCACTTTACAGTCACAACTTCCTCACCGACATACCTCTGATTAGCTTATTACTGCCTTTTTCACACCCTTATCTCCTTTACGGGGTGTGAAAAGGCCATCTAGTTGTACCAGTTCTACAAGCCATTCTAGATTTGTTAGACCCTGTAGAGGTTTTTTGCGTCAGCGACACTCTTCCACGAGTACTCAGAGACAGTTTAGGGCTCCTCTTTGCTCACAGTCTTATCCTTCTGCAATTGATTTCTTTTTACCTAGAAAGGACTCTTAGTCCTTCCTTTGCCTCTCTCTTCTTGCTTTTTGTTGTTTGCTTTTTTCGGACACTGTTTGGTGCTCTTACTGTTGTCAGCTGTCTATTTGAAAATCTTAGTTCTATAGACCATTTGTGGTTTTTATTGGACATTAATAATTTTATCTTATCTTATCTTATCTTAGGCTTAGTTTTTTTGATTGTGGCAAAGTCAATATCCGATAAGAATGTGGGGGATGAAGAGGAACAACATAGAGGGCATTTTGACTAAGGGGGATCCATTTGGAGTTTTCTCAAATTGGGTTTTAATGTCATGGGCAAAGTGATACCTAATGCACAAAGGGGTTCAGGATCCAATTTTTTTCATTGTCAAATTGGGTCCCAAAAGGGCTAAATTTATCTTACAGGATACATTCAACAATCTAATTGGACTTCAAATCTTAATTTCATCTTTCTTATTAACAAATTTGTCCCCCAATTGTCTTTATTTGTTAATGTTAGTGTAGTTTCAGTCAGATAAAACTCACTATATATATATATATATATATATATATATATATATATATATATATATATATATATATATATATATATATATATATATATGTTAAATAAAAAACTATTATATTAAATACTAATGAATAGACATATCTCGTAAGGGACATGTCTATCCTTATTTCATCTAATATAAGAGAGATGGCTGCTATTCGGAAAGCATATATCTAAAAGACAATACAACTATATTTGCAATGATTCGAGAAACTTAACATGGTATCAGAGCACCAGACTGCAAATGTAGAAAATAAAATGAAAAATATAGGATACATATAAGGAACAAATTCAAAGTCAGTGGTTTGGAGGCATTAAATTCACTAATATCCAAGCTCCATATAAAACAATGATTCATTGGCTATTCGTTATCCACCTACAAGCACACAATATTATTACATAATGTGAAATAAATGACATCAAAAGAGTCTTAATAGGGTAGAGAATACTCAACATGATAGGACTAGATATGGAAGCATTTGATATATATCTTCACAGATGGCAAAAGCATAGTTACCTTGTTAGAAGTGGGTATGGTGCCGAGATATTGAAGAAGAGGGTGGAAGTATTGGTTAAGGGAATGAAGTTGATGAGCGGGGGTCTTGGAAGTAAGATCCAAAACTCTTGTTCGGTGCCCTTTGTCTCTGAAGCAAGGCAACCACTTTATACCAACACCTCCATGCCCCATTCCATGTATAAACACATAATGCCTCATCTTGGATATTAACTTCTATGAACCCCGAATTGGGAAAGATTGACAAAATCACCATCCGTGTGATGGTGCAATAGACACATCAAAGTATTACAAAATTACATGATCTGACACGACGTTAGGATGATAGGGAATTAACCAACGAATATCCCCTTGATTGGTGCACACGAGGCATTTAAAGAAAGAGCTATTATAGTTTGACAATGAATGATCAATGCGACCCATGAAAATGAGTCATGTCCACCCGTACCGACATGATTTGTAAATTTGAGTAGGAGGAATAATGGATCAACATACCCTGCACAAGCGACATAGCATAGGGTTTGGTAGGTGCCATTGTATTCACTTTCGAGGAGTCAAATCTATTGTAGCAAAGACCCTAATAAGAAGAAGATTAAAATATTAAAACTTCCATTCATTGAATATAGCGGAGGATAAAAGGTTATTAATCTATGAGATCATTAAGAATGGAATATGAAATGTAATTATAAACAAGGAAAATAATTAATAATGGATGAGGAAGTCATTTTCAGGAAATTATTCTTTAACTACATGAGATAATTATTCTTTTAGTATAATTTCGAAGTGTTGCTTTCCTTTTGTGGTTAATCTTCGGTTTATATTTTAATATGCACTATTAGAGCTATTTGCCTTGATCTTTTCCTCTAAGAATGTTATTGCAGGAAAAGAGAGATTGATATCAAACTTAGAGGGAGTTTCACACTTCTTCAAAGGCAACTTTGAATAAGGAGTTCAGATAATTGATATTCAAAGGGAGTTCAAAAGTCCTTGTGTGTGACTAGATGATTTAATGGGCCTACCCCCTTTGTACATCATGAGGAAGTGACGACTTCCAAATGATTATCACTTGTATTTGCAGAAGTTATTGAAATGTGGCAATCTTACGATAACTTAATTTTTTATGATGATGGATATCTTATGATGTCTATATGTAGATTATGATAGATTATACTTTGCACGGTGGATGTTCATATGGTAAGCATTATGAGAATGCATTTGCACATACCTTATGAACATATTGAGTACAGGGTGAATGTTATGTAAATTGATGTTCAAGAGGCCATTACACAGAGTACTTGGTGAATATCATATGAGATGACATTCCAAGGGGCCATTACTTACAGTACTTGGTGAATATCTTGCAACTCAACATTCAGGAGGCCATTGCTCGAAGACTACATTGTGAATGTCATATGAGATGACATTCACAAGGCCATTACTCCCAATATTATTACTCAGAGTATTTGGTGAATATCATTTATTGATATTTTGGAGGACAATACTCATGATATTAAATCTGATATCAAAATGTTGAATATCTTATTATCAAAGATTTTTTTATATTACATTGAGGTAATATATGGTCTTGTGTTTATCCTCCCTAATATACATACATACATACAAATATATATAATTAGATATATGAGATATATTACATATACGTATTATATTATATATATTATATATGTGTTTTTTATAAATATACAAATATATGTGTGTTAAATTAAAAAGTATTATATTAAATACTAATGAAGGGGCATGCCTATCCTTATTCATTTAATATAAGAGAGATGGCTGCCATTTGGAAAGCATATACTTGAAAGGCAATACAACTACATTTGCAATGATCCGAGAAACTCAACATAAATTATTTCTCTATAAAAACCCAAAAGAATAAGGCTAAACCAATGCTGGTTCCTTTTATAGAATTCAATAGGTAATCCATCAAACTTTTGAGCTTTTTCATTTTTTGGGGAAAAAATAACCTTAAAGATCTCATTAACATAAATGTTATTTTTAAGGTGGTTGGAAAGCTTCTCGTCCAATTTACTAGGAACAATTTTAGAAATGACATATCTAGCCCTCCTACCATCTAGCCCTTGCTCATCAAAAGAGAGGAGCTTGCTATAGAAGTCTTGAAATGTAGATCTCATCAAAACTTTTTTTTACATAAGAGTTCCATCAACCTTAAAAGCAGCAATTTCTTCTGTAACGTACTTAAATTTGAAAATTTTGAAAATGTAGTTGGTGTCCTTTCCAAATTTAATCCACTCGTGTCTAGATTTGAGTCTAACTCCTCTACTTTTGTGGTTCAAATCATACTTAAGCTGATGCTTATTTTTCATTATGATTTTATGCAAGTTTTCATCATATAGGGGAAAAGCCAAGTTTTCTTGAATATATCAAATCTTTTGGGATTTAATCCTAGCTTTCTTTTTACCACAAAGCTTCATAACTTCTCAAATAACATAAACCACTTCATCTCAACAGTTAATTCTTGAACCAAACCCTTATATGCTGGCTGAAAAATTCCAAATGTTATGAGATGCCATTGTTGTAGGATTGATCATTCAAATGAGTGGCATTCATCTTAAAGAGCCTTTTAAAGATTTGGTGGGGTTCAGGGTAATGTGTTGGTGATAATGTAACAAGTATGGTAAGACTTGAACTAAATTATTGTTATTCTTATGAGAAGCATTCAATAAGCTGTTATCCACATAAAACATTCCAAGCCTAGAAAAAATGTTATTGAAAATTGTGTAAAGTATACCACAAAATTTTACCATGTGATTTCCACCACAGAGAGAGTCCACAATACATTTTTTATTATAAATTCAGATTAGAGGTAATTTCATTACCTTTTAATTTGACAATGCACATCTTGTTTCTCATATTTATGCCCTATCATAATCAAATCACTCCCAAAGATCCAAGGATATAAGGTAAACTAATAGGCAGCCAATAACAGAAGTTAGATCCATCTCTATCATTTTTTTGCATAGATAGAATATAATCATAGATACACAATTCTTTTCCATCAATAGATACACAGATCCTAATCACCTTCTTGCAAGAAGAACGACCAAAATTATAAACATAGTTGGCCCATTTAGGGTTGGCAAAGATAGGAGGAGCCACCTTTTCTTTTGTAATGATTGGCAGAGAAAAACCTAGTACTTGGTTAAATGTATTTGCGCACAGCCTTCAACCTAAACATATTTAACATTAACATGTTGGAGGAACAATAGATCCTAGATTTGCATGGAATTACAATAGATCCTCGCAAACAACTTTTTGCCATTGGCTTTTGTTTGCACTCATTATGAGTTTTGGAGAGAGAGAGAGAGAGAGAGAGAGAGAGAGAGAGAGAGAGAGAGAGAGAGAGAGATTAGCAGGGGGGGACAGAGGTTTTGAATTCCTTGCCCTTACCACTTTGGCAATAGGAGTCCAATTCCAAACAAGGTTGTTTGTTGCTAGATTTTTCTCAATTAACTTTAAATTTTCATTTCAAAATCAATTTTTTCCCTTTAACAAATGTGGGAACTCTCGCAACATCAGGGACCTCAAAATTCTCAAGACTTGTAGCACTAGTAAATTGGATCAAAGTGGAAGGACAAACAACCTAGGAAGGGGTAGTTATGAGTTGAGGGCCATTTGAGTAGCCCAACCTTTTTTACTAATAGTGTTCTAACAACATCCAATCATATCCTCAATTATTTTGTTTGGGAAACTAGCAAAGGAAGAAGTATTGCTAGCCAAGTTCTCATTCGTTTTTGGATTGGCTAGATATCATCTTGGTGAGAGCACCATGTTGATCATCACTATGTAGATCAATAGAATGTAACACATCAAAAAAGCAACTAGAATTTTTTGCTTGATCCAATAATGCTACTATACATATCCCATACTATGTATGTCATTAACCATGAGAATCAGTATTTTTATCTCATTACAATAAAAGTTGCAAAAACATATCAAATACTAACAAGGAAGATTCCATCATTACATGATAAATGATATATGAGGTCAAGTACTATAACCTTCATACATGACAAAGAATACAATAAGCACTAAAGTGACATCCAATACATAAAGTAGCTATGTACAAGATACATCAAAATTACATATTTAAGGTCTTTAAAATCATCTATATTTTGAATTGTGTAGGTAGGAGTTTCAAATGAGAGAGGGAGTTGTATTTATATGTAGCTTATGCCTTTCTGAATTTAATTTTTGGTGAAGGCCAAATTGGATGGGCAAATTCTTACTATTTGTAAAGGCATCATTCATATTGCAAAATTTGGGGCCAAACTACCCGCTTAGGGGAACCCAAAGCACTAGTTCTAGTAGTTTGAGCTATGAAAAAGATTGTGAAAAGGAGAATGTGTGATGTCCCCTTCCTAATTTGCCCTCAAATCTGCTTTAGAATAAACAATTGCAACAAATTAGGGTTACGGTCACATCTTATTGAGTAAAATATCTCTTCAATTAGTGTTCCTCGACTTGAATCCTGTAATCATAATATAAGAAATATATGCTCTTATTTATATATATCCATTATTAGAGTTAGTCTATAACACATGATATTCATAATATATTTATAGCATCATTTAATGCATAAGAGGAGAAGCACAATAGGTCCACTTGAAGCCATTCCACACTAAGCCCGAGAGTGGAGCTTTGCCCCTCTTGGCCTCAATGGCAGGCAACATGAACATCCATCCACGGTCCCTACCTAGTGGGGTGCTTGTACCTGCTTTCCATATCTAGGCTTCATCTCATAAGATTTAATAGCCATCGTTATAGTGTTGGAGAGGAGATCATGGTGGAGGTTCCTTTTGTTGATGTTCCATACCAGAATTAAAAATAAACAACAAAAACAAAAATTGAATACTAGCACAACGACAATTTATCCTGGGAAAACCCTCCAACTCGAGGGAGAAAAAAACAGCCACAAATATACCACTTTATTGATGCATAAGAGAAGTCTGAGATACAATATGCCTAAACACAAGGCTTAAACTGAAGTGATATTCAGAAACACATGATATCAATATCAATCACATATGAATTCTTCCTAAGGAAATGTATGAAATTGCCTTGACCCTTTTCATTTTCTTGCTGTTACTAAGTGAAGACCCCTTTGTTGTCTTGACTTTTCATTGTCTTGACTCTTCAATGTCTTGACTTTTTTTTTTACCTACCAGCCATGCAAGAACAAACTCTTCAATGATCAACAGCCACATGCCCGTATGGCTCTTTGATGACTAACTTTACACAAGAACAAAGTGGTCATAACATGGCCAAGCTCATTTATGAATGCCTTTCAGCCAGCGACCAAATGCTTGTGAAGATGACAATTTCAATTTCAATAATTATCACAGGTATAGCAGATAGCTCCTGCAGCTACCAATCTTCAACACCTTGATTGTTCTATCTATGCTCAAGAGTGGAGCTTTGGCCCTCTTGGCCCAGGTGGCTAGCAACATGGTCATCCACCCGGGGTCCCTACCTAGATGGCATTCCTCATGATTCCCCGTTCTCTTACACATCCTTCTATAATGATGAAAGTTCACAAACAGATTATTGAATATGCATTCTATATCAAATCATTATAAAGCTAATTGATTGACAAATAACACATAGGCAATGATAAATACCACAAAAGCAATTGCTAGATTACAAGATGCTGGTAATAACAGTTGTGAAATACCCAGGGGTCTGTTGCTTTCTTATGCCTAATCTCGATTTTATCTTATTGTTTAATTCCTGTAACTGCTTCTGACTTGTTGTTGTGTCTGATTCTTCCTCAATGATTCCTTAGGATATATTCTTCAATTGTTCCCAGGATGTTTATATTTTCTGATGCAAGGAACTGCTGAATGTATTAATTGTTGGACGATCTGCTTATGCCTTCCACTCTGATCCACTCTTTAATGAGTACTGTACTGATTATTTATCCCTTGATTCAGAACACAATGTATTCATTTCAATGCTTGGAGTTGATCCTCCTTTTTACTTTATTGTTGGAAGAGTTACCACCTTTCATAAGGATCGAGTCACCACTTTCCATTGTTGCCTTCGAGAATAATATATTATTCCTCAAAGTGATCTCAGTTGGATGTTCTTTTTCAATGAAATCTTCTACCCTTTATATCTTCCAATGTGGGGGAAAGTCACACCTCTTCATCATGTCTGTCCCTTTGCAACGGTTACAACCTGTCACAATTTCCACCCTTCAAAAGAGTCACAACCCTTAAACATTTCTGCCCTTTAAAAGAGTCACAACCCTCATGAAGAGTTACAACCCTTTGAAAGAGTCACTTCCCTAATTTATTTATTTACGTTCCTTTCTTCTTCATTCCTTCCTCTTTCTTCCTTCCTCTCTCTTGTCCTTTCAAACGAACTCTCCTCCCATCTATATCTAATGCTGAGGGAGTCACATTTCTTCATTTCGCATCTCTTGACCTTTCATTTAACTTAATTAACATGTAATTATTTTATTTTATATTTTATTATTTATTAATTTTTATATTTAAATTTTATTTGTTTATTATTAAAACCTATTTTAGAAAGTGGAAATAGCAGAATGCACCAAGACTATGCAAATGGTCCCAAAAGTGTGTAAAATTAGGCACAACCACTAAAGTGAGCCTAAACTAAGTGTGAAATTGTAAAGGGACAGTTTATGACACTACTCAATCAAGTTTTGTGAAAATAACACAGAAAACAACACAATGGACCAATACATCAGGCAACAAATAATCATACACAAAAGCACAAAGTGAATGGAATAAAGAGGACAAAGGAGTAGGAAGGAAGGAAGCAGTGGATGGCCTTTTGTCTCCTTCACTAGAGCTTTTCTTGTTATCCCCATCCCTAGCAAGTATTATCTCCCTAAATCAATAAAAGTAATGATGAGAAAAACCTTCAAAGTACTTAGAGTGGAACAATAAACAAGTTACTCACCCATTTGTGAAATCCTCAAAGGTCTCGCTTGTATCTTTTCCATCTCTTCCCGTATTGCAAGAAAAATATGTAGCTTGGCTGAGTTATAAGTTTACCTAAGCATCACCATCTCTTAGTATTATTTGAGCTTTTCAGTCGCTGGAGGCAAGATGAAAGCTATTTTTGTTTATTAATGTTTTTAAATTTCTAGCTGAAGCTAAAGGTGGATTTGTAGGTCACCTCCAAGCAAAATGCTATTTGGCTTACAAGTGTTCTTCCATGGGAGTTCAAATGAATTTATATTTTTCCATTTATCTCATAATTTTTCATATTGTATACTCTTCCTCTCCTAGGATGTAAACTCATGATTAAGTTTGAGAGTAAACCCAACTTTGCCAATCCACCTTATTTCCTCATCATCAATATATTTTCAACATCAATTCTCTTATTTTTATCATTTAATGTTGTTGTTGTGTCATATAATATTTGCACATCTGTATAGTATTTATGAAATGTTTTGGCCTGTCTCTCACTTTTCCATCACATCATGGGAGTTGAATAATAGGTAGAGATCATAGGCTAATTGATTGAATAATGGTTCCAATTTCTATATTTTTGAGTTAAGCGTTTCTTGAAGCTGTCCTATTTCAAGAACATTTAATGTTTTCCCATTGGAAAAACATCTTTTGATTTTCCCTTTCAAAAACATTTGACTTGTAGGGGATGCCATATTGTGGACCCTTAGAAAACTTCGTAGTTTACAACAGGGCATAACACAGGCCTGGAGTGTGACATATTATAGTGTTCTTTCTTAGTACGGTACAGTTACATGCAGATAATCTGAGAACTCATTGCCTTCCAACTGTGGAAGTTCCAAGCCTAAGTTCAAATCAGATTTTCAACAAATCTTGTATGCACGATAATCATGAATTCCAATCAAGATGTTGGGATCCCTGAAGAATGAGAATGTTAACCTCAATGACCTATGATAGGTTCACCAATCTTCCAACCTACCGTTGTCAACTCTAATGAACCTCAAACACTTTAGGATTGGATTTGACCTTAACCATACTCTATTTCAAAAAGTTTATAGTTTGCCTTCAAGTGGTATATTTGACTTTTCCTCCAATAATAGTTACACCATTCTCCTTGTGACCCATCTAGGGTTCTATAAATAGTGCTTTCAGTGATCTTTCTGTCCCTTTCAAGAATATGGAAATGTCTTTATAGCAATTAAATTAATTGTCCTTTTTCCTGCAGTTGTCTTAAAGCTTAATGCAGTATTAATTTATCTGAATATTAAAAGGATGGATATGTCTTGAGGTACAGAAGATTCATAAATAATGTGAATGTTAAGTATCTGTAACAATGGTGTTGCTTTGTTTTTTCTATTTAAAGAAAAAATCTATTTCAATTTTTTTAAAACATTTTTATCCTTATTTTAATTCATGCATCTTTCCTGACTTTTGCATTTTATAATCAGTGAAGTGTGTGTTGAAATGTATAAACACTGGTGTGTTGCTTTAGTTTAGGATTGAATAATGTGTAAGATAGAACTGAAATTTTGAGGTGTCACCTTGAAAGGATGTCCAGTAATAGGTACTGGTATGTTCCATCTTTAACCTCATAACTCCAAAGTAAATGCTATATTCATGCCAATATATCTTCTTAATATGGTTTGAATAATCTGCACCTGTTTGGAGAAAATAATTTATTTGGTTTTTGAATCACGTCTTTAAAGTTTAAACACTACACGAACAGTGTTTAGTATTTTAATTTCTTTCATACAGGAAAAATTATAATTCAATGCTATAGTTTGCTGCTTTCCATTTTTTACTGATTTGTAGCTTATATTGATGTTTGTGAGACAATAATATTTAAGAGGTATAACTTCAGCATGATTTCTGCAGATATATTTTGAACTGAGTTATTCAAGTTGACATATGATAAGATGATCATAGAACTGACTAAAGATTTAATGATATCAGGATTACTATACTGCTCATGGGGATGATGCACTCTTCATTGCAAAAACTTACTACCACACCACAACTGCTCTTCGTCAGTTGGGTAACGGACATGATGCTCTCTCAAGTGTGAGCATTAGCAGGAATATGTTTGAAACGATTATCAGAAACTTGTTGTTAGAGAGGACTGATCATACTGTGGAGCTTTTTGAGGGAAGTGGATCAAATTGGAGGTTGGCAAAAACTGGAACCCCTGGCAAGCTTGGCAGTTTTGAGGACATTCTCTTTGCTAGCAATGACATGCAAGATACACCAGTGATAATCGCTCTTCAATATGTTATTCATGAGAATGATTACCTTGTGGGTATGGCCTTTGTTGACCTGACAAAGAGAACTTTAGGCATCACCGAGTTTCTTGATGACAGCCAATACTCAAACCTGGAATCTGCTATGATAGCTCTTGGTTGTAGGGAATGCTTGTTACCTCTAGGCAGTGGAAAGTCCACTGATAATAAACGCCTGCATGATGTATTGGCAAGTTGTAATGTTCTCTTAACTGAAAAGAAGAAATCTGATTTCAAGTCTAGGGATGTTGATCAAGATCTTCGTCGCCTTGTAAAAGGTTCAGTTGAGTCATTGAAGGACATAGTTGCAAGTTCAGAGTCTGCTGCTGGAGCTCTGGGGGCCCTCCTCTCTTACACAGATTTGCTTGCAGATGACAGCAATTATGGAAAGTTTACCATTCAGCATTATCACATAGGCAGTTTTATGCGGCTGGATGCTGCAGCTTTACGAGCATTGAATGTTCTTGAAAGTAAAACAGATGCGAACAAGAACTTTAGTTTATTTGGATTGATGAACAGGACATGTACTGCTGGCATGGGGAAGAGGCTGTTGAATAGGTGGCTCAAGCAACCTCTCTTAGATGTAGAAGAGATCAAGTGTAGACTGGATATGGTGCAGGCGTTTGTTGAGGATGCAGCATTACGCCAAGATTTAAGACTTCATCTAAAAAGAATTGCAGATATTGACCGACTTGTGCGGAAACTGGAGAAGGGTAGGGCCAATCTACAAGATATTGTAAAGCTCTATCAGGCAAGGACCTTTAAGTTTTAATGTATTTGATTTTTTATACTATGCATTTGCAATAAACGTGCTTTATGTTTTTTCTCTTCTATGATCACATGGATACTTTTGCACTGAATTTTATGTGTTTCTTTCACAACAATGACATCATGCTTCTGAATGAATGTTGATCATTGCTTTGTATCTAAATTTATTTGTGTGCTGTGCAATTGCACTTACTGATTAAATGGTGTATTTCGTCGTCTATGATTGTTCTTAGCTATCATGCTAAGCTTGCAGTTAGCAGATATTGCATCTTTTACAAGATGAGAATTATGGTTTTCAAGCACTTAATCTATTTTTGAATTGTTTTTGTTCACTATAGTTATTGTACATGTGACAGACAAGCATACGACTTCCTGTAATCAAAAGTTCACTCGAACGATATCAAGGGGACTTTTCTTTATTGATCAGGGAAAGATATTTGGATGCCTTTGAACTTTGGACAGATGAAGAGCATTTGACAAAGTTTGCAGCACTTGTGGAGGCTGCTGTTGATCTTGATCAACTTGACAATGGAGAGTACATGATCTCAGCTGGTTACGATCCTAGTCTGATGACACTCAAGAGTGATCGAGATGAAGTGGAAGAACAAATTCAAAAAGTACATCATAAAGCAGCAGATGATCTGGATCTTCCTGTTGACAAGGCTTTAAAACTGGACAAAGGCACGCAATTTGGACATGTATTTAGGATTACAAAGAAAGAGGAACCAAAAGTACGGAAGAAGTTGAATACACAGTATATAGTCTTAGAAACACGGAAGGATGGAGTCAAGTTCACAAATGCAAAACTTAAGCGACTTGGGGAGCAATATATTAAGTTATCAGATGAATATTCAAGTAGTCAAAGGCAACTTGTTACCCGTGTGGTACAGACAGCAGCAACATTTACCGAGGTAAGTTTTTTAGTCTGTTTTTTTACCTTATTTACTATTTAATCTTTGTGAGAAATAATTCTGTACATAGTCTTAATAAAATTTTCTCTGATATTGTGTGTTTTTTTCTAATATATTTATAGCTTTAACTCATATGCCGTCACTTGTTGTTGAGTCCTGACTATTTTTATTTAAAGTCCTCAGTGCTTATATGATTACTTCAAATAATAATGACTAGATTAAGCTATTCCTTTTGCATGCTTATTGAATCTTCCAAAAAGAATGTATTATTGCAGGAAAACTAAATATTTTGTAGGTGATGATTAATTTGAAATTTTCTTAATGCCGGTTGGATGATTTTGTATGGATATCAAGTAATGCTGTAAGACAAGTTTTGAATGAATTGGTTTTTGAACTCATAGGCCTTTGATAGCATACAATGACAGTCTATGTTAACAATTAAGTAGTTAACTCTATGCTTCATATTTCTTTAGGAATTTCTCAAGATTGTATAAGTAATGGAAAGGTGAGGGTTCCTCATGGTAATATTTTTTCCAGCAATGACCTGAAAGTGGGGTTATGTTTTTGTTTGATTTAAGATAGCTCCTTTACCCCTTTATGGCATCTTACTAAAGGACCATTTGTGATACTATTCATCATTGGAAATGGGGTAATTTTATTTGAGCTAAGTCCATAAGCGTACATGTAGACTATATGTTGTTATAGAGCAATATGTCTCGGGAAATCTAAGCTCACCTTTAAGGATGACTTAGTATAAGATGGCAGGGTGACCTTAAGTTCTGGCCCCATTTCCAATTGTCATGCCCCATTTCCAATTGTCATGCTTCATTTTGGTTTTTCACTGCTCCTTCCAGTTTGTTTAGACCATTTTTCGTATTGTGTATATTAATGGAGATGCTCTACTCTTAAGTAGAGCTTGAGAACCCATTGTATCATATCAGGTGTAAACAAAATTGATTTTGAAGTTGACAGTTGGTTTTTTGAATCTTGAAGTGCTACATTAATAATGCTTGTAATATGTTCTGTATATATCAGCAATATTGTTGATGTTACTTATCACTTCCTTTATGAATATTGGAAGTGTTCCAGAGATTTCTTCATCAATATTAATTCAGAATTCTAGTTTTATATGATTAATCTGTTATGCTTCATGCAGGTTTTTGAAGTGATTGCCAGTATACTTTCTGAACTGGATGTTTTGCTCAGTTTTTCTGATCTTGCTGTGAGCTGTCCGACACCGTATGTGAGGCCAGATATCACTTCACCGGTAAATTCTTTTCCAAAGAACATGTTTTCAATTTTATGTTTCTTATTTGAATTGTCTCTAAAATTATGTTGGCTGTGCCTTGTTAAATAAAATATATGTTTTCCATGTCGTCGAGTTATTAGGAGGAAGGGGACATTATACTTAAGGGGAGCAGGCATCCTTGTGTTGAAGCTCAAGATGGTGTAAATTTCATACCAAATGATTGCTGTCTTGTGAGTTGTGTAAACAGGATTCAGATGAATGCCTACTTTTTCATCTTTACTTTCCTTCATTATATTACAATAATATTATTAACATCTTTGTAAGAATGTTAATCATATGGCTGTTTTCTAGGTGAGGGGTAAAAGCTGGTTCCAAATCATCACTGGACCAAACATGGGAGGTAAATCAACTTTTATTAGGCAGGTATGGTGTTTTATTTCGAGTATGGCACTGCAGATTGTTTATTTTCCTTTACATCACCCTACTTAGTATGTTTTCAATTTATATATTTTATTTTAAAATTAAACTAGATATTTTAAAATTCTGTGATTTTGTTTTGGTCTGGATATTGTTTGATCTAGCACTGTAGGGCCCAGACACTAAGAATTGCCAAAGTTGATAGTATCTTTATGTGAACAATTAAGGATTATTGTTGCTTTAGCCTTAAACTGTAGTTGCATCTCAGTGATTCTACTCTTGTTTGCTATAAAGAAATCTAGAAGTTTCTGGTTTTGGTTAATGTCTAGACATAAGCATAACAGATCAATGAGACTTGAAATAAATACCCCAGTGATGGGTGCAAATGATTCCTCAGTGAGATCACCCAGTGATGATGATATTTCTTGTCTTTTTGAATGATAGAAATATCACCAATCTAGCATATTGGATGGATGCTCCACGTTCATTTTGCTTGCTGTTTAAAATGCTATCCAGATAATGGCTTGAATTGGTAGAAAGTCCACAGAGGCAATTAATGCCGTCTGCAGACATGTGAGAATTTTATAACATTATTAGAGGGCAAGCAATCTTCATTCTATCCTGTAAGAGTCAAAACAGTGTCTGTAGTTTTAAAATATTCCAATTAAATTATTAATTAATCTTTAGCAACGCTGCCAAACTATGTATATTCATTTACAAAAATGTAATATATCTATCTGACTTAACATATCCATAGAGAGGATTGGACCTGATAGAGAGGATTTGTAATGCCTCACGAGAGAACATGAGAGGACAAGACAAAATCTAGAAGAAAAGTAGTAGATTTAAAAAAAAGAAAGTTATAACTAATACAACTATCATCACTATTCCGAGTATAGATAACTTTAACTCATCAGTGATCCAATACATTTATTGCAAACATGAATGCTAAACATTAATGACATAGCTAGGTCCTCTTCGGTCTTCCAACGTCGCTACCAGCAATGCATAGTGAACAAGACTGATACCATCAACTATGAAAAATCTTACCACACAAATGAAGTAATTCAATATTACAATCAGATAACATAATGTCATATGATCAAATCAAGGATAAACATCCTTATCCACTTCTTCCTTACATCACAAGTAATCAGAGATACATGTTACGTTTACAAAGTGTAAGTAATCACTGACATACATTCACATATTCATTTTACATTGATCTCCTCAAGGAGACTACAATACTACAACCATGCATCAATATGATGTTATAGACAATGGTACACCAATACATCAACATGAAGCTACATAATGAGATACAATGAAACATAGAAATCATCTGGCTGCATGAACAATAGCTGTAGAGAAGAAAGCAAGTCCACCCTAGCTTTTGATCACACTTGGGAAAAATATTTGATTGATAAAAAGTTTTTCCCCCCAACCATGTGGGACCATGAGGACCACTTCCCTGAGTTAGGAGATAACACAAGGCTCCATACCATGCAAAAGTTACAAGCAAGGCATCAACACAGAAACATCCAATCCAAGGAGTAATATTGTAATGTCCTCGCTTGGATCTCCCAAGAGTCAAGACTATTCATGATCACGTCAATTGTAATAGGCTTCTTCCTATTAAGTCTTGGAAAAAGCGAAATCGATTCCATATTTACTAACATGTTGAAGGATCGTATTGGTAATGCAATATAATTCTAAGGCTCACGATAATATGATATGACTTCCATTGTATCTGAAATTTATTTTGTACTCGACTCCACAATTCTATTGTTGTCCACACTTGATCAACTGTAAGTTTAAAATGCTTTAAACACATTTTCTACCTTGAATGATGTGTTCCTGCTTCCAAATCCATATGATATATAATGATTCTTTGAACAATTAAAAATAACAATATATTGGTCTTCTTCTTTGCATTACCACAAATCTCATGACGTAGTCACAAGTAAAGTCTCATCTTGTAATGATCTATGGTTACTGGGCAACACACGCATCAATGTGTGATATTAAATGTATGCTAGCAATTCAATGAATTTGTTTCCATCCCTTGTGATAACATGCTGAGGAGCAGCAACCACGTGAAGGATTTAACAAAATTATGGAGGCTTTGGGCTTTCTTCGTTTCCTTATGGCTATGCATGGCGATATATGTCCGAGTCTGTTAGATATGTAATCGTCAGTGTGTGCGTATATATCTTATGTGGCTGGACCACCAACTATACAAGTTGATCTCCGTAGATTGGTACCTTCGATGACTGCTATTCTTCTTGGTCATTCTTTTGCTGAGTCAAATGTTAATGTGCCGAGTCACTATAAATTAATGAGTGTATCATTCTTTTGTGTTCCCTGTATCTCTCTTTTCATCCGTCTAATTTTTCCATGGTCTTCCAGTTAAATCGTGCTTGCATTAATTGTCTTGACCAATTTCTGTTCATTGAGTTGCTATCTAATCATAAGCTGGAGTAACGAGCCAAGGAAGTGTTGCTCGATGATGTCATTTGGTGCTGACTAGTTGATTCCTACACATAAATGAGCAATCATTCGTCCCTATTTTGGCTTGATATTCTTTTATTTTATTTCACTGTTTTGTTATGAACATTACTGTATTATTTCCAGCTTTCTCCACTCCCTTACTGTTGGTTATATCCTGTGATGCCTCTGAATATTTATTACAGTGATGCCATATGACCGTTTTAAAGCCTCTATTCCATCTAATGTCGAGCTGTATCCTTAGGTATGCTTATTACTACTTCCTTCTTCTATCTTCACGACATTGTATTGCCACTAAGTGCTGACACTGTTTCCTCCTGTTGAGTCAGATGTTTGCTTTCCCCCACTTCCAAAAATGATCTACACATCTCTTCCCTAATTGAGGGAGTCTATACTTTGCAGATTGATGCGATGTCTCTCAAGAGACGCCTCATCATATTTAACTGTATCTAATCATTGTTCATGTTAATAAAGCATTGTTTACTGGGAGTTTATTATTATTTTTTTATCAACGATTAGTTTGTTTTATATTATAATAGCTATATTGAGTAATATATTATATTATAATATTACAATATTTATTAATTAGATTCTTTCATTATTATTAGATTAATAATATGGTGAAATCATAAAAAATAATTTTTTTTTATTTCTTTATTTAATATTTTCATATTACTATTTTAATATTTTAAGTATTAATTACGTTGGTCAATAGATAAATTTGAAATTATCTGATTGTAGATATTAATCATATTATATAATTATTATGGATCATTAACCACTTATGTAATCATTATCTCGTATTTGATTTTTAACAGCTTAATATTATGAGATATTTATTGAATTCTTCTGGACATTACAAACATAGGAGTCCACAAGGGTATACAACAAGGTAATGAAAGATAATCACAAAGGAACATCCTATACCATTGGCCAATCTAAAACAAACACGAGGGAGTCCTAGGTCACATGCTTAAGGGTTGCATTTCATCCTAGAGTCACCTTGACAGTCTATCTGGACGTGATACCTTGGTGGAGCTCATGGGGAACCGACCACCTCTTTTGTAAATGAGGTGTCATACTGCCAGATTTACATCCCACAGATAACCAAATCTTCTCCAGCCCATCCTCATATATGCATGCGATCTTTAAGGCATGGGTGAGGCAATTATCTTTTAAAATTAATGTGAATTCCCAACTTAGTTATTTATTAGGTTTGCACTTGATTAAAACTCCACAATGGGTTGCCTTGGAACAACCGCTTTTGGTCTTGACCCTCATTGGGAGCCACTGTCCATCCCATGCTCCTAGAAAGCCCTCCTATGCTCCAAACTAAAATCAAAAGAATAAACAAATCAATTAATCTCAAATGGAATCTCCTCATATTATAAGAAGCTTGTCGTCGGTAGAAATTGTGTATCAGCCGATGGGTCCCTTCGGAAAAGAAATTGTGTATCAGTCGACGGGTCCCTTCGGAAAGGTTTTTGTTATGTAACGGACATAATGTATCTGGCTGACGGATACCTTCGGGAAGGTTCTTCGGAAAGTATTTATAACCCCTTCGGGAAGCATTGTATTCATCTTATCATCATATCTTACCATCGAAGCATAATGTACTGTGGGCATATGCGAATAATAATAAGAGTTTTGCTGGTTGTTGTTCATGTTCGTATTCTTTGTCTGTGTGCGTTTCTTAATTAATCTATGCGGTAAACATTTGGTGCCGTTGCCCGATGGACCTGGTACGCACGCAGGTGGATATGAATTAAATGCCGAATCAGTTGAACAAAGATAAGAATAAGCTGAAGGAAAAAGATGACATACGTGTTGCGCAGGAAAATTTAATTCTGGCTCAGCAGATAGAGCGTCGAAGGAGATTTCAGAAGATTGCCGATGGAAACAAGAGCGCGGAAGGATTGTTGAAGGAGACTCGACAACGGCTTGAGTTGGTGGAAGAAACGAGGGAGGAATTTTTGAACCTGCATACGCCACGGGAAGAGAATCCTGACGGAAGGAGATCGACTCGCACAGCTCGGAGTGCCGAAGGAGCACAAGCGTGGAGTGACCTCTTCGTCCGAGATATACTTTCGGAACGAATAGCTTCGGTTGACGAACCCTCTTCTTCACCAAACAGCGCGGAAGTCCAAAACAACGCGGGTGTTGAAAACAGCGTGGAAGCAGAAAACAGTGCGGGTGTGCACAACAGCGCGGGTGTCCAGAACAGCGCGGGTGTGCAGAATAGTGCGGGAGCTCAGAACAGCGCGGGTGCTCAAAACAGCGTGGGAATGCAAAACAACGCAGGTACACAACAAAACCCTCGACATACAGTGATAATGGCAGGTCCGAAGGAAAAATTGCCTAAATTTGATGGTGATGAAGCAGCTGATCCCATTCGACATTGTAAAACATGTGAAACGATCTGGAGGGCAAATGGCACAACAGATATAAACGAATGGATCCGACAATTTCCTGCTACCCTACGGGGTGTTGCGATTGATTGGTTTACTGATGCTGATCCACAAAAATTAAATAGTTGGGATAACATTAAGGAGGAGTTCATCGCAGAATTTCAACTTTTGCGTGATGATAATGAAATTGTAGCGGAGATATTCAATACCAAGCAAAAGAAGAATGAAACAGTATGGGTCTTTGCTAGGAGATTGAAGGACTTAATCAGTAAATGGAGAATAAGCCGGCAGATGGGCTCCAGAAAAGATGGTTCATTGAAGGCCTTCACTCGAAACTGCGGAAAAAGATGAAGATCGTGCCACCATCAACATACATTGAAGCATACGATCGGGCAATGAACCTCGAAAGTGACCAGAAGACAAAGAAGAAGAAGAAAAACAGCTCGTCCGATTCAGAAGATGATTCATCTTCAGGAGAAGGTAGCAGCGATGACGAAGAAAGCAATAAGAAGGTCCGGGCCCTCCAGAAGGACATGATGCGGATGATGAAGGAATTCAAAAACATGAACAAGGAGACTAAGGGCAATGACCTATGGTGCATGAAGTGTAAGAAAGAAGGCCATACGAAGGGATCCTGCCCGAAAGATCAATTTTGTGAAATCTGCCAAATCCTGGGACACTCATTAAAGGAATGCCCTTTTCAATTTAAAAACAAGAACACCGCAGCAAGTGTTCCTGTCATAGGAGGCATCCCCGTCAGGAGGGAACGGGAACACTAGTACGGAAGGAGCCACATCGGGCAGATACAGAAACAACTGGCACGGTCAAAATAACAACAATAGCAGCAACAACAATACAGGCGGAAGGAGTCGAATTCAGTATGATGCGAATGGTCGACTGATTGTTCAATGCCGTGCATGCAATCTGTGGGGTCACTTCGCCCGAGAGTGCACAACGACGAACACACCGAAGTTGCTATGCCGATGGTGTGGACCTGGCGATCATGATGATACTAAGTGCCCGAAGTCTAGAGTAAACTTGATTACCGTTGGGACAGACGAGGAAGAAGTTCTGGCAATCACTTGGAAGCAGGCAAAACTATACCCTGACCCAGCGGAAGAAAAGAAGAGACTGGAGGAAGCACGGGTAGAGATCCAGAAAGCAGCACAGGCAGAAACGGCACACCTGAAGGACCTGCCAAGTACCTCCGTATGGAACTGCGCAGAACATAACATTGTACGGTAAATATTGCAAGCCGAGATACCTGTCAGGATAAGTGATCTGTTGCTCACTATGCCTCAGCTCCGATCAGCACTCACAAATATTGTTCCTGCTGCTAAACTCCCACGAGAACATGGAAGGGAGTAGGAAAGTGGAGCAAGTACAATGGACAAAAAGGAGAAGGAAAGTGGCACAAGTGTAGAAGATCCGATGTTGTTAGCCCTCTCATCTGGACGCCATCTGGTAGTCGTTGAAATGGGAATTCTCGGGACTGTATTGACGAAAACGATTGTGGACAGAGGGTCCGGTGTCAATGTGTTGCCTGAAGACACTTGGAAAAAGTTGGGACAGCCGACATTATGGCCACCTACCTTCCAGCTGTTAACAACCGATCAACACGGAATCAAGCCATTGGGAATACTCACAACGCAACCAGTGACAATCGGAACACAACCATTCCTGTTGGACTTCGTTGTGATTCCTCTCAGGCGGAAGGGGTACGATGCTATTCTGGGTCGGGGGTGGCTGATACAAGCAAAAGCAAAGCATGATTGGAAGAAAAATACTTTATCACTCGAAAGCAAAGGACGGAAGTATGTCATCGATCTGCACACTCAGATGGTCGGGGAAGAAACCTTATCGTCAGATTTTGAGGGAGAAGAGGATGAAAAGGGGCAAACTATGGAACCGGATCAGGAGGGAGTTCTACGACTAGAAGGAGATGATGATTTGGATTCAATAAATGGTCTTTACCACTGGCAGATAGAGGATTACGAGCTCTTTCCAAGTTGTAATATGCTAAGGATCAATGAAGGTAAGAAAGAAGAAAGAAATGAATGTCCGAAGGAACACAGAGAAGCCAAAGGAGGAAATGAATGTCCGAAGGAACACAGAGAAGCCAAAGGAGGAAATGAATGTTCGAAGGAACATAGAGAAGCCGACGAAGGAAATGAATGTCTGAAGGAACATGGAGAAGCCGAAGGAAGAAATGAATGTTCGAAGCAACACAGAGAAGCCGAAGAAGAAAACGCGAATATGACTGAAGCTGAAGGACAGACCATACAGTACAAACCCAAAAGAAGGAAAGATTCTACTGTATGACTGTGTTGGAAGAAAGTATTATGTCGAACCACAAATATAGTAGAAAGGTACCAGCAGCAAGGAAGACACACGATACGGTCTGCACAGGCAACAAAGAGGAAGGGTTCAATAAAAATTGTAGCAGTACAGAGTGAAAGTGTTATTGACGGACAGAAGGGGCAGCTGATGGAGTCCATGGTAGCGAGCTTCGGGAACAAACTGGGCAATATGGAGATGACACAAAACAGACGTAGCAGGTTTCAACTCAGACAGTGGGTGTTGAAGTACGACGACCGGAATGAGATCAAACCAGGCAAGTTCAAAGTTAAGTGGGTCGGGCTGTATCAGATCCGAGAAGTAGGGGACAATGGAGCAATAAAATTATGGATTTTGGATGGACAGGAAATCCCTCAGGTGGTGAATGGCTCGAAGCTGAAGGTATACCACGGCCGAAAGTCAAAGAATGGCCTTCGGGAGACCCCTTTGTCATTGCAGATTGACAGTGATGATGGTCGAAGGGTAAACTGACTTTGCTATTCTGTCTTATTAAAAAGAGAGAGAGAGAGAGAGAGAGAGAGAGAGAGAGAGAGAGAGAGAGAGAGAGAGAGAGAGAGAGAGAGAGAGAGAGGGTACCGTACGGATTTCATTGCCACCGTACAGATTTCATTGCTACCGTACGAATTTCGCAGTAAAGGTGCACTGTACGGTTTCCACTAACACTGTACAGATTTCTCAGAGGATGGACTCTTTCGTACGATTTTCAGAGAAAAGAGCACCGTATAGTTTTTAGGGAAAAGTACCGTACGGTAATTAGTATATGAAGGAAGGAGCACCACCGTATGGATTTCACAGTAAGGGACTACCGTACGGTTTTCAATGTTTGAAGGATGGTGTACGGTTTTCTAGATAATTTAATAGGTGTAGTACGGTTTTCAGGAAAGTACCGTACAGTTTCCATATTGAAGAAAACAGTACAGTACGGAATTCATAGCCGAAGAAAAGTGCTGTACGGTTTCCATATTGAAGAAAACAGTGCCGTACGGATTTCATACTCGAAGGGAAGAATACCATACGGCTTCCATTTTGAAGGTTGGTGTACAGTTTTGTTGTAGTACGACTTTTCTTCTTGCAGTGTACGATTTTTTTAAGAGTTGCATATTGTAACACTGGGACCACCATACGGATTTTAATAGAGAAGGGTAGCGTACAGAATTTGGAAGTAAGGATAGCATACGGAAATTACAATTTGGAATGTTAGGTAATTGTACGGATTTTTCAAGCATATCATGTGTACGGATTTGGATTGCAAGATTACAAATTCTGTGGGGTTTTTGCGCACGGCTTCTACTTGCTATTTGGTAGCACAGAAGGGTGATAGGAGGTTTTCTAAAAAAAAAAAAAAAAAAAACGTCGACAAATCAAGAATGCTCAGAATGAGTATCAGATGATGCCATAGGGTAGAGGAAGAACCAACGATTGCCAGAAAGAGTGTAGAATTGGTAGAAAATGACAGAAATGGTGTGTTCCATGCAGTTTTGTGTGGGTTTCAGAGTGCTAGTTTGGTCTTGGTGACGACGGGCGCTACCCCTCAACCTCGCCCTGGCACCCAGGGCGCTGCCCCAGGACCCCGCAGGGGTGCTGCCCCTCGACCCCACCGGGCGTTGCCCCTTGGACCCCCAGTCGTTGCGGATATCAGTAGTGGGAGTCTGACCAGTTGAGCAGACTTAGAGTTGCTGTAGGCATGAAGTGTTTGTGTACCAGAAGCACTGAGAGTAGGTGTTGGTCGTGAGGCTGTCTTGGTGGATGCGTAGAGAGCTCGAGAGGAGCTGATCATCCAGTTGGAGGCAGTGTAGCGACACTTGGCTTAGGGTACCGAGGAGTTGGAAGCAGAGAAAGCAGCACAGGTGGCTATCAAGGTCAGCTTGAGGAGTCAGTATTGTGTTAGCAAAGGCTATAGCTGCAACGGGATGAATGTGAAAGTGATGTGGCAAATCAATATTGTTGTATTTGTTGTTTGAGTTTTGTTCTGTTGTCGTCAGGAGACGACTTTTCTTTTTGGGGGGGATGATGTCGTTGGTAGAAATTGTGTATCAGCCGACAGGTCCCTTCGGAAAGGAAATTGTGTATCAGTCAACGGGTCCCTTCGGAAAGGTTTTTGTTATGTAACGGACATAATGTATCTGACCGATGGATACCTTTGGGAAGGTTCTTTGGAAAGTATTTATAACCTCTTCGGGAAGCATTGTATTCATCTTATCATCATATCTTACCATCGAAGCATAATGTACTGTGGGCATATGCGAATAATAATAAGAGTTTTGCTGGTTGCTGTTCATGTTCGTATTCTTTGTTTGTGTGCATTTCTTAATTAATCTATGTGGTAAATAAAGCTAATTAGACTCGAAATCATCAATAGGATCCATATTGTCAGCATAATGAATAGGATATCTAAATGCTATAAACATCAATAATGAGAACCACTTAGGAACTCTCTAGGTTATACAACATTTTCATAATTCCAGATACATTGCACATGAAGAAGTCCTCTTTTTGGATACGTACCAACAAATTGGATACATAAGATCTCCTTGATCCATCAAATGCATAACCAAGCTCCAAGAAGACCAATAGATTATTATACAATAAAACATGGTCACTAAATAACATGTAGATCTAAAGCATGACATTTGCCAACAAGGCAAAATTAAACTGAATCAACAATAAGATGCCAAGAACATCACCAGGTCCATCATGCAGCCTCAATTGCAAAAATTAGGTCCAAAACATACATATGAGAAAGTTTCACAAGAAATCATCAAATTGATGTTTGAACTCATCAATGAAAATCAGAGCCTCTAGCGACCTCAATTACACATCTGGATCCAATAATCAGAAAACAATAAAACTCTTCATTTCACACAGAAAAATAATTATCATAAAACATCAATGGAACAGAGGAAAAATATGCAAAATGACACCTTAAGCCTTTGATACACGTAAGGGACTCTACCATCAACCCTCACACTTCTACCAAAACATCAAGGAAACATCACAACTAAAATAGACCAAAGGAAGCGAATCCCCCCCTTACAATCATCAAGACAATACGTCACAACACAACTCAACTATTTAACTCATAACTCCATACAGATCACTAGCAATACATAGCCAAGACAAGATACATACTAACACCATTCCAATGTAATACATAGATTCCCAAGTAAGAATTAATACCAGAATGAATTTTGCTCATCCCAGTTTAGGACTTGATTCATGCCAACAACATATTCACATCACAGAGAACAATCATAAATTTGAAAACTAAATAACAATACCCAATAAGTAGAAAACACATACTACACTATTAATCATTGCAAAACACAAAAAATGTCCCAATTTACAAATTCATTTTATTTCGTAAGTTCTCACATAAAGACTCCTAAACTATATATAAGTATCCTCTTCTAGTTAAATGTTGAGTCAAATCAAAATCATTCTTTAAAATTATTTACAAAGACTTACTAGACTAATAAAACCAACATATGTATGAGTATAATCTATTTCTATCTTATAAGAAAATAAATCTCAAATGTAATACCTAGCAATTGTCACCATTGAATGATAAGCAGGAGATATTTTCCACAGCAAGTCATATTGTGATATTGCTATCAGGATTTAGCTGTGTAGTTTTTGAGTCAAACTCATTGACCCATGTTTCATGAATAGTGATTCACACGAATCCATCTCTCATGAGAATAAATGGAACGCTTAGCACTCATTGGATCTAGGCACCATAGAATGAAATAAATTGCTTATGCAACTAAAATAGCATACTAATTAAATACTATAAATGTTAATACTAATTATTTTAATTTTATACAATGGTACTTATCTCATCAAAAGACTTAACAATAATAAGCCTATCAAAGTGACGTAATTGCATCTAGATAAATTTAGTTCAACATAATTAAACTTCTAGAGACTATCATGCATCTAAATTAATAAAATCAACTTTATAATAACCCAACTTCAGTATAATATAACTAACTAACTTAAATAGATTCTAGCAGACTAAACCTCCGAAGGATTTAATAATAGATAAACAAATAAATATAAACTATCTTAAAGTCATTCATAATTCAAATCTCAATTAAACCTGCAACTATTAAAATCCATTCTCATATTCTAAAACCCATTTAAGAATAAAAAAAATAACTAAATCAATCTAAAGTGACTTTTTATCATAAATCTTGTTTATATTACCCACAAGAAAAACTAAATCTGAAATTATGAATTTCTGTATTCTAAACATAATTTTGACATATTTCCAAAATTAGAACTAATTCTCAAATTTAGAAACTAGAAATAATCATGACCAAGATAGATTCTTTAAAAGAAAAGAGTAATATATTCCTTCATGCCTAACTAAGTTACCAAATCTCTCTCTGTGCCTAATCCTAATTCCAAATGGAAAACCTTTATTGAAATTGATAAGTCAATGCATATCTTTGAACAAGAAACAAGTAAGCCAAATTTATTTTTTGAATTATTTAGGCTGAAAATAATAAAGTGTATCGCTCTTTTCAAAACAGCGATTCTCAAGGGAAAGACTTAACATTCATTAAGCAACCAGACAGATGATAGAGTTGGGCAAAAGACCAAAATGAGAGGCATGCACGTAACTGATGGATAGCTATATGAAATGGTTTAAAGGAAGAATTATGAGTGTACACTGCAAACATAGAAGAAGCTTGAAAACGTTCATTCGGGGACACATTACCTAACGGCCTGCAGTACGTGATATGAGAGTAAATAAATAATGCTTCAGGAGAACATAATGGGGTGCTGGAAATACGTTTGAAAGAATGAAAATAGGCATTATTAATAGAAATTAGAAAGGATCCAACTGATTAAAAGAACCTTCAAACCAAAGCTTCAAGTAATTGCAATTGACATGCATAAAGCCAGATTCATTGACCTTTGCCAGCTTCGTCCCTACGGTGAGTAAATGGGATTTGGAGCATGTCATGGACTTCCATCAAAACATAGTGAAGGTGCAGTTTTTTCAAATACTATGGTTGGTATGCATACAAAATTTGAAAGTAAAAACATGGCATGTGAACTAAATGACAAAAAGTTTCCAAGATGTGTATCGTCTCATAGAAAAAAATGATTGCAGGATGGTCCCAATGAATGCTAATGAAGGTTTTATCATGTGCTGATCAGATTGCTACTGGGTAGCAGGTGAACTTGGGCCATTAAATTAAATGAGCAAGTATAAACTATGAAACACATCCTAGAGGGGGGCAAAAGCCAACTTTGAGGAAATTGAATTGGTCAATTCATCCTGATTCTAGCTAAGATAAGAGGAAAGAGAGAATTGAATCGTCAAACAGATGCATAAACCACACACTAAAAATATTGGCACAGAAACTTCCTTAAACGCAACAAACAGAATTCCCAGTGAGCAATGAGGTGAAGGAAAAATGCTTACTTGACACAAAATAAGGAAGATAAAAGGTCAATTGTGGAAATAGGGATCCAAGAAGGTAGACATTGTAACTACATCTTCCACACTTTATTGATTTCAATTCTCAAGTGCAAAATGGATTGATGCAACCCCTTCTGCTGATCTATTTTTGATTTGTATATAAAGAACATTCTCCAAGGAAGAAAGCCAACACATGACAGCTGGGAGTATATGAAGCCCCCCCGCCCCCCCATAATACATGAAACCAATATAGGCGATAAAATGACCCCTTTGGACAACTAGCATTTCCCCACTATATTCATGGTCCAAAGATAGCAGAAAGAGTGTTGAGAAACGAAAGAGCACCATTTACAAATCTAATGGAAGATCAATAGATATTGGTGGTAGTGGTGAAGCTCCCAACAATCAATAGCCTCCCCCAAAGGAAAGAAGAATATCCATCACTAACTATATGAAAATGGTTCTTTTTCATGAGTAGACTAACGGATGACAGTTATAAGGAAACTTAATGATTCAAGCAGAATTAACACTCAAGCCGTAGACTGTAATGTGCTAAGTTGGGAAAAATTCTCCAAAATTAGAAAATAAGTGTTCAAGGAGAAACAATTAATGAGACTTCCAAAGGCCATGCACCAATAATCTCAAAAGGAAAAATTAGTAATTGTTTTCCATCATAACAATAATGACAGTCCTAAAATTATATATATATATATATATATATATGTTTATCAATTATCATTTATTACAAATGAAACCTTAATATCATGTAACTGAATAATCAAGAATTATAAATTATTGATAACTAAAATTATCTAGATTATGGGATCAAGCAATTATTGTATTCTTTTAAAACACCATTAATATTGTATTAATAATAATCAACACCCACTGTAAAATAGCTAGATATTAATAATAATAATTGTATTTGAACATCAATTTTCGATAATGGTGTTTTGGGTTATCACAGAATATGCCTTGTTCTTAATCAATAATGTCTTATAATATTATTTTAATTGTAAATACATAATATTAGAATTTCAATAATATTTACAGTTTTTAATTAGGCAATGAGGATATCAACTCTCACACACACACACACCAGAAGGTAATAAATAAAAAACCAGAATGCAAAAATCCCAAGATACAACATGTTAATATTCAAAGAGGACATTCAGCTCTCCAATTTTGTGGCAGCAGATTCTGATACCAAATCCCTCAACGATGATGCTCAACAGGAACCAATTCCAAACAATGTGGATGGTGATATTAATATACAGAACACTCAAATTACTACTCCAAATCTGATCAGGGACACTCAAGGCACTGACACCAGCAGTGCCCAAGAAGAAGATTCTTTCTATGGAGATGGTTGGGATATCCCCATAATCAGGAGCAACTACCATGATGTCTGGAACTAGTTTTTGTGTCTCAAGTTACTATCTTTTTTGTTTATAAGTGAATATTGTAAATTTGATATACTTGTAACTATTTTACTTCCAGTCTGATGCTAATCCCAGACTGAACTGTTTGACATCTTTTGAGATGTATATGGTTTTGCTCCTTTAAACCATTTCATAAACTATCTCTAATAGAAAAAAAAATCCCAAGACACCAAGAACAATCCAAACTCATCAGACACACCAACATCTGAACTTATCAATGAAAATCAGACCCTCAGGTGACCTCAATTACACATCTGGATTTGTCAATTACAAAACAGTAAAACTCTTCATTTCACACAGAAAAATAATAGTCACAAAACATTAATGGGACATAGGAAGCATATGCAAAAAAACATCCCAAGCCTCTGGTCCGAATGTAATTATGCTTTGTAATTAATTTTTTTCTGCCCATGTAAAGGGAATGATGCCAACTTGTCATTCTCAGTAAAAAAATCATTCAATTCCTGAATGCATCACCCATCGTTGTATTTGAAGGACAAACTGCAATCTCTAGGGGATTGAGGCAATCTTGTCAATTGTGCTTCTTACCTAGTCGACATCAGTAATGTACTTTCAATGCCATGTCGTTACGAGCACTTCCCTTTAAAAGCAATTTATACTCATTTCTATTGTTGTGTGGCATAGCTCACACAAACAAATCCTCACTTAAACTTTAACCTACCTTGATAACACATACATCTTCCTGTCCAAAATGCTAAAGTTTCAATTATACCAACTCCAATGTTTATTCTCATTCAGGTGTAGCTCCATCCATAGAAAGAGCACGAAGATCTTCGAATCTGAATGCATTAAGCATTTCAAAATATAAGGCCCACTTTGATAAGGAATCTACTTCCTTGTTATCTGATCTTCTCGTGTGGCTTACCTTAAAGTCCTCCAACTTATTCAGTTCTTCCACAATTGTTGGAATAGAATTCTGCAGATGCAAAGCTACTGAAATACCATTCATTATAGCCTGCATGTTTATTAGGGAGTCACCTTCGAAATGTTACTTCTTTACCTTCAACATCTTTCCTATCTTTACAGCTAACAAAGCTGCTTTAACTTCTGTTGTATTGTTTATTCCTTTGATCAATCTTATAGTCCAAAGGCCGCAATGTTTCCATTTCAATGACGGACAGTAACACCTATACCAGATGGTCACGGGTTGCCTTTAGCAGCCCTGTTAAAATCTACTTTAATCCATCCCTCAGCCGGTCTTTCCCTACTCACTTCTTTAGATATAGAAGATACTAAATCCACCCAGTTGTGCCCTTTAACTGGCCCTTCAGAACTTAAGTTGCTGGTTTGAGTTCTTTAGTTAGCCGTTTCCTCTGGATTCAATATTGCTGTGTTTAGTATATCTTTTATTTTTTGATTCATGAAATGTGACCTTGTGGGCTGCTCCCATAATATTATAAACATAAATTACAAATAGTACATAAGGCTTCAACCCATGAACATGTGACTATAACCAGCTGTTCAGCCCACAACTAGTGGGGAACCTAATTTCTCCAAATAAAAAAGGAGGAGATAAATTACAAAAGTCTGTACAAGATATAAGAAATATATAAATATGAACTGTGGTCCTTCCACATTTCTATGAAATCACATTAAGAAACTTGAAATCTTGGTGCACTTTGGTGATGGGTGTTTTGTGACAGTCGACAACACAAAATAAAGTACCAAGTATTTTATCCTCTCTAGAACAAGGAAACCTTAAATGCTAAACAATGTGAAACTGTGTGATAAAATTAGGCAACACCAAGGTTTACATTACAAATATGTGACTTTGTGTTGGATATCACTCAGTGAATATGTCGTGATCTTGTTCGAACACACAAAGGGACTTTCCCCATTCTCGTTAACAAAATAATGAGTGCAATAAAACCATACGAACGAATGACACCACTATTTGCCCTGGAAAAATCTCCTACTCGAGGGGAAAACAAACCACACCCAAAAAAATAGATTCTTCTTTTACATGTTCAACATAATTACAATGTTTCTAACACTTATGATTGATAACTTTAATAGTAAATCAATAAGACTTCTTCATAGTTCAATCACTTTAAGTATGCAGGTATAGAATATAAGAATTCTTCAAGTAACTTGTAGATACAAAGTGATAATGAGAATGGCTCATATGCACAAGTCTATTGTTCACAAATCACCTATAATGATGCTATATGACGTAGCACACTCAATGTAGAAGATAGGTTTATTCCAGTGTTACCCCAGTATTGGGGTATGTCGGGACGTCGAAACGAGTTTTCGGGACGGAGGGAAATGGGTCTCATTTTTGGGATGACAAGGGGACAGTTAGGGGACGGTAGCAAGGGGAGGACAGGGCAGGGAGGAGTGTTGTATAGTATACATATAGAACTTGAAATGCTTGTTATGAAATGATGTTTCAGTAGAACATACCAAATTAAAATACTTGAACATAGCCAAATTGCAACATGAACTAGAACCATTGAACATTCAACATAGTAACATATTACATATCCAATCATAACATTCAAAAAACAAAAGTCAAATAGAAATCCAAGTACCCATTATAGCGGCAGCATAGTTGCGGAATGGCGGAGGTGGGGGTACTTGGGTACGTGAGTACTTGGTGTTGGGACGTCTCAGGGATGGGTACTCTGAGGTTTGGGAGAGGGGTGTGAGTCCTCGTGTAACATTGGTTTATTCTCTAGACATGGGAATATCTATTTTGAAAAAATAATCAGCCACACCATGCTATGTCAACATGATATTTCTTAGACATGTGAAAAGAATCAGCTAGCGATGCATACATTAACCTCTCAAAAAAATACCAAACAACCATATCACATATATAACCCCTTGTTTTCTTGCAAAGAACCAAAGAGTCCACTCAGTTGTTGAAGAGGCGCTTCGAGGAATGCCAAGTGATGACAGTTACAATCACTAACAACATTCCCATAGCAATAACGATGATTAATAACATAAACTAATGACCTCCATGAACTGACAAAGTTAAACATGCAGCAAATTCATCATGCCTAGTCATCACATTTGTGGTGCCAAGTCATCACAACTCCATGGTAGAAGACGGGGAGAATAATATAAGAAGAAAAATCAATCATGAAAGACCAGCTCAACCATGAAATGAGAAGACACTCGTCATCTCGGCTTGATAGTTGTGTTACCTGGGGATGCATTTTTGGCAATATTTGACCTGTCCTCGTATTCGGGATGTCTCGAAAACACAAAAACTTCTGAAAACCTTTCCCTTGTTTGTCCCATAAAATTAATTTTTTAGAATTGATAATTCGTTTGATTTTCACTCTCATGTGAACTTTAAAGTTTAATTATCTAACACAAACATTATATGTTAAGGTTCTATAATTTATATAAGCATGCTTTATTCACGCTTATATCCGAATATTTAATATTTCCCCATTTTAAAAAAAATTCTCTATTTTTTATACAGCTGTTCTCACTGCTATCTCCTGCTCCAAGTAAAAAAATCCGTCTTGGAAACCCGTTTCCCCATGCCAGTGTCCTGGAAACATTGGTTAACATAGCTATGGTGATGTTTAAGAGTAGAGATGAGAATGATATCTCTTGCAGCTACATTAATAACACACTCCCTCTTAGCAAGAGAGAGATCATTTAAATGTCATAATGTCTCTTAACCTGACAAGCAAAATGGAACTGCAACCAAAAAGTGTCAATATCAAAATCTCATCACAGATTTTCTTAATATAAAATTGTTATCTCAGAATAGCAATATTCACCATAGCCACTCCTAGAGGGTGAAATAGAAAAATATGTCACGGATTCTCACACATGACTTCCACCATGGCTACACCCAAAGTGTGGAACAAGGGCTTTCACTTTAAACTTCTCTTGTAGAGAAGAATGCATTAACAAGAGATTTCATCTTGAACTTCTTTGGTAGAGAAGAACTTATTAACAAGAGATTTCATCTTGAACTTCTTTGTTAGAGAAGAACTTATTAACAAGAGATTTCATCTCTCACTTCTTTGGCAAAGAGGAACTTATTTAAAAGGGATTTCACCTCGAACTTCTCTAGTATAGAAGAACTTATTAAGAGATTTCACCTCAAACTTCTCTGGTAGAGAAGAACTCATTAACAAGGCATATCACTTCATACTTCTCTTGTAGAGAAGAACTCATTAACAAGGGATTTCACCTCGAACTTCTCTGGTAGAGAAGAACTTATTAACAAGGGATTTCACCTCCAACTTCTCTGGTAGAGAAGAACTTATTAACAAGGTATATCACTTCATACTTCTCTTGTAGAGAAGAACTCATTAACAAGGGATTTCACCTCGAACTTCTCTTGCAGAGAAGAACTCATTAAATCACATAAAAGATCCATCTAAATGCTGAGACTCCCTCTCGAAAGGGACAACACACTCAAAACTTTGATTATCACAATGAACTAATTGACTTCAATGTCTGACCAGCAAGGAGCTTTTGCAGTCACCCTGCTGCATGAGCTTGCTGATCCTCTGCAACGGACTTGACACTCTCCCTCTGCCAAAAAGTTCTTTTGAATCTTATTTCTTCCTCTGAATGCAAATACAATCTATATAGGCTCTCCCTATTTAATGAAGTTATGTGCCATCAACCCAGTCCCATGACTGCAAATGAAGTCCTCATGTTTTATCATTTCTTTAGCTTGCATGACTTTGCATGAAATCTCTCATTATCTTGTTGCTTCTCGATCCAACTTGCGACCAAGAGAGATTAATAATAATTTATAGAAACAACCTGTCTTGAAAAGAAATATCTAGATCAATGCTAAAAGCATACACTATTCTCAGTGAAATAACATGAATTAATATTAACTATATAAAATTCATGATCCATATTCAAAGATATAATCATAAAATACTTATCTCTTTATTGTCTAGATTTCCTCACAATCCAGCAAAGATCTTTTGCCATCACAAAATTATAGTGCAGGCAGAGATTTAAAAAATAAATCGAACATTAGCACATCTGCCTCCAAGACTTATTCAGCTACAGGATCTCAGAAGAATTCCTCTTTCAAATTGTATATTCGACACCCATTAGACATCACGATTCTTCTAAAATTCAATTGTTCTATTCTGATTTGGATCATTTCCTTAAACCCACTCTGATACAGTATACAGAAAACCATTAACGCATAACAGATGACACCATTCTTTACCCTAGGAAAGCCCTCCTACTCGAGGGGAAAACCCAGCCACACTCAAAAAATACATGCTCAACTTAATTACAATATTTCTTGTGCTTATGATTGATGACTCTCAACAGTCAATCAATAATCCTTCCTCATAGTTCAATCACTTTAACTATGCAGATACAGAATATAAGAATTCTTCAAGTATCTCACAGATACAAAACGATAATGAGAATGACTAATATGCAAAAGTCTACTGTTCACAGATCACATACATAATGATGCTATATCATAGAACACACTTAATACATAAGATAGACTTGTTCTCCAGACACGAGATATATATTCTGAGAAAATAACCAACTGTGCAATTCTCTGTCAGCCTGATATTTCTCAGACATGTGAAATGAGTCAGCTAGTGATGCATACATTAACCTCTCAGAAAAATACCGAACAACCATATCACATATATCGTTCTCCTTGTTTTCTTGCAAATAACTGAAGAGTCCACCTGGTAGCTGAATAGGCACATGAGGAATGACAAGTGACAACAGTTACAATCACCGACAATATTTCCATAGCAATTACGATGATTAATGACATAAATTGACGACCTCCATGAACCGACAAAGTTAAACATCCAGTGAATTCATCATGCCAAGTCATCATAGTTGTGGTGCCAAGTCAGCATAACTTCACAGTGGAAGGTGGTGAGAATAATATAAGAAGAAAAACTGATCACAAGAGACCCGCTCGACCATTAAATGAGAAGACGCACATTGTGTCAACTGGACAGTGATTGTTAAGAGGAAAGGTGAGAATGATATCTCTTGCACCTATTAAAAATATCAAAAATTCTTTCCAGATTTGTCGGCTGTCTTCCCTTGAAGCAGCTGGAACTTGAACTAATTGACTTGAACATTAAAGAAAAGACAAAGTACAAGGGTTTTAGAGAAATTTGATATAATCCCAAGGACGAAGATAACAATGAATGATGCTCGGATAGACAAATTTTTTATGCAACTATTATCTTCCTGATCAAAGATAGTTAACTATGCCATAGAAAGAGTGCAATCTTCTAAGGTAGTGAAGGATTCTCATATTGTAAGTAATCTATCCAACTACACAATACTGGTGGAATCTAAATGACACCCACAATCAAAACTATGCCAAAATGAGCTTCAGACTAACCATGCAATACAATTTGCAATCCAAATGGCCCTACATACAAAACAAAGACAGACAAGAAGAGGCCCAATTAGCTAGCATAAACTAGGTACATCTACATAATTGCAGGGTAATTTTACAGGCTCATCTGCCCTGCTATAGTGGCACAAAAGTAGAGAGTAGGGCCTATAGAAAGGATTTACTTTGCAATGAACTGGATATAGTCTCTATCTTATGATTTTTGAGGCATGCTCACTAAACCTTGTTGGAATGAATGTGGTGGCCCTAGAGATTAGTCAAGTCTCCACAGAAATGAATTGACAATGGAATTGAAATGCAGATTTTGTTCCATGCCGTTGCTTGCATTACATGGTTTTCAACAACATGATTTTACAACATTTACTTATCAATTCGTTAACTGATTCATTTAAAATGGACAAGAGATAGTCTCATGTCCACTTCTCCTCTTCGAATGAAGCTACAATACCTACAAATAATTGGACTTTCTTGATTCTTGTTTCTCACAGAAATGAATTGACGGTGGAATTAAACCTTGATTCTTGCTCACAGAAATGAATTGACAGTGGAATTAAGATGTATATTCTATCCGTACCATTGCTTGTATTCCTCAGTTTTCAATGACCATTGAGACTTACACAGTTGAGAATATGCTTGGAGCACCCATCACTCAATTTAGACATGCAGTTACTTACCACTAATGCATTTATTGTTTATGTGGGAGGATATTGAACTTGTGACCAATGACTTTGTCTAGTCTCCAGGCATATAAGTTGTGTTCTGCAGGGGCATGCCCCTGGCTCTCAAAACCCCGACCCTGTCCTTTTCTTCACTGGTGCTTGGGATATTGGGGATAGCCAAGGATGCCTTCCAAAAGCTTCAAATATTTGCAATATATTGGAGAAATAGGAAACACTGTAGTGATGTTTGGTCGTCCCCACAATGGTTGGGGATGTCTGATATGCCTCAGGGATGGCCAGACATCCCTGATGGCAAGGCAGATATCTATAGTGCTGAGAAAATCAATGGTAGTAACATTAAAAATTGACTTAAATATATCATGATAGCATTTTGGCAGCAGCATAACATATGGTATTATAAGAGCAGCAATGAGTAAATCATGATAGCAGTATAACAGCAGTGACAAGAGCAACAATGTTATAAAAGCAGTAGGTAAATCATGACTCAGATTCAATGCTAATTATAGAGGTTGTATAACAGCCAACACTAATGACAGTAATCTGTATTTCTAATTTCATTGTTCAAAAAGGTCTTAAACATAATTTTTTTTTCAATACGGTGTTAGCAAAAGAAATTAGAGGTACATTAGCCGTGGTCTGTTACAGTGTTGTATCATGTGAGAAGCACAGACAAACAATGTCTTTTTGTAATGTGGCTGGCATACAGCCCTTTGCAGAAATCATCCAACATCACTTTAACAGTGTCATTTTATACTGCTTCTGTTATACTGTTGTCTGTTAACTTCTAGAAATTTGTGTATCTTTCTCTTCTGCTCTTTATATATATATATATATATATATCCTTTTGCACATCATCTGACATCTCTTGCCCATTAGCTTTTAGAAATTAATCTCTCTCTCTCTCTCTCTCTCTCTCTCTCTCTCTCTCTCTCAGTCACTCACTCACTCATACACACACGCATGCATACAGACACACACACATTGCCATGTTGCTACTGTCCCCATCCTGGAAATGCTCTGGACCATTGCATATAAGCAATTGAAAACCCTAATATATGGGAATGGAGAACATCATCCACATTGATCGCGAACCCTTGTACTTTTGTAGATGTAGAACAAGAAGCAGCAATGCTGAATTAAAAATAGTCTTCATACATTTAGCAGTTTCATCTGAAAGTCAAATACGAAAAGAATTGCTAATCTAGCAGTAGATTGTTTGAGTAGAGCCCTGATACAAGATCTTTTTTCATAGTTGTCTCATGTCAACATTAGACCAATACTTCGTCTCCATTTAACACATTTGATTCAGAATTTGTGTACATCTATCAGATATTGCATAATGCTTAGACACTTTCAGATTTTTACATATAGGGCAAACTCTTGTTTTTATTATTTTCTGGACTGAGAAAATTACAAATGAAAAGAGTTAAAGTTTATTACTCTCTTAAACAACAATCTACTTCACAAATGTTATCTAAGGCTAGTTTTCCAAAGGATGTTTTACTTGACTGTAATTGATTTCAGTCACTTATTTGTTCTATTGTTCCTTGGTATGGATGGGTTACTAGCTTACGTTAAGTTCTAAGTTCTGTTTGATTGTATTGTGACAGGTCGGTGTTAATGTGCTCATGGCACAGGTTGGCTGTTTTGTTCCTTGTGATCAAGCGGCAATAAGTATTCGTGATTGTATATTTGCTCGCGTTGGAGCAGGCGATTGTCAAGTGAGTAGAAAAGGTTTTGGTAGTTCATTTCTAATCATTATATTTAAACTGATTTAACTATTGTGTTCTAAATTGGCATTCACAATAGTTTCTTTTGTATTGCATGTGGATAACTGAACTTTTGTATAGCATGCCAATAAGATGCTAAATTATTTTATGTTTTGATATAAAGAATTATCTAGTTGTTTGTGGAAAAGAGATATGGTGAGGTATGTGATTATATTAATATAAGTATTATAGTTAATACCATCTGTTATGTTATTTCTATTTTTGCAACTGCCACTACAAATAGTTCTTTTATTACTACTATGCTTATCAGTTATTGATGTTATGTCAGCTGCTAGATTGCCTTGTTGTTGAGAACTTATAAATAACTTTTGCTTAGTTTTAGTACTTTTGCAATGATTTTTTTTACTTGAAAAAGAATAGCATGCAAGGAAAATGTCTGTCTTGTTGTAATTGGTGTTCTGTTTGATGTTTTTTTTTGTTCTTATTATCTGAACTCGTGACACTAAAGGCTATAAGGCCTGTAATGGACCATGAAGAGTAACTGAGTATGTTTACATTTTTCTTGGTCATCAAATTGTTTTGCTCATGTCGACAAACATTTTAACTCGTATATTGTAATTGGATAAGGTATTTGAAAATTTCTTCAACATAAATTGTTGATTTCTGCTTATACGAATCAGTGATCTGTCTTATTACCATATAGTTTTATACTTTCTGGGCACTATGGCCGTGGGTGTTCTCAGACATATGTTGCTATTAATGTTCAGGAACTTACCAAGAGCGTTAAAGCATTATTTTTTATTTCAAGCTTGATTTATATTACGTATGGACTAGCTTTTTTATTTTCCCTGTTTGCATCTTTTGTACTTCACGCAGTGTTGAAATTTATAGTTAAAATTTAAAATTTCATTCTTATAGTGGGCAAAGCTAAGATACCAAGTGGCTTAACAGAAGGTCTAAGTTTTAGTGGGCATTCTTTTAAAGTTTGTCATGCCTACTGTTATTTGCTTTTGTTCTACTCCTGTTTGAAATCTGCTCAAAATAAAGATGTATCAGGCTTCAACTTTGATAGAGCATATAGACTTCAGTTTAGAATTTTTTGTGTTGGCCGGATTAGCTTGGATAAAGCTATTTTTTGTTTTCCATATATCTAGCCATGTAACAGAAAAAACTGCTTCAAGTCTACCATCATTTGCTTTTATTCTGCCCCTTCTCCTTCATGTAATCTACTAAAAAAAAAGATCTGTCAGGCATGAATTTTGATAGAGAATAAATGCTTCATTTTGAGAATTTTATTTTTGGGATAGTCTGTTTGGATTAAGCTGTTTTCCTTCAACATATTCAGCACTCTTGGTTTATTTTATTTATTTCAACTTAATTAACCATTCTGCAATTTTATGTGTTTGAAATCCATAAATAAGTTTTGAGTACACATTTTGCAGCTTCGAGGTGTGTCTACATTCATGTCAGAGATGTTGGAGACTGCAGCCATTTTAAAGGGTGCAACTCATAAGTCTTTGATAATAATTGATGAACTTGGACGTGGTACATCAACATACGACGGATTTGGTAAAGATTGAATGTTTTTTTAATGGAAAGCATCTGTTATCATGCTACTTTATATATCTTGGTATAAGGCCATAATTAGATGTTTGGAGTGGATTCCAAGGAGAATTGTTGCTATTGTATCTTTCTTGTCCCTTTTTGAAATCTTCGCTTCTTACTTAGCTTCCTTATGCTTTAGAATTTTACTTTCTCTTCTATTTTGAGATTGCACGGGGGCTTCAATTCATGATTGATTATGTTGTTTGGGATTTGCTTTGAGTATTTCATTTTTTTGTGTGGATTCAAGTGGCCTTCTTTGGAGCTCACTTTCCAAAATCTGTTTCAGTTTTTTGCCAAGGTAATAAGTATGCATATCTTATTGTATCATTGAACTCTTATATTATATACTACACACAGTGTAACAAACATTTTACTTAGAACAAAAGAAACAAGTAGTTTAAGAATTACTGATGTTCTGAATTTAAATAAACAGGAAACAAACCTATCCAACATGCTAATTAATAAGACAAACCGTTACTGCAACATGGCATGAAATAACTTTGAGTAGATTCTATTCTAAATTTACATTTCTTTTGCTTCATAATCAAAGTACAAAGAATGGAAAAAATCTTACTTTTCATCAATTGACAGTCATTGGAGCATCCTTAATCTCTTTCTACATTAAGGGGGAAAATGTATCACTGGGGCATTTATCCACCCAACCATGAATCATAACTCGATCCCTCCATCTCTCACTTCTTACTGGAGTTGGCCCAGCCCTGCACAAGGGAAAGGTTTATCGTTAGGTCAAATCATCTGGAACTGGTGTAAGGCCCTACAACCTTAGTCTGCTACACCCTATAGCCACTGCTAATCTGGTGTAACTCCTGACTAAGTTTGTATCCGTGAACTTAAGAACTGACAAGCATTACACAAGAATAGTGCACCTTGGCCAAGGATTCACTGTACATGATGATCATGTTGTCTATTCACACCCTATCCGACTTGCACCCTATTGAATGAAACAGGTTACTTGAAAACACAAAATACTTGGTTGAGAGAAGTAATCAGGAGGAGGATCTTGTTGGGTTACTAGACTGATGACATATCTGTCACTAAATTGAGCTTTCTCTACCAAACTACTCTGTTACTATCCTCATTCATTTTGGTTGTTATTATGTATTGCTTAGTTGAGTAACTATGTTTCAGATTCTTTTGACATGATGTCATATTTTAGTTATCTATTTGAGTCATATAGTATTTGTAACCCAGTTCAACTTATATTCCAAGTGTGCTCTAATCTGCCCACTATAGACATCTCAACCTTTTTGCATTACAACATTGATTGACTGTACCGGTTACACTAACCTCTAATCACTCAAATATTTACACATGCAGATTCAGAATTCGGACTAAATAGTCTCAATCAGCATTCTTATAAGATTATCTTTCCAGCTAACTTAGTCCTTTAGAGGTTGGTTTGTACCCATGGTATGAGTAGAGTGTTTCTACAATGACTTATACTAAGCTTAATGTTTCAAAACTATCAAAGATAGACTTAAGGATTATCTTAGGTTTGATTAAGAATCCCTTTTCACGTAAATCCTTTCCTCTAACTTCAGTTATAGCTGTAACCTATTTTTTTTGGCCCAGAAATGGACAGTATAATTTTCTGAATGTATTCCTATTCAATGAAATTAAAGCACCTAGTTTTCTAGTTTAATAAATTCTCTATAAACAATAAATATATGGTTCTTGCTTACAAGACTTGACTCAGCAGAGATACCTTGTCTGTAAAAAAACATAGGCAAAAAGTATTTGAGGTCTATTTAAAAAATGCTAAATAGACGTTAGAGAGTCTTTCCCAATTACAACTAATTACTCCAGCCTTGTACTTTCAGACTTATGTGCCTGTAGCAAAATTTATTCATCTGAAATTATCATTTAGACTTAAGTAATTCCTGAAATTACCATTCTACTGTACATGAGCTTATTTGCAGACTTGCAAACCCAAAAGAAAAGAAGTGGTGTAAGTGGGATTGCACATGCCTGTAAAAAGAAGCTACAGGTGGCAACTTGAGTGGGATTGTACTTCAACTATTATGAATTCTGCTTAAAAATTAAATGGTCGTCCTGTTTGTGCTATGCTGGCTGGAAGTCCTTAGGCTGAACCAGCTACAACTTCCTCTCTAGTGCGTGAGTTAAGAAATTCCTCTGTTTAATCCTTCCTAAACTTTCATTGCTGTTGTAGTTCCAGAATGACCGCTGCTAAGAATGTCCTTGAATTTCATTCTATTGTAACCTAAGAAAAAGAAAGAAGAATCCCCTTCATGAACCGTTCTTCAATATATATCTCAGAGACATTCTCCTAGATGATTTCGATGAGTTGGCTTTACGTTCTTGCAACTCATACATTGTGGTTGATGAGAAAATGGATCTTCAACATATCCACATGGTTTTATTGCCACAAAGGATTATATAAATTTATTAATGTTTCCTTGCCAAAGTATCACAATGTTTCTGCACTGTGGGAAGTTCACCAGTCAGTGTTTACAATGTTGAAGCAATTGAATAATTTCAAAAGTTCTCTGTCTTATGAATAATATGTTCAATCAATGAGTTAAGGTAGGTGGTAGTCTCAGATTTTAATTTGATAGTTAATATCAAAATGTTTTATATTAATATGATTGTCTAAATGTTTCAATAGCAACCAACTCCAACGTTAATAAAATTTGATTAAATATATTTTATTTTAAATATCAAATGCTTAGAAGTAATGATATCTGATTTCGTATAAGGTAATGATATATAGATACTTGGGTAAATATAGTTGTAATATTTAACCTACATATATACATACTTGTCGATAATACAACTTAAATATTCAATGTGTTTATTTACACGAATGCAATTAGATATCTATACCATGACTATACATACATATATTTACATCATCACTTACTAGGATATAAATTAAAGTATTAAAAGAAAGCGTCGACATGAAGATATCAACAAAGGTGCCGTGGTTAACACAATACTATGTGGTGCAAGAAGGTGGTGTTGTCATCAAATGACTCCATGGTTGTTGCCAAATTGATTTAAGGTGTAAGTGAACAATCCCTTTCCCAAATCCTACTAGGGACCTAGGGCGACAAGGTAACACTAGTTGGTTGTGTTAGGTGGATATTTTGCAACTAACAGTATTGGGTAAAAATCCAGTGGCAAAATAGGATGACCAACCACAGCATGTGAGACAAAGTCTCTCTTACCTTCAAGGGAAGGCTCCCCCTTCTCACCATTCCTTGGATTAACTCAAGGTAAGCAAGCAGTCGAGAGATTTTATAAAATGGATGTTACCAATATCCTTTCTTATATTTCAAGAAAGAATTCACTTACTTGTAAAGTGCGTAATGGGTAGGGTGAATCTCTAACTACACTTCTATCAAGAGTTGGAAATAGTGATACCGATAAACTTTCGCTAACTCAAAGGCTAGCTGAAAATATACCGATTTGGCTCTAAGTCCGGTCGTACTTCTACATGGAAAAGCTTTACAATTAGGGCACAAAGACTCCTAAAAGTAAAAATAACTTAACTATTTTGCAAATTAAGAAAGAAGTATAAGCTACAGACAAAGCTTCTAGCTATATATTTCCACAACCGCTCCCAGTCAAAGCTTTGGCTCCGATTGCTTCTTAAATCACTATGCTCTTTTATTGAACACACAATAATAACATGAATCAAGAAAATAGGCACAAATTACTGTCAAAGCTTCTAATTTTCTCTATCACAATTGCTTCCAGTCAAAACTTCGAATCCAATTGCTTCTTTTATTCACTTTCCTCCCAAATTTGTACTACACAATCAAAGTTATGCTTGCACAAATGTGGTAGAGCTTTCTTGCATACAACAAAAGATGATTTTTACAATGACGGGGCACTCCTTTATATAGGCACATGAACACACAATAATAACATGAATCAAGAAAATAGGCACAAATTACTGTCAAAGCTTCTAATTTTCTCTATCACAATTGCTTCCAGTCAAAACTTCGAATCCAATTGCTTCTTTTATTCACTTTCCTCCCAAATTTGTACTACACAATCAAAGTTATGCTTGCACAAATGTGGTAGAGCTTTCTTGCATACAACAAAAGATGATTTTTACAATGACGGGGCACTCCTTTATATAGGCACAAAAGTTGAGAAAAAGGTGGAGGAAAAAGTGGGAGCAACTCAACCAACTTTGACCTAGTCTAACAAAAAGAGGAAATATAGGGTTACATGCAATTGCACATGCAACTCGCATTACATGTAATTACACATCTTCATGTAATACATCCTTTTCAATTACAAACATGAAAGAAGAAGAAAGAAGACAAAAGAGAAGGAAGCTCTTAGGGATTGTTCCAAAGGGCTTTGTTCTTGACGATGCAATCTCGGATGATCACAAGATCGGAAGTTCTTGTACTTTGTCCCGCTGCATTCACCTTGATAACCATGGTTTTGCGTCTTTTGATAACCTCTAACTCTCTTTGATGAATTGTTCGTTGTCATTTAAAAACTTTGAAATGTTCAAGCTTTCCTTGCTCAAGTTGTCATGAATTCTCCTTTGTAGATTGACACATGTTGGAATCTCTGACGCTTTGAAAACGTTCTTGACGATTTTTGGATGTAAACTCAGAGCAACTTTCCATCAGCACCTTTAGCCTTTTTTTTTTTGAAGTAAAGTGCTTGGCGCATGGAAATGCTTTGAAACATGAAAGTGGAACGCATGGGAATGAGTGCAAATGAAGATTTTTGACTTTTACACAGTGACTTGGGCTTTCAAGATGTCATTGCACGGAAAATGGATTATATGTAAATGCAATATGTAATGAGAATGAAAAGTGAGATGACATGCAAATGTGGAAGGAGGATGCACTTCACATGTAAGTGTGAATGGAGGATGAGATGAAAAGCATGGAAAGATGCAGAAACATGTATTTGCTTACGAAGGCACAAATGCATATGGAGGGACGAAAATGGAAAATGGAAGTGGGATAATGAGTTTTATAATCACTTTTGTTGAAAAGGGGAAGTCAAAGTGCATGGGAGATGAAAATGACATCTTTTTGACTTTTCAAAAAGTGGCTTTTAATCAAAATCGGACCTTTTGGATGCAATTACATGTAAGGCATTTCGTGTAATTGTGTCGTGCGAATGGATGCAAAAAGTGAGATGGAAACGGAATGTGGAACGTGATAATGCTTTCGCATGAAGTGAAGCAATAAGAAGTTCTTGGGGAAGAACTTGTGACTTCTCCAAAGTGGAGAAATCGGCTAGCAAACACAAAACACAAAAACACAGAAAAACGTACCTTTGGAAAGTGACTCAAACATGCGAATATGCAATACCTTCAACGCTCAAATTCGAAATTGGGAATTGGGAAAGAAACAAAAACATGAAAATGAACAAATTTTTCATTTTTAAAGGAAAAATGCACTTTCCATGACAAAGATTTCAACAAGTGGCAATCATCAAACAATTACGTGCATAAAATCAGCAAGATAAACATGAATTAAATAGCAAAAAAGAAAGAGTCCACTTACATGAAGATTAAGTGCCAAAAATGAAGGAGAAAGATGGTCCAAAGTTGAAAAATTCTCCAAAAACGTTTGAATCTTTCAACCTTTTACAAATTCAAATTGAAGAGGGCAGCAAACAAGGAAAAGTTGTTGAAAGATGCCAAAACATGCCCTAAGATTGTTCCAAAATCCAACGTTTTTTGAGATGCTCATGCTTGGGACGTTTTTGGTAAAAAACGTTTATCACCATAAAGCAAGATCAAATTGATTTGGTGTTTAAACACCAAAATATGCACCAAGATGCCATGCAAACACCAAATAAAGCCAAATTGATTGGAATGGAGCAAAAACATGGACCAAAAATGAAGTTATTTGCTGATATCTCCAAAAATGTGCCCTAGTTTGGAGCTTCCAAAAGCGTTTTTTAGCTTATTGAATCCAAATTGAATGAAAGGAAACTCATTGCCCACCAAAAATGCCTCAAATGGAAAAGATTTCATGTAAATCCATCAAGAAAATCTCAACTTATGATCAAAGTCAGGTTCTTGGAGGCCAAAAACATGGAGTTCTTCAAAATCAGACTTTTTGAAGGCCATAGCATATATTAAAACATGTCTTAGTATAAAATCGGACCTTTTGGGGTCAAGAGCATGTTTTAAAATGTGCATACAAGTAAAATCACACTGTTTGGAGGAGGATGCATGTTTTAAAATATGCATACAAGTGAAATCGGACCTTTTGGAGAATGATGCATGTTTTAAAATACATCTCACTTTTTAGATGTAAAGACATAAATACTTCACTTTTGATGCAGTAGTATCAAAAAGGTTCTCTTATGATAGAGTTTTGATGTAATGACATCAAAAAGGTCTATCAAAATGAATTTTATATCCAGTGACATGTAAAATGTCCACTTTTGATAGATTTTACATGTGATTGCATATAAAATTTCCACTTTTGATGACTTTAAGTCATTTAATTTACTTAAATTTATAAAGATGTTACTAAATGAGCCATAAACAATATTTAACTATCATATTTAAAAATATAACATATTAACAACATTTAAAAGTTAACATTTAAATAAGTTATATAGTTACTTTAAGTGAAAAATCAAAAAGTAACTCAAGCTGAAATTATAACATAAAGTGCACTATAGTCACTTTAAGTTAAAAATTTAAAGTTAAAGTAATTTAACAAAAAGTGAATATAAGTTATATTTATCAAAGAGTGAAAGTCAAATTAAAAATATAACATCATATTTTTAATTCGTGCTGTTGCATCGAAAAGGTTCACTTTTGAGGCACTAAAACGGGCATATCTCATGACATTAGACCGAATCGAAGGGAAACATGAAAGGCATAACATGAGCAAAACCAAAGGACTAAAAACCAACAAACGCAAACTCAAAAGCAAAGAAAGGACGATGAAGGCTTCAAAAATCAAGCAAAGGCTCGAAAGAAAGCAAAACGAAAAAGACTTGACGAAGGCCTTTAGTAAAATGATTTCATATACGAATTGAAATAGATCAATCGATCAATATTAAGCAATTGAATATCAAATTCAAGCTTAGAGAAATGCGAAACTAGCTTGGAAAAGTTTCGTTCTATTACCAACATTTTGTGGTAACAAAATGCAGGACAACAGGTTGTAATCAGTGCTTACCAGTGCTCTGCAATCCAGTCCATCCTTAACCATATCATTTTACCCCTTTTCTGGTGATATCTTTTCTCCTCTTTGCTCGGAGGCCAAGTTGATCTTGCATAGACTTGCCAAAACAAGGTAGTTAGTCTGATATCATGGCATCTTAACATCATCAAATATACTTAGTGTAAGATAAACATTTACATCATATCCAGATGCAATTGCTTACACAAATCAATATTTACCAATAAAATCCAATGCTCTTTTAAATAGAAAATAAACAATTATCATTTAACATAATATAATTCAAATCTCTGTTCAATGGAAACCAGAAACCATATACGGCGCAATTACACAAAACCATTCTTCAATTGAAACCAGAAACCATCTGTGGCACAATTATGATTAGATTGTTAAAATAAGACAATTTAGACGATGTGACATACAAAATCCCTACATCCTGTTACATCATGATGCTACAGAAGTTCTGTTGGAATTTTCCAAATGAACAAGCTTTACAGCATCTAGTTTTTCTGCTAAATCTTAAGGAGGTTATAGATCACCTGTAATGTGGTGTAAGGTACCTTGGAGTGCTTTCTTTTTTAGGGGTGGGATGGGTAACTTGAATGCCACTTAAATGTACCCCTTTATACCTTGGTCACATTCAATGTTTTGGTCACACTTATTTGTTACACCACAATCTCATGACATGTTTCCTAGTGTTATGCCTTATTGCATTGAAGGGTATTGAAACATGGCAACACATTTGTGAATGCCCTTCGTTACTGACACATCATAATTCTTTGGGTAAGGCTCCTTAACTGCATGTTTTTTAATTTTTGTTTTATAATATTTATTAATTTACCCAATATTGAGAACCATTATCTGCTATTTATAAACATGATTTCTGAGCACATTCTTATAATGAGTATATGGTTTTCTTTTCAAATTTTTAGAAGACTTCGTTGATTAATTGCAAAAATCAGTTGTTTGATGCTAGAAATTTGATAAGCTGGTTTTGTGTGAAGCTTTTATTAAGACATGTATTTGTGTATTACTATTTTTTTTTTTCGCAAGCAGATTCTGTTTAAGTCATCAAGTCCAAGCTTGAGTTGTTCAAGTGTGCTTATATTTTGAGATTGCTGGTTATGTAATGATGTACTTTTTGAGAATTTGAAATTATATTAAATATGCGTATTACTAGGTAAGATAGAAGCAATAGTAATCAACTTGTACAATCATGGAAAAGATTGAAAACTGATGCTGTGCTATATTTACTACGATTAAAAATACTCCATATCATCCTGAAGTTGAGTCCAGGTAAGCACCATTGTTGCTATCATAGAAGTAAAGGAAAATGAGAATTTGAAATTATATTAAATATGCATATTACTAGGTAAGATAGAAGCAATAGTAATCAACTTGTACAATCATGGAAAAGATTGAAAACTGATGCTGTGCTATATTTACTACGATTAAAAATACTCCATATCATCCTGAAGTTGAGTCCAGGAAAGCACCATTGTTGCTATCATAGAAGTAAAGTAAAATAGTGTCAAATGGGAGAGGGTGAAGGTAATGTCATTTGTTGGTTGATTATGCCTGTTGGGAAGTATTTATTAAGGGTGCTGAGTTCTTGAATTCATCAACTATGGAGTTGAGAAATTATTTTCATTAAATTCTGTACGATGTCATAATCCTATATTTGACTATCAAAGATTATCATATATTTTTATTTGATCGTACAATAATTTAGGTATTATTTTTGCATTTCAGGCTTGGCTTGGGCAATCTGTGAATACTTAGTAGAAGTGACACGAGCTCCTACACTCTTTGCAACTCACTTTCATGAGCTTACAGCCCTAGCTCATTCAGAAGGAGCACCTGTTCATGGGCCTCCTAAGGGCCCACCTGTGGGAATAGCAAATTATCATGTCAGTGCACATATTGATGAAAGTACGCAGAAGTTGACCATGCTCTACAAGGTGCTTATTTAATCTTATTGTGTTTTAGAATTACAATTGCTATTTCTCTTCGTTTCATAATTTTCTCATAACTTGTATTGCAAAATATGAATTTACTGGGAATAATATTCAGATTCTTGTGTTCAATAGGGCAGATATATATTCTGCAAAATGCTTTTGGTTTAGGATTATCTCACAACTAGATATGTTTTTCAGGCTTGAATATAGATCAAGTTTATCATATTGGAACTGGCTGAGTAGCTTCAATCTTTGAAAAGTGATTTTTTAATATATTCAATGCATAGTCAGCCTCCACATGCCCATTTTTACAAAGATGGGAATCAGTACACATCATTCCAATCTCAAATTTGATATTAATCTTGTAGAAAAGGTCTTCATTGCCACACCAATCTTAGCAATCGTGCTAATAGACAAATACCAAACTATCCTGAATACATGCCACTTATACTGACATGAATTGTGTAAGAGACTTTACTTGACATATGATGGGTAGTGTTAGTAAACAGATTTTTCTTATTGTAAATAATTGATTATAACTGGACCGTATGCGCACTTGACACAAGAAAATAAATCACCAACTGTTGAGCTAATTTCTTACAACTAAGTGCTCTGCATTCAAGGGTGCAGCAACCTAAAAAATGATTATTCATTCAACTTTTATTATAAAAAAATAAAATTATTTAATACTTTTTACCAAAAAGTACCAAAAGTAGCAACACTTCATAAACATGAAAAGAAATGCCACAAATATAAGTTGATTGCATCAATAATAAGCCAACCGACTTAATACTGATAAAGTATAATAATTTGATTGACCACCAAGATCTTTCTAAGTATAGTTCTTACCGAAAATATTGATAGCAGAACCAGATTACTGTCGCATGAAGTTCAATTCCAACTGAAACCAAACACATGCATTCAAAAACCAGCTGATTCAAGAACCACAATAATTTGATATACGAAACCAACTGATTCCAAATTTATGCCATTAAGTCTTAAACAGTGATAAAAACAATATTGTAAGTAACCTAAAATATGGCCTTTTCTGAAACCAAAGTACCGACCCTCACATAATCTTATAATTAACATATATAGCCCCCCAGGGCTCATTAAGTTTGTAATACTGACTCACGCTGGAGTCCTTATCAAAAGAAAAGTCTTTAAACATAACTAAGCAAAAACTATATCAAAATTAGCCTTTATTGGCTAATGCATTTCCGGGGCTGTGATTTAGTTGACATCGGGAGTAGAGGATTCTGTAGGAGGTCCTGAACGGTTACAGGTCCACGTGCTTCCTTCCATTCCTTGTAGGCTGCCACCAATTCCGCCAGTACCTGCCGATTTGGCACTCCAGTATGCTCAATGTGCTGCCTCCATATTTCTCTGTCCTTGCGGATATGCTCTACTTTCTTTTCATGCGTTTCAAGGTGAAGCCTGCAGATAATAAACATTGCATACACTCTAGATATCCTTGAAAAGTCTTTTATTGTGATGTCTTTATTGCTTTCATAATATTCATCTTTTCTTTGAAAGACTCAATTATGTGCTCTACTTTCTGGCTGCACCGTTCTTCATTTTCCATTAACTTGATGTGAATACGCCTGATGTCATTGGTCATGATATCTTTGATACAGTCCAACTCCTTGAGGAGTTCTACTGATTCTTCTATCCCCTGTTCTATGACAACATTTCTGCACTCAACATTGGCTGTTGCAACATATAGATCGTCATCAAGTCCTGGCACTGACCTTTCTGTCAAGAACTTCATTATGCCATAGACTCGAACTTCTTCCATACATGCAATTTCACTGTCCCATTTCATTTTCTCCTTATCCCAGGCCGTAAATTCTGCTTCTAACTCATAGTAACTGTGTCAACATGTTGGCAAGTCTCAACAAGATTAACAATTAACTTGTCCCTTCATTGGTGACGCTATCTATCCAGTCATTGAATGTTTTGGATACAACCCTATCCCTCTGAATTTGATCCAACAGTTTTTGGTTTGTAGGGGATTTGACGTCTATACATGTAGGGACTTTCGTTAGGGACAAGGGATCTGGATATTACATGGCGTGGATATATTCCTTCATTAACTTCAAGGATTGCTTCAACTCCCTCTTGTCTTTCCAATCCTTCCAAATTCTATGGGATATTCTTTTGTTGTTGTAGTCAAAGACTTTCATATCAGCTACTCTTGCGGGTAGGCCCAAATCTGCTTTTTCAATTTTAAAATGTTGCAAAGATGCCTCATCACGACCCTCATCACTGGTGGGCTTGAATATGTCTGTCACCCAATGCCCAGTTTCCTCATTGACCTCCGTCATAGCTTAAACTTTAGGCTATTTTCTTTTGGGCATTTTCCCCGTACACTTACCATAGCTTCAACTTGTATTGTAACGGGGAATATACTGCACTTTTTACTGAAAGAGAGCTCAAACCATTTGGGTGTGCCAAAGGGCCTTTGCTCTAGGGAGTGTGGAAACTAACAGGGTATCCCAATGCTGGTGAATCAAGAATGTTGGAGTCCGGCCTTGTTTGTTTATCTCCTTCCATTGCTTCAATTGAACCTTCCATATATTGGGTCTTTCACAGGTTTGTCGGTATCTTCCACAAAGTCTAGGTCTACCACGATTGAGGTGTCCTTTGCCCGTTTATTCTTCTTTCAACTCCTAGAATAGGTAAGCTGGGCTGTGGCCTGAACTTGGACTGGAGCTTGCTCCTGTGCAGGGGGTTCAACTCTAGTTTAGGCTAACCTACCGAAGGACATTGAACAACTTCATCAGTAAAAACTAGTGAAGGTTCAGAACTTTAGGCTGTCACTTCTCCCAGAGGCATTATTTCAGCTTCATTCAATCTCTTTGCTTTCTTTTCCCTTAGCCATTTTCAGTCCCCCTGATCACATTAAAGGTTCTGAGCTGTAAATTGTCTTCTTTCTTACTCCAGTCTATTTTAGGTATGGGAAGACCTTCAACCTGCTCTAGGTATGTGTAGGATCTACCTTTTCATTTTCTGCTTCCACAACTCCTTCAATGTTCATTTGCAGCCTGAGCATGACAATCTGCCTTTGATTAAATCTTGATCAGAATCTTCTTCTTACCTCAAATTCTTTTGAGCAATCCGCCCAAAAACCTTCTAATTGAGATGCATAAATCCAAAGTTTACCTCAAAATGAGTCTTCGCAAAACCTTTGCTGTCGAACTTGAATCTGGCTTGGTAGGGCTTCGAGTTCACGAGTTCCAACTTAGAGGCAAGGTTCAGAGTGTCTTGGACTGATTTACAGTGATAATGACTGAGTTCAATAGGGAATACAAAACCAAAACCCTTTTTAGATTTGAACTTTTTATCTACTTGGACACCCTGCCTGAAAACTTCGATTAACGCATATTTTTCTAAAAAATACTTGGGCAGTTTGAAGGGCTCTCCTTCAAATCCTCCTACCCTTAAGTATGTGAATCTTAAGAATTGAATGAAGTAACTGTCATAAACTATGATTGCTATGCCCTTAATATTGGTGTATATAGGGTTATGAATAGTCAACTTGTGGCTATCTTAATCCTTAATTAAGTCATGTTATCATTATTATATTATTATATAGGTAGGGAGGTTGGTCTAGGTGTTATGTAGGGTTGTGTCTATTCAACCTAAGCATAATCAGGTATATATAGGTGGTTGTGAGTCTTATTTCAACATCATATTGTGAAGTGTGTTCTCATTGGAGATATTTGGAGGTTGCCCCCTTGAAGTGGCTTATTACTCTCAGTTATTATCAAGTATTTATATAATATTTCATATTATTTCTTCTATTGTGCAAGTTATTTCATTACAAGTGGTATTAGAGCATGATCTTGGCACCATAGAGGCAAGATTTTTTTTCAACATTGGGGCGATTTTGGGAAGAGCATAACTTTTAGATTTTAGCGAATTTTTCAAAGATTTTTAAAGGGTTTTTGAAGACCATATTAAAGAAGCTATAGTCCAAAATTTAGAGGAATTGGAGCAAATTTGAGAAAATTATTGTAGAATTACTATTTCTATACAATTTATTGAGATCTTCATATCTCTCACATTCTATCGAATTGGAGTATAACTTATATTGGGTTTTTGAATACATAGTGGAGGAGCCTAAATTTCAAAGCTTGGCAAAATTAGGAAAATTCTCTCTCAAGGTAGCAAATTTGTTAATTTTTTGGGATTTTTTCTAAGTAAGGGTATCTTGGCCCTAGTAAGTTACAGTAAAAAATAAATAAATAAATAAGAGAATTTGCATTTCATTTGTGTGATTTATTTCAAAAATATTGGTTTCCATCATGATGGGGCCTTCAACAAGAGGCAAAAAGAATGCTACCACACCGGGGAAATCCTCTGATCAAGATTGGGAAGCAACAAAGGATAGTAATCCCAATGAGGAACTTAGTAAGTTCAAGGAAGAGGTTAAGAGGGATATGTGTAACCTACGAGGAGATATATAAGATATACAAAGCATGTTAAGCACCTATATGAATGAAACAAGGAAGGAGCTCTCAAGCAATCAATGTGAAACCTTCAAGTTGACTAATAATAATACAAATATTATTAATCCTACGGGATCTAGGAATTTTTTTCCAAAGGTGGATATGTGCAAATTTGATGGCAAGGGTCCTCTAACATGGATAAATCAAATGGAGAACTTTTTTGAAGTGCATCAAATTCCATATGGACAAAAGGTCATGATGGCTTCCTTCTATCTAGAACTAGATCAATTCATTTGGTATCGTTGGCTTTGTACTGATAGGAGGAAAAAGGGTCTCACTGTATCATGGTCAATTTTTACAGAAGAACTCCAAGCACAATATAGCAATAGTGTGATAGAAAACTTCTTTAGCCAACTTGCTAAGCTTCAACAAACAGGATCAGTTAAGGATTATGTTCAAAAATTCCAAAATCTATCCTTAAGATTGGATACAATTATAGAGGAGAACTTGAATGATTTATTCTTGGGTGGTCTCAAGGATCACATTCAACATGAGGTACGCATGTTTTGTCCTAGCTTAGTAAATGAGTCTTTTATATTGGCACACGGGGTAGAAGAGAAGTTCTTGATTCCTAGAAAGCAAGGGGCTAATGTGACGAAAAAAAGGATATTTGACACCTTCTCTTTCTCAACCTACTAGGTTGTCTCCACAACAAATTGAGGAGAAAAGGGCAAAAGGGTTGTGTTTCAATTGTGATAGCAAATATAATCGAGGACATAAATGTAGTGAAAAGAAATTGTTCTATATTGAAGGTCCAAGTGAGGAAGAAGAGGATGAGCCCATATCGGAGGATGATAGGGAGTTAGGTGAGGAATCACGTGATTCTCAACCAATCATTTCTTGTCATGCACTTTTAGGTTTTAGTGCACCACAAACTCTCAAGGTAGTTGGTTTCTTAAAGAAGCAGAAAGTAACAGTGTTGATCGACTCAGATAGTACTCATAATTTCATCAACAAAAAGTTGGCAACTCTTCTAAATTGTTTTATATATCCAACCCCAGAATTTCAGGTTTTGATTGCAGATGGGGGCACAACTAGTTGTTTAGGGAAGTGTCATAGCATCAAATTAGCCATGGGAGATTATCAACTTGATATCCCAATGTATGCGATATCCATGGGTGCAACAGAGATTGTTTTGGGAGTACAATGGCTTACTACATTGGGAACAATTGAGATGAACTTCCAAGAACTATTCATGCGATTTCAATCAAAAGGAAAGGTAGTGTAGCTAAGGGGATTGAAGGCAAAATCCCCACAGATGGTAAGCTCTCATCAAATGCAAAAGTTTCTTAAGAAAGGTGCAGATGGATTTGTGGCTTAGCTATGTTCATTAGAAGTCTCTCAATCTAATGCTCTTACTCATCCAGATTTACAAGCAATAATTGATCGTCACTCAGTGATTCTTGGAGATATGCCTAAAGGACTTCCTCCTAAGAAGGATCACGACCATGCCATACAACTAGTTCCAGGAAGCCAACCACCAAACATCAGACCTTATAGGTACTCACACATACAAAAAAGTGAGAGAAAAAATTGTTGAGGAAATGCTAGAGGTAGGAATTATCAGGCATAGCCAAAGTGCTTACTCCTCACCTGTTGTGATGGTGCGTAAGAAGGATGAAACTTTGCGCATGTGTCTAGATTATAGAGTGCTCAACAAGTACACCATTAAAGATAAGTTTCCTATTCTAGTCATCGATGATCTTCTAGATGAATTAAATGGAGCTATGTATTTTACCAAGTTAGATCTTAGATCAGGTTATCACCAAATTCGGATTAAGGAGGAAGATATTTGTGAGACAACATTTCGAACTCATGAGGGTCATTATTAATTTTTGGTGATGCTATTCGATATTACCAATGCACCATCTACATTCCAAAGTTTGATGAATTCCATTTTAAAGTTCTTGAGAAAGTTAGTGTTAGTGTTTTTGATGATATATTAATTTATAGCAAGACTTGGGAAGAACATTTGCAGCATGTAGATCAAGCATTATAACTAATCCAAGATCATCAACTCTATGCTAAGCCATCCAAGTGTGCTTTTGGTCTCAAGGAGATGGAGTATTTGGGACACATAATTTCACATGGAGGAGTAAAGTTGGACCCTAACAAAATTAAGGCTATCATGGAATGGCCTATTCCAAAAACTATTAAGAAGCTGAGGGGTTTCTTGGGATTGATAGGATATTACAGAAGATTTGTGAAGAATTATGGTCGTATAGCAACACCCCTTACCACTCTATTGAAGAAGGATCATTTTCATTGGAATTGAAGAAGGCTATGTGTACAACTCTAGTGCTTGCCACTCCAGACTTCACCAAGGAATTCATTGTGGAACTTGATGCTTCTAGAAATGGGTAGGAGCAGTTCTCATGCAAGAAGATCGATCAATTGCTTTTCAGAGCCGTTAATTAAAAGGTAAAAATAAACTCAAACCTATTTACGAGAAGGAAATGCTAGCAATCCTTTATGCTGTTAAAAAATGGAAGCCTTATTTAATGGGTCGACACTTCAAGGTTAAGATAGGTCATGATAGCCTAAAATACTTTTTGGAATAAAGACTATTGTCAGAAGAGCAACAACAATGGATCACTAAGATGTTGGGGTATGACTTTGAAATTGTATACAAGAAAGGGAAGGAAAATACTGTGGCCGATGCACTTTCTAGGAAGGATGAAAAAGATGAAGTCTTATTGTGTGCTCTTTCAATATTACAAAAAAATTGGGTGGTAGAAGCCAAAGAAGAGTGGCAAAATGATGTTGCAACAAGTAATCTTGTCCAACAATAAAAAGTGACACTAGTAGTTCAGATAAGTTTTGTTTAAAGGGGGATATATTATAGTTTCTTTTTATATTTCATTAATACTAATGTGTTTTAAAATTAACAAAAATAATGTTAATTTTTTTACATATTAATATTAATAAAAAATAAAAGAATTAATAAATATATTCCCTTTATTATACTTATTAATATTAACGTGTATAAATTTGATAAAAAATAATGATAAACATGTTAATATTAATAAATATAATAAAAAGAACTTTGATTGTAAAATTAATATATCAAGTGGTTGTAATTATAAGACCATTGATTTTATTAATTAAATAAAGGGAATCAAGAGGAGTTTCAAATACTTTAATGCCTAAATGCAAGGAGGAGAAGCTGAGTGTTTATTGTTGAACTCTTAAAAGGACATTCAGTTAATGCTTTTACGAAGACTTGAGTATGGAGCTATTTTAGGAGGCTAAGGGCAGTTTGAGATTCTCATGCGATGATGGAGCAGATTAGTGCTATTTTTGGTGATTTATGGATTAGTTAAGGGCAGTTATGCATGTAGTTCATATTGAGAACCTATTTTATGCATATATTGCATAATTATGAGAAGTTTTACATGCTATATTTTTGGGTTGTTTGAGGGATCCGAGTTTGGGTTTTTATACACAATTTTGAGGAGCTAGAGACAATTTTCGAGCTATCTATCAATTGGGCAGGTGGTTGAGAGCAGTTTTCAGAGACGACTTCATAGTTTTCATCATTTTTAACTGATTTTTCCTAAGCATGATCTTGGAATCCGAATTAGGGTTATGATTTCTATATATTGTACATTCATCTCATTATGAGGGATCTTCTTTCAGATTCAGATTTTTGCGCATTGCAGATTTTGAGTTGATTGTAAGAGCACATTTGTAGCAGAGATTTTTTCAGCATTGGTTATAGAGATTCAGTGGTTCCTTCTCATTGATTCTTGTGCAATTTTGTGAATTCTTTACTTTAATATTGTGGTCGCCTTCATTTAAGTTACATTCCTTATTGCAGATTTGAATCTTGATACGTGTGATTATAGGTCTTTGTTTGTGATCATTGTTCTTTTGCAGAAAATTGGTAAAACCTAGGTCTCCCTTTCAAAGCAGAAGATCCCAATCCTTGCATAGAAACACTTTTGTGGTTGCATGTTTGTCCGAGTATTGTGAATCAATTTTGTCTTTCATAATTCCTGTTGATTTGATTAGAGTTACATTAAAAAAACCATCGGTGTATCACCTCATTTAGGTTAGTATTCATTATTCATTATTCACTTCTTAACCCTTATCTCGTGTATAATTTAGGATTAGGTGATCACAATTTAGGAACCGGCCTAGCTTCCGGAGATTCATCTCTCGTTTTAGGACAAACCACCACCCGAGAGAGTTTCCATGTTTCAGTAGGATGGCTAGATTTTGCATCTCGCTATAGGCTCAATCCTGATTGACAACAATTATCAAGTGGTATATTGTAGAGATATCGTGTGATATCTGCAGAGGTATCGAGTGATATGGAAAAGAAGTCAGGTGATATGAAAAAGAAACCAGGTGATATGTTCATGCTCTTTGTCTTTCTCAACTTTAGAATATAAGAAGGTATCAAAGTCTCTTTGGCTTCCAAGAAGCCGTAACTCATATAGAAGAGACTTGGCTCTTGATCGCCAATAAAATATGCCAAATGTTCATTTCGGTTTTTAGCAAGAAAAATGAATAAATTTGGAAAAAAAATTTGAAGGTTATAAATCGAGGATAATTATAATTTATATCTATCTACTTGCATGTAGATGTACTTATGAGGTGGCATCATTTTATTTATAAAAATAATATTATGGTGTCACTTTTATTCCTATATCTATGTGCACGTACATTGGTATACACTATAATAATGTGGTGGAGAAATCAATCAAAAACCATTTGAGGTATGCATTATTTTAAAAATAATAAATGTTTTAAATGTTTATTTAATAGCGCATGTGGGTCTATCGATTGTATCTTGATGTTCAAGTTGCTAGGTCCTTACCAAGGCAATTAAAGGTCATACCTGTCAACCCGATAATTGGACTAAGTTAGTATCCCATTCTGTTGAGCCTATTTAGCAATGCTTCTCCCCTTTATCTTCTTCTGCAATCACCCGTGCAATATTTCCACGATAATAACAAGTTCCATAATAATTCCATAATAACATTTAATATAGATAAAGAATTTAATTATTAACCACAATTAATCATCACATGACAAATAGTGGATAACGACCATCTTCATTAAACAGTTAACATAATGAATACAACGGATATATTTAACTACCCTCTTCACATGATTATGAAAGAAAATCCATTAAATCTAATGACTATAAATAAATTTAAAATTGGGTCAAAATTTGGGATGTAACAGTTACATCGTACCTATTTCTGCACTCGAGCACTAGCTCCGGACATGGCTTTGCCTCAGGGAACCTTGTAGCTTGGATTAGGCCACTCTTGGCCACTTTGACTTACATAGACTTAGGTTCTCTGTATTCTTGAACCTATCTACTACCCATTCTATATTTTTATTAATTAGTGTTGTATCACCTAACTTCGGGAGAAAATTGGTTAAACAAGTGGTCTTCTATTTGGGAATCTTAGGTCTAGATGAAGGCATTTGGGGCACTTAATAGCAGAGTACTTTGAAAGTCACAAAAGATGAAAAGGGAGAAACCAGAAAACCCTTAACTACTTGAAACAATAAAATGTAGGAAAGGATTCTTCGAATCCGTAAATTGAACTCCAATTCTCTGAGAAGAAGTTACCTTGCCTTCACTTCGTCGCTTTCAAGCAATAGCAGAATAATTATGCAGCACAAATGATCATGGAAGAATGGGAATTTGTTATAAAGCTTCACTTGTGTGACATGCTTAATCAAATAATAACAACCACACTAATTAGACAACATGTCGCCATTTTTAAATGTAATTCACTTATTGCATGCACAATTTTATTCTAGTGTCACCATTTTCAAAAATCATTAAATGCATGTCTTTTCACGCTTCGTGTATTGAATAATGATGACTAGCCTCCACGTGTTTGTAGGCGGTCATTGTTATGGTAAACCAATGTTGTTGTAGTTATATTTTGACAAAGGAGATGAAAGCTCCTTATATAGATTTACAAAGGCGATGTTTCTAAAAGAAATAATCGTGAACTAAAGCTAGAAATAGAAACTACCCAATAAACTAAAGACTAAGATGACCATTAAAGAAATATTATAATATTCTATTACTCTCCCTTAATGGTCATTGTGTAATTGATATCTTCTGGTCACAGATTCTTTAGAGCATTTTGCTCCTGCTGAGACCCTCCCTGGATCTGCAAGATATTAATGACCAAGAAGCCAAAATTTGCCCATAAAAGAATAGAGAAGGGTGCCCCTTCTTCAGAATGCTTTGCAACAAGAGAGAAGAGCCTACCACTGACTCTGCCACTAACCCTCATAGAATCAGCAAAACATTTGACCAAAAATCATTGTAAAATATCAAACCTGATGTTGGATAGCCGAGCTTCTCTTCCCTAGAGACAAAGATAAACATTGAGAACAAATAGCACGATTTTGAGGAAAAATTGACAAACCCTCCAAACTTTGCAAGTGAGCATGATGCCCCAAAATAGACTGCAAAAGGCGTGATTTTTTAGTAGAAAAATTGGAAAGACCAAACACAATTTTTGAGATAAAAAATCAATCAGAATGGAGGTGAAAAATAATCAAAACTGGACAATACAAAGCGTTGTTTTTTAGGAAAAACGCTAAAGCGCACCAGATAATTTTTGAGGGAAAAAATTATAAACCTACCAGATAATTTTTGAGGAAAAAATTATAAACCCACAAAGGAATCCCATGCAACTTTGCGAATTATAGAATCAAAATTTTTTTAAGGGAAAAATATGGAAATCTATCAAAATTTTTTTTAAGGAAAAAAATTATGAAAACCCACTAGAATTTTTAAGGGTGGCAAAACATGAGACTTTGCATGGTAAACCAGAACATGCAAGCACACACAAGTACATGCAACAAACATGCAAGTACATGCAACCCTAAAAAATAGAGACTTTTGTTGCAATCAAGAAATCATAGGATCAAAACCCTTAATCAAGCTTGTGATTTCTAGCGAAAACCACAAAAGTGTCATAAAATACCTCTAACGATTTTTATTTCTCAAAATTGGAAAATCAAATTTCTGGAAACAAATCCAGATTAGAAGAGGCTTGAATTTTCCATAAAATATCTGCTGAATTTTATGAAATCCCATCGACCTGCTTTGATACCATGTTATGGTAAATCAATGTTGTTGTACTTGTATTAAACAAAGGAGATTTACAAAGATGATGTTTCTAAAAGAAACAATTGCGAAATAAAGATGGAAATAGAAACTAGCTAATAAACTAAAGATTAACTAAGATGACCATTAAAGGAACATTATAGTTTTCTAATAGTCATCTCTTTACTTGCGAACTTTGAACCGTGAATCATGAAAAGAGAGCTTTGAAGGTTCAAGTTCATTTGCCTTGAAGACTATAAGACTCAAATATACAACATCCAACATTAATGACTCGCTAGACTTAATAAACTTTGAACTTCAAAGTGCTACAAATAAAGTTCAATGGTTCAATTGCATTGAAGAAAGCATTCGTGACCAAAAACAAAAGGAAGAGTTTACACATGGTGAGATGGGTTATAATGCTGCGAACATGGAATTGTGAACTTTGAACCTTGAATTTTTAGGTTCGATGGTTCAAGTTCAAAGACTAGGACTCAATACAAACGCAACGTGATAAAAGATAATGACAAGATCGACTCGGTGTTTGAAATGATTTTGAACTTTGAACCTTGAACTTTAAGGTTCAAGTTTAGAGTTTGATGACTCAAAAAGGGTTAAAGGCCCTGTTTACCGTATAGGGTAAACGAATACTTATCGCATTAATAGATTAGAATGTAACATAGAAAAAATACTTCATTCATATAAGTACATATGCAACTCCAATTACAATGGTGATCCAATAGTCTATTCGGACGATGTACATATACTTTTCCGAAGGGGTTACTCAATCGTCAAGTGCCCTTTCGGATACCAATTCTACTTGTCGGCTATAATACTTTTTATCGACAACATCATCCCCCCCAAAAAGTAAAGTTGTTTCTAGACGACAAAAATAGAGACAACTTATACATTACAACTCAAAAAAAATGACTCAAACAACTAATCCACTAATTACATCAAAGTTCACAACTAAGAAGGATGCGTCCTTGGTGTGGTAGATGTTTGTGCTCTAAGCTCATTCAGTTCTCCTCGTAGCTCATGCACTTGCTTGATCTGAGTCTCCAAATTTGCTTCGGCCTCCATCTGAATTTCCAAGGCTGTTTGCATCATCTTGGCAATCTCTTCAAGCTCTGTTTCGTTCTCTGCTGCCTCCTGTTGTAGTTGACTCTTCTCTTGCCTTGCCTCATCCTACTAAGCCATAAATGTTGTCCTCTTGGATTTCTAGGTTGCTCTCTTCGACTCCCGAGCTACCTTCTTTGCAACTAGATCCGCCTTTACTACTGCTAACCTGGTAGTTGACTCCTCTCGAGCCTTCTCCACCGCTACCTGGTCTGCCTGGCTCCTCCAAAGGGCATAATAAGCATCTCGATATGTTCGAACTATCTCTTGAGTTAGAGCCTCTATGCGACTCTCCGTACTCGACTCTTTGGTAGTGGTCCAATCTTGGCGCATCTTTGAAGTCTCTACTCTAGACCATTTGCGCTCCTCAAAATAGGTTGAAAAGGTAGCCGAGCACCCTACTCTCATGAAGGACATGACGTGCTCCAACTCCTTTACCACTAAATCCAACGCATGTGTCTGCAAAGAGATCACCACTCGATGAGCCCGAGTCACTACATTAGCGAGAAATGTCTCCATATCCTCTCCCATCGATGTCTCTCGGCCTAGTGTAGACTGTTGGGTAACCATAGCCTTCTTCATTGCTTCTACCATCTGCTCGATAGTGCTATCTGTGGACAAGTGTGGTATTCAATTGATTTTTGTCGAGTGACTCTCCTCTTGTGTCTGCTTGCCTATAGGATCTCCTTCCGGGGCTACTTCTCGCATAGGTGTGAGAATACTTAATTTTTACAAGACAAATACATGGGTAATGGTAATAAGACAATACAAAAAAGAGAAGTTATTGGGTTGTCGTACGTTAGAACTTGCATAAAAACTTAACGCTCTCAGGGCGAAAGCAAGACACTTGCATCATCATATACTAGCAAGCATTCATAAAAATTAAAAGAAGTCTATTAGTGTACACAAATGACAAAACAAGGTTAATATGACTTGAAAGCATAATTGGAAAACTTGAACTTTGCAAAAGCTTAGCAGAGCCAATTTTTTTCAAAAATTGGCACTTGGTAAAAACTCTAAAAAATTCTTGAACAGTTAGAAAACATTAATTTGTAAACTTATTTTACAGATCAAGGTGAATTCAATTCTCATGAGTATGTCACATGATTATAAGTACCATATTTGTACTAATATTTTACAGATTTTACTTATGGAAAACGTGAGCCAAAAACCTTTTTTATTTTATTTGTAAAAGTAGAGTGGGAGTCCTCATGGTGGGGTTGAGGGTGGGAACTGACGTAAGGAGGGCAAGAAAATTAACAAGGGTCGAAGGCACACCCAACACTCCAAACCAACCTTGCAGAGTCAACACAATGGAAGCAAACATAAAGAGAACAACACCATAGAGAGAGAGAACAATATTCTTTATTGATTCATCTAATGAGCAACATACATGCCTAGCTATAAGGCCTTCTCGGTTACGGCTAGACACAATACATTCAAGATCTAAGATCCAGCTTCAAATTCACACTTTCCAGTTCTGCTCCAAATTGATCTACTAAAATTTTCTAAAAACTCTACCAAAAATTGTCCTAACTCTAAGCCCAAACACTCTATTTATACTTGCCAAAACGGCTTACAAAACATTCTAAATCATTACATAATAAAGAGGCCGACCCAACAACAGTCTGGACACATCCCAAGAAAAGATCTTATTATAAATGTCACGATCGAAATAAATCCCGTAAGTTGGCTCGCATTAAAAATGCAGAAATCATGTCCAAAATGTTGACGCTTGGCATAAATAGGAAAACTCGTCACATGAAGAGTCACTTGGCATACACTAGGTAACTTGGCACATGAAGAAGAGCTCGGCACACACTATAGAGTGAGATGGGATAACACGTGAACTAGAGTGTTAACATGACGTGGGATAACCTCAACTCGACTTAAACTGCAAAATTACTGGCACTTGACAATTGCTGCAACTCTGCAATGATTGAAACTCGCAAACAACTGGCAGAATGAACATAAATGAGCAGGATAACACATCAACCTAGGATGCTCCTGCATCAGACAACCAGGGTAGTAAGAAATGATTCTCCTGAATCATGCAAGTGTCACAACTTGAGCTGAATCCAACTTAGACTAAGAATCCATGTAGCATCTTCAACTAGTTTGTTCTTCCACTTCACCAAATATTCACAGTAGTCTTTTCCTCTTGTGCTTTTACCAACACTTTGATCCAATATTTGTTCAACCTCTTCAATCTGCTTCTTAGGATAATCATTAGGTACAACAACTTTATCATCTGACTCATGATACTTATACAGATCAGCAACATTGAATATAGGAGATATATTCATGTCATCAGGTAACTCAACTTCATAAACATTTTCACTGTCAAACTTCTTCAAGATCTTACAAGGTCCAAACTTCTTCATCTTCAGCTTATTGTATGTTCCAGTAGGAAATCTTCCTTTCTTCAAATGAATCATCACCTCATCGCCAACTTCAAAAATATGATGTCTTCTAGACTTAGCAGCATTCTCCTTGTACTTTTGATTACATTGTTCCAACTTCAGCTTCACTTCCTTATGCAAAGACTCCATAAAATCAGCAAATTCTTCTCCTATGGTACTTCTCTTCTCTTCACCAGCAACATCCCTCAAATTTGATACTCCTCTAGGGTTCATTCTAATAACAATTTCAAAAGGTGTCTTCCCTGTACTCTTATTCATAGAATTATTATATGCAAACTCAGCTTGTGCCAATACCATCTCCCAATTATGTGTCTCGTCTCCAACTAAGCATCTCAACAAAATTACCCAAGCTTCTATTCACAACCTGTGTCTGTCCATTAGTCTGCGGATGTAATGTAGAACTAAATTTCAACTCAGTACCCATCTTCTTCCACAAAGTTCTCCAAAAAATATCCAACAAACTTACAGTATCTGTCAGAAATAATACTTTTTGGTAATCCATGCAATCTAACAATCTCTTTGAAGAAAAAGTTCAGCAACATGCTCAGCATCAGAAGACATGGTATAAAATGAGCCATTTTAGAAAATCTATCCACAACAACAAATATAGAATCATACCCCTTTGCTGTTTTAGGCAATTCAAGAACAAAATCCATACTAATGTCACTTCAAGGTTTCTTAGTAATAAAAATAGGTGTATACAATCCAGTATTCTAAGTTACTCCTTTTGCAATTTGACAAACTCCACAACTCTTCCAAATTTCTGAACATCATTATACATCTGTGGCCAATAATACTTCTCTTTCAGCAAACTCAATGTCTTATCAAATCCAAAATGTCCACGCAATCCACCATTGTGCTTTTCCTTAATCAGATTCAACCTCATAGAACTTCTAGGAATAGACAACTAAATACCTTTGAATAACATACCTTCATGAATGAAATATTCATCATACTTACTGATGTGATTTGTTAGATTTGGTGCTCTGCACTCTCTCCACGCCTCAGAAAAATTAGGATCAACATCATACAACAACTTTTTCATTTCATTAAAACCAAGAACTTCAACCTTCATTTCAGTCGACAAAGAACGTTTTCTACTCAATGTGTCAGCAACTCTGTTAGTAACTCCACTTTTATGCTTAATCACAAATGTAAAACTTTGTAAATACTCAATCCATTTCATATGTCTTTGATTCAATTTATGTTGACTTCCCAAGTACTGTAAAGCTTTATGATTAGTATACAACAACTCCTTAGGAATCAAATAGTGTCTCCACTTCTTCAATGCTTGAACAATAATATAAAACTCTTGAGCATACATAGAATACTTCCTTTTAGCATCATTCAACTTCTCACTAAAGAAAGCAATAGGTTTACCTTCTTGACTTAATACAACTCCTATTGCACTACCACTTGCATCACATTCAACTTGAAATACCTTATTGAAGTCAGGCAAAGCCAATACAGGTAACTCAACAACCTTTTTGTTTCAAAGTCTCAAAACTCTTATTAGCTCCATGTGTCCACTTGAATTCTTTTTTATCTCCTCTCATTGTCTCAGTCATAGCATTACAAACAACACTGAAATTCTTTATAAACTTTCTGTAAAAACTAGCCAAACCATGAAATGATCTTACCTCACCCACATTCTCAGGTGTAGGCCATTCCAAGATTGCTTTAACCTTCTCAGGATCCATTCTCAAACCATCAGCTGAAATCACAAATCCCAAATACACAATCTCTTTTTGCATAAAAAAAACACTTTTTCAGATTAATCATCAACTTTTTCTCTTTCAATCTCTGCAATACTTGTCTAACATGCTCAAGATGTTCTTCCTTAGTCTTGCTGAATATTAGAGTATCATCCAAATAAACAATCACAAACTTACCCAATTTTTTTTTCAGAACTTCATTCGTCAACCTCATGAAAGTACTAGGTGCATTAGTCAAACCAAAAGGCATTACCAACCATTCATGCAAACCATCTTTTGTCTTGAAAGCAGTCTTCCATTCATCACCTTCTGTGATTTTGATATGATGATAGCCACTCTTCAAATCCGTCTTGGTAAAATATGTTGCTCCACTCAACTAGTCCATTATGTCATCCATCCTCAGCATAAGAAACCTATATTTCACTGTGATCTTGTTAATAGCTCTGGAATCAATACACATTCTCCATTCTCCATCTTTTTTAGGCGCTAATACAACAGGTACAACACATGGACTCAAACTTTCTTTGATTAAACCCTTCTGTAGCAATTCATGCACTTGTCTAATAAGTTCTTCATTCCCTGTAGATGTCAACCTATAGGGTGCTTTGTTCGGCAAACTAGCTCCAGGAATCGGATCCATACAATGACTTATAATTCTTATTGGCTGTAAACCATCAGGAATATCCTCAACAACAATATCCTTATACTCGTTCAACAATTTTGTAATTTCTACTGGTACTCGGCTACCACTATCTGCTGTTACTTGGTCATTACTAGCTTCTGTTGCTCGGTCATTACTACCAACACGCGGTCCTCTAGGATCTATAGCAACTTGATTCTTCTTTACTTCCTTTTCAAATTGCTTTCTATTAACCATGCAAACTTTTATTGCAGTACAATTAACCTCATTTGGACTTTCAATCAAAGGCAACAATATTTGCTTCTTCCCATTCACCCAAAGAGCATATTGATTCAATTTTCCATCATGTACAATATATCTATCATATTGCCAAGGTATACCCAACAAAATATGACAACAATCTATAGGCATAATATCACACAGAATATCATCAAAATAATTTTCAATCTTGAACTTCACAACACATTGTTCACTTACCAATATCTTATGCTCATCTTTGATCCATGAAACATGATAGGGTTTGGGATGCTTTAGCCTTTGCAACTGCAACTTTGTAACCAGCTCTTCTGATGGCAAATTTGTAGAACTTCCACTATCAATGATCACCTTGCAGCATTTTCCAGCCATTTTTCGTCTGGTCTTGAAAAGACTTCTTCTAAGGACATGTTCCTCATCACTTCCCTTATTACATAAGGTTCTTCTCACCATCAGATTTTCTCCAGCCTCAAGTCCACTAGGTGAACTCTCAACGTCTCCTTGAGTCACAACATTTCTATTACCTTGCCCACTTTTAGAGGATCTATATTCAAAAGATCTATGCCCTTCTTTACCACATCTGAAACAATTACCACGAAAACCACCTCTAGAGTAAGAATTACCTCTTCCTTGGTAAGAACCAGTAGCTCTTCGGTATGAAGTACCACCTTTCCACTCGGTCTTGTCTTTGTCATCATTCTTCTATTCAGATTTGCCTTTATCTTGCACAAAACTGTCAGATCTTCCACCTTCACCATAAGATCCACCTTTGCCTCTTTAGAATCTACCACCTCTACCTCTTTGTGTTTGTTCATGCTTCTTTGTCAAGATCTCCTCAACTTTCAAGGCATATTGATATGTTTCTTCCACACTTTCCAATTTCACAAAACTTATTTCATCTTGAATTCCAGAGCTCAATTCATTTATGTATCTTGCAATTTTTTCAACATTATCATCCACATGTCTAGATCTGATGTCCAATCTGTAGAATTCCTTAGTATACCCTTTCACAGTCATGTCCTTTTGTCTCAAATTTTGCATCTTTCTCAACAAGCTAACTTGGTAATCAGCAGGAAGGAATTTGTTCTTTACCTTGTTTACCATTTTCGGCCAAGTTTTGATCTTTTCCTTTCCTCTCCTTTTTGTCTATCAGTTTGCAAATGCTCCCACCATAGTGAAGCATGACCTTTCAATCTAGTAACTGCAATCTTCACCTTCCTATTATCACGAGCTTTTTCATACTTAAAGAACTTATCCATATCAGAGATTTAATCCAACACAACATTGGTGTCTAACTTTCCATCATAAGGAACAACTTCTACAACAAGCTTTGAATGTGCCTTGGATAATACTCTTAGCAATCTTTCCTCATCTTGATCTTCTTTCGGTTCCAAATTAGGGTTTGGTGCTACCACTTCATCATCACTCACATCCTCAAGATGCGCTCCTCTCCTTTGGGCTATCTCCACAACATCTAATTTGGCTGTAATTTGTCTCAATGCATCTAACACGACATTATCGACATTTCCTCTGCCATGAACAAATCAGGTTCTTGCAAGATCGTAACCCTCTCCAAGTTATAGGTCAACTCTGCAGATCTGTAACCCTTCAACCAAATCTGAAACAGGGTTCTACACAATCCGAAGTCCTGGAACAAACTGCCTCACACTTCGGCGATCTGCTTGCACACTCAGGAACAACTGCGCTCTGATACCACCTGACGCAAGGAGGGCAAGGAATAACTAGGGCCAAAGGCACACCCAACAATCCAAACCAACCTTGCAAAGTCAACACAACGAAAGCAAACACACAAAGAGAACAACACCACAAAGAGAGAGAGAACAATATTCTTTATTGATTCATCCAATGAACAACATACATGCCCAGCTGTAAGGCCTTCTGGATTATGGCCAGACACAATACATTCAAGATCTAAGATCTAGCTTCAAATTCGCACTTTCCAGCTTTGCTCCAAATCGATCTATCAAAAATCTCTAAAAACTCTACCAAAACAGCCCTAACTCTAAGCCCAAACACTCTATTTATACTTGCCAAAATGGCTTACTGAACAGTTTAGATCATTACATAATAGAGAGGCCAACCCAACAACAATCTGGACACATCCCAAGAAGAGATCTTATCATAAATGTCACGATCGAAATAAATCCCGCAAGTTGGCTCATAGCAGAAATCACGTCCAAAATGCTAACGCTCGGCATAAACAGGAAAACTCGGCATATGAAGAGTAACTCGGCATGCACTAGGTAGCTTGGCACATGGAGAAGAGTGCGACACACATTGTGGAACTCCGCACACATTGCAGAGTGAGATGAAATAACATGCAAACCTTGCGGAGTGAGATGGGATAACATGCAAACCTGAGTGTTAACATGACATGGGATAACCTCAACTCGGCTTAAACTACAAAATTATTGGCACTCGACAATTGCTGCAACTCGGTAATGACTGAAACTCGGCAACAACTGGCAGAATGAACATAAATGAGCAGGATAACATGTCAACCCAGGATGCTCTTGCATCAGGAACACTCTCGTGGCAGAATCCCTTGTGAAGGGTTTGGGAGCAGAGATATTAGTTGGGTTGAGTGTGGTGCCCTTTGTGCCTATCCTATCATGATATTGGATGTAGTTGAGGGGCAGAACTGTATTGTTTGATTTGAATTCTTATTGTGCCGTAGGGAACATTTTGTAATATCTAGGTAAATTTTAATTTTTGAAGTTCTATACAATAATTTATACATTGGAAGGTATGCTTTTTCCAATTGATATTTTTGATAGTTAATCAAATTCATTTTAAAGATAGTAATTATATTTGTGGATAAACAAGGAATGTTAGTGAACTTCAATAATATCCAGTAGAAGATCAATCAACGTAACACAATGGTGATTTTTATGTGAAATCACTCATGTCCATCAGATTTTGGCACAAGGGTTTCATCCTTAAGTTAAATGAATTACTGTTGTGTGTTCCAAAGGAGAAATAATATTAAAATATGTATTCTTCGTATGGTGGTTTATTATATATATTACCTTCAACGGTCATGATTTTTCACTTGCCCTTGACTTGTGACAAAATTAATTAAATTTTCTTAAATCAAAGTTCAATTAGCAAAATTTAGAATGAATGAAATGGTGGAAGAGTGGGTTTTATATATTTTTAAATATTAAATGTCCTCAACTCAAGGCACTAGATATTCATGTGCATTTTCTGTAAAAAAATTAAATTTGGTTATGTAACATTGGCAGTTTTAAATTTGTTCTAGCTCTTTTTACCATTTGTTTGATTTGAATTCTTATTGTGATGTATGGAACATTTTGTAATATCTAGCCAAGTCTAATTCCTTGAAGTTCTACACAATAATCTATACACTGGAAGCTATGCTTTTTCCAATTGATATTTTTGATAATTAATCAAATTCATTTTAAAGGTGGCAATCATATTTGTGCATAAACAAGGAATGTTACTGAACTTTAATTATGTCCAGTCGAAGATCAATCAATGTAACACAATGGTGATTTCCATGTGAAATCACTCTTGTGTCCTTCAGATTTTAGCACAAGGGGTTTCATCCTTCAGTTACATGAATTACTGTTCTGTGCTCCAAAGGAGTAATAATCATATATTAAAATATGTATTCTTCTTATGGTGGTTTATTCTCCTTGATTGGTATCTCTTATATATAGTACCTTCAATAACCATGATTCTTCACATGCCCTTGACTTGTGACAAAATTAATTAAATTTTCTTAAATCGAAGTTCAATTAGGAAAATTTAGAATGAATGAAATGGTGGAATAATAGGTTTTATGTATCTTGTAAATATTAAATGTCGTCAACTCAAGGCACTAGATATTCATGTGCATTTTCTGTAAAAAAATTAAATTTGGTTATGTAACATTGGCAGTTGTAAATTTGTTCTAGCTCTTTTTACCATGTTTTCTTATAGGTAGAGGAAGGACCATGTGACCAGAGTTTTGGGATTCATGTTGCCGAATTTGCCAAGTTTCCTGAAAGTGTTGTTGCTCTTGCTCGGGAGAAAGCTGCTGAGCTAGAAGATTTTTCTCCCGTTTCTGGAAATATGGATGATCTAAAAGAAGAGGTATTCTGAATTGCTGAATAAAACTTTGATATTAAACATTTCCATATAATATTTTGGGATGAAATTTTCTTTAGTTTTGTGAATGCATGTGTTTTGCCATTTCAACCTTGAATGTTTTGGTAGTCCCCATAATTGTGTCCATGCATTTCATTATCACCTAGAACCATCAATATGTATGAGGATAAAACTTGATTTTGTTTTTGAAACTTTTGTGTGAGATATTTAGTGGATGCTTTATATTTGTAAGTGAAAAGCCAAAATGATCTTCTTTTTTCCTGTAAATGGAATCCAGAATAATTAGTTTTTATTGTTGGGTTCACGGAAATAGGCACTATCATCCTTTGCATGATGGTTAATGTTGTATAATGAAACCCTGCAAACTTTGGGGTGTTGTGTAATGTCATGTTTCTTGTTGAGATGACAAGATTAATCATATAATGTTCGTTTTATATTTATATTTGTGCTAAGAAAAATAATTTAGTGAACCTATTCTTCATCTGATTGTTGTTCTAGGTTGTTTGCCCATGTTTCTTGTGCTTTCTGCCTGCACAATATATTTCACATATGTTTGAAGGAATTATTGCATCTTTAAGGTTTAGAAAAAACTGTCAGAATGGTGTGTGTCAGGTATTTGTTTTCCCCCTGTTTGAATACTTTGGTTTTATGGTCTATTCCCTGAAGTAACAATGGAGAACATATTCTTAAATGTAAATGCATTCGAGCATTGCCATTCTCTATGGGTAATATTAATTTATTAAATAATAGACATTTTTGCATAATGATTTCATTGGATGATATCAAGGAAACAAGAGGAAAGAAAAGTTAGGAGAGATTGGCCTTCCCTCAGCGAGTGCTCTTTCATGATATCTTCTAGACATTTTGATTTCCCATGTATATGCTCAAAAATAAAATAAAAATTGTAGTTTGGTACTCTCCTAACAATTCTTTTACTGGATAAATGCCTTATACCCGTCCAACTGGGTATCTAACACCCTGCAATGTGGCAAGGTTGGATGAAATAATCAAGAAATCCTACTTTAAGGTCACCAGATGTTGGAAAACTGAAATACCCACAAAAGGAGATCAGCAATATCTTACATTGAATCTGTCTGATCACAAGGGGTAATGTTGCCAATTGACATCATGGAATATGGGTGCACCCTTGCAACAGACTGCCACGCCTGCTTTGTGGTTGTCAATCATGCCAATGTGGCAAGGTTGGATGAAATAATCAAGAAATCCTACTTTAAGGTCACCAGATGTTGGAAAACTGAAATACCCACCAAAGATCAGCAATATCTCACATTGAATCTGTCTGATCACAAGGGGTAATGTTGCCAATTGCCATCATGGAATATGGGTGCACCCTTGCAGCAGACTGCCACGCCTGCTTTGTAACTGTTAATCATGCTGGGCAGTGCATTGAAACTAATTCTTAAGAATCTTCCTGAACAGGAAGAGTACATGTGAGCCCCTTTTTTCATTTGCAGGTATGTCTGACAAGCAATACATGCTCATATATAAACTTCTACACCAATCTTGAGACTTAGCCAGTAGAAATATACTGCGTTATATGACATCAAGAAGTCCTACTATCTCAGAATCAAATGCTTTCTACAAGAATTTAGTAGTTACCTTAGAACGAAAAGGTAAAAATGAAATTAATTTATACCATAGTTTGTAATTTTTTTTGAAAAGAGGGGTAATTTAGTTATTGAAACTGCAATAACATCACAGAACAGAACAAGAAGTCTAAAAAGGGGCTGGCCCAAAAAAGATCAATTAACACCTCATGTCTTCCCTAACAATCTCCTCCAAAGTTTGAAATAATCTGTTGGTAATTGCCACCAGTTGCACACCTTCCAACCATTCAATCTCTTAGAAGCCCACTTGCCAAACAATCAGCAACCTTTTTCAATTCCTGAGGGGCATAACAGAAAGAGACTAACTCCAAGGAGTCTCTCAACCAAAGGATCTGCCTGGCCACAGCAGTCAAATGCCAATCAGCCTCATCCATTCTCTGCCAATTCAGCATGTCAACAACCACTTGGGAATCAGACTCAGATAGTCTTCTGCCATCCAAGAATGCAACCTCTTTCTAATGCAGACAGAACAGCCATGCTTCCATATAATTATTAGAATGCTGACCCATATACGTGAAAAAGAGGAAAATTATATTGCCTGCACTATTCCTGCCAACTCCTCCAACTCCAGCATGCCTGAGATTTCCTCTGGAAGAACCATCAGTACGCACATCAGTTTTGTAACTTATGTTAAATTTGTGGTAGTGCTCATTAACCATAGGTAAACCATCATATCTTTTGTCTTCACAACCATAGATGATAAGCTCTTATCATCACCCTCGTGTACACTACATATTTTGTGCATTGCAAAATTCATTACTATTGATGCAAGAATGACATTGCATATATCTGAGTCAACACCTCCTAAAGACCTCCAGTCAGCCTTATAGTTTTTGTACCTAGAATAGGATCAAACATATTAGTTACAAGTTATATTCATATAGGTCTTGGCCAATATAATAGGTCTTGCCCACTTACATATTTACAAGTTACATGAATCGCTCAAATAGGGCCAAACCTAATTAAGGATTGAAATGACAGAGTTCATTAGCAACATGGCTAAGGCAGACCAGCTAATTAGCCATTAGGTGTACTAGGTCGGGCCTAGAAGGGATCTGACCTAGCTATACATCAACACTCACTCTTAGCTAGGGAGGATTTCTTCAATATCCAAGTTACATAGTGATAACCATCATGGGTACTCCCGGAGGGTGGAACCATCATGGTCCTTCCATGAATGGAAACACAAGTGGCTCATCACAAAAATGTGATGACATTCCCCATGGCTACTCCTAGAGGACGAATAAACAAAAGTGCTACATTGTGGAATTTCTTCCATGACATCCACCATGCCCACTCGCAAAGGGTGGATTCACCATGCCTACTCACAAAGGATGGAGCAAGGGATTTCACTTCAGACTTCTCCTAGAGAAGAATGCATCTCCACCATGCCTACTCATAGAGGTTGGATTCACCATACCCAATTAAGGATTGAAATGACAAAGTTCATTAGCAACATGGCTAAGGCCGATAGGCTAATTAACCATTAGGTGTGCTAGGTTTGCCCTAGAAGGGATCCAACCTAGCTATAAATCAATGCTCCGTCTTAGCTAGGGAGAATTCCTTCAATATCCGAGTTACATAGTGAACCATCTTGGCTACTCCCAGAGGGTGGATCCATCATGGCTCTTCCATGAATGGAAACATGAGTGGCTCATTACAAAAATGTGATGATGTTCACCATGGCTACACTTAGAGGGTGAATAAACAAAAATGCTACATCATGGATTTCTTCCATGACATCCACCATGCCTACTTGCAGAGGGTGGATCCACCATACCTACTTGCAAAGGATGGAACAAGGGTTTTCACCTCAAACTTCTCCTAGAGAAGAATGCATCTCCACCATGCCTACTCACAGAGGTTGGATCCACCATAGCTACTTGCAGATGGTTGAGCAAGGGCTTTCACTTCAAGCTTCTCCTAGAGAAGAATGCATCTCCACCATGTGTACTCGTAGATGGTGGATCCACCATACCTACTCGCAGAGGGTGGTGACGGAGCCCTAATTTTCACGAAAATTACGACCTCCATTTATGAAATGATGTTAGAATATTCACGTTCAGAAACTTCCAAAGTCAGCCTTGATGAGTGTAAACCAATAGAGCGAGAACCCAATGCAGATTTAGTTGGCCTTGATGGTTGTTACTCCAAAGAGTCTCAACATAATGGAGAAGAAAATTGCAGAAAGCAGTGATATTTTTGAGCCTATAAAAGACGCTAAACTAGAGTGTTCTAATGCTATAACTGATATCTGTAATGATAGCCTTCAATCTAGTGAGTCCAGTGTATCTGGAACATTTGGAGATTGTCCTTACACTGTATCCTCTAAAGATCTGGAAAAAGGAAATTACATACATGGTGTTGATGCGTTTAAACAAGAGGAACTTGAACACGAGACTTCTAGTGTTCAATTCATAACTTTGAGACTAGTGGTGTAAGAAGATCAAGTATGATTTTGAGGATGCATCAATAGAGAATTCATTTAGCGAATGGAAGAACTAATTCTGATAAAGAAAATAAAGGGAACTCAGGCCGAACCTTTAGACATCTAAACAGAAAATTAGAAACGAGTGCTCTGATATATAATAGATAAAGATAAACAGGATACAAGCATAAAATGTAACCACAGTGATTACAATTCATCTGTAAATTTTTTTAGAGAGTACACAGTGAACAGGCTGGATAAGATAGTCAACATTTCTGATGCATGAGGAGCAATAATGATCTGAAGCAGCGTAACAAGACAATTTGACTACACAATTTGAAATACATTGTAACAAGAGGAGTCAAGCATATGGATAGTAAGGAGTATAGCAGCAATGGATATCATCTGGGCAAGAAAAGCTTATGGAAATGACATAACAATCTCAGGACTCCACTCTATTCTCAAGGCTTAAACAATAACAACACCTAAGAAAACAGATGTACTCTGCACCAATATAAAGGCATAGACAATCATTGTGAGATTGAATTCTCCAAGCAACAGCGATATATGTGATGCCAGTAGATGGCAAACTTCTTATAATGAGTCAGTAAATAAACGATGGAAGTGCAGACTGTGAGGTCGAATAACTTCGCCAACCTTGTTGAGTCATGATTTGGAGTTTTTATGGCAAAATAAAACATCAACAATTCTATAGTAGCCCTGAGCTTCCTGATAACCTAAATGCATCATCATAATTTTGACCACCAAAGCTGATTCACCCGTAGTATGAATCTAAAGCATGTTGGAATCGATGCAGGAGAAACCATGGGCAAGGAGCGCTCCGTGTTAAGGTTGTAGCTTGTGTCGGATTCAATTGATCTAGAGATAATCTCTCTATGGTCATTGGTTAATCATAAATAAGACAAGCACTAATATATATATTTATGTATATTATACATATTATATGCTATATATATGTTATATTAATATTGTTTAATTTATGATTAATTTATAAATTATCAAAGAGACATGTTCCTTCACGAGCCGTGTCTCTTCTATGAATATTTGTTTAACATTCAAATCTGCAATTGGAAAAATACCAATGACAATGGCAGCGTAATTACATTTGCAGAAATTATAAACTCAACATGATATCAGAGCCAAACTGCAAATGTAAGGAAGCAACTTGTTATACATGAACTTTTCATTACAATTAAAAATATCATGTATCTCCTTATATCATAGACGTTTGTGAGGGATGGACTGAGCATTTGCAAATTCATAAATAAATATGGATAATTGGAACTGTCAATAAGTTTTGATCAATAGAGGCTTGGAGTAGGCTATGTTGACTTTGTGTAAGTTTTGAGAATTGCTCAATATCTTTGTAATTTGAGAACGGATTTTGTGGTTGCTACAAGTACTATCATGAATACGAACAGACATGAGGTGAAATCTATAGAGTATTATATCCACAACAAAAGATGTATACAAGGAAAGATTATGAAGGATAGGTATCAATAAAAACGAAGTATGATTTAAGAATGATTTCGGCGATTTTGATTATGTGATTCTTTAATGACATATATAAGACGAAAGTAAATGAAGCGGAAAATTCAAACAACGAAACCATACAGGTGTTTTTGGTCTATTCGTTGCCTAGTTCGTTTGGAACTTAACAACCAAACATAAGTTGCTATTTCAAGTTAAGCAAAGAAGACTAAATGGAATCGTTGTCTACATAGAGGATAGAGTCAGTAAGGAATTGAATGCTGGATTCAATAATATTGCCAATGACACAATAAGGCATTCGTATCAGTTTGGAAGTGACTCCACCCAACAGCGAACGATAACTTTGAGCAAACAAATGTCTAGGATATTCAATGAACCATGGAAGAAGACATCAACATGTTAGATACTCTCAGAAAATAGAATGAAACAACACATTACTGTCTGCAGATACTTGGTACGGAAACAAGGAAACGAACGAAAAAGCGAGCAACTTGATACTCAATGAAATGGTGACAATAATATCTATTAAGGTTTTGTATTAGTGTAAGTGAGGAATTGATCCCAGAGAAGGAGCTTTATATAATATGTTGAAGAATGGTATCATCGAAATGAAAATTGAACTCTGTCAATTGGTATTCACCTATATTTCATTCCCTCCCAGTGGTAAGAAGCAATTATGGTTAATCACCTTTCAACACATGATCGTGGCATATTTATCTTTGGAAGCATTCAATAAAGCCCTTTAGTGCAAGAAAAATACACTCCCATAGTTATCATAAGAAATATAAGCAGAGGAAGGAAAATGCCAAATAATTGGTTCCTCTCATTGATCATTGGCACGAAACCTCTAGACACGATATTTGCATTGATATCATATTACTCGACTTCTTTAATACTCTTTAAGCATCATAAAATGGACCTGCTAAGAATCTTTCAGCAACAAAGAAAAAGTGTGAACAAGAGATTTGGTGTAGAGAACATGGAAGCAAAATATCAATCAAGCAAATCAACCGGGATGGAGGAGCTATGAATCGTCAAAGGAAACCAATAAAATATAAGGAACTAAATTTCTTACTACCGGGAAACAATTCTTTCTATATATTAATTCATAGCCGGTCACCTTTGTAGTCTGGACTTGTACGTATTGGGGGACGAAATGTTCAACCAATTTTCATTACATCTCAGTAACCACGTAGAGAAAAACGTTCGTACAAAACTATGAATTCATTATTGGATTGGTGACTAGACTCCACATAATAGGCAGCAACTCCATTACTGCTGCGAATGGAAATAACAAAAGAGCACGTCTCAACACAAATTACTGTCACATTGGAAGAGGGTGAATAACAAGTCAATCTAATAATAATCAACGACCTCATAGCATCCACAATCAGTAGGGCAATAATACACTATGATCAGTTCATAGAGGGAATATTCATGTGAGTAGATGTATTAGATGAAGGGATAAAATGATAAAGATTCAGAGTGACCAGTATTTAATAAAAGACACATTAAAAGCAATAATTGAATAGTTATCTAAATTGATAATTAATTTGAGAGGTGCAACCAAAAGCTTTGACTCTTCAATAGGAAAGAGATACATCATCGTCATAAGGAAGCACATATAAGGAGGGAAGCAGTTTATTATTACATCAGCTAAGGTAGGGGTGGCATCAACATATCGTAAGGAGGATTGGAATATGAATATCATTGATGAAGGACAATTAAGGTTATCCCATCTAGTAAGAGGAAATGTCAATTATAATTTAGAGACTAGGGGGATTATTGAACCCAGTCAATAAGTAAAGGAGGAGAATGTAGATTCAACACATTAGGGAGGATAGTAAATATTTACCGTACGGGGTAAACGGTTTATTAATGCATACAGACAATAGACAAAAACATGTAATACAACAGTACTCCTTTTATTATTCACATGTATGCTAAAGAGATTACATAGTACTTCCAATGATGAGTACAACAATGATCCAAAGTCCATTCCGGATGGTGTACATATACCATTCCGAAGGGGTGACTCAACTGTCACGCCCATTTGGATATAATTAATTCTAGTTGTCGGCTACATAATAATTACCAACTACATGCTAATCTACCCGTCGACTATTTTATAACTTTACCGACAACATCATCCCCCCCAAAAAGAAAAGTCGTCTTCGGACGACAGTTACAAAATATCCACCCATGCTACTTTCTATGCTTCCAACTCCTAGGTACATGAGTCAAGTGTCGCTGTAATTCCTTCAACTGGATGATCAACTCCTCTCGAGCTCTCTATGCATCCACCAAGACAGCTTCACGTCCAACACCTACTCCAAGTGCCTCAAAGCGTATCACCCTTCTTGAAAGGCTTGCTCTAGTTCTCTCTCTACCTCCGGTACACAGACACTCCATGCTTGCAATAGCTCTAGGTCTCATCAACTGGTCATACTTCCCACGATTGATAACTGAAGTGACTAGGGGTCTAGTGGGCAACGCCCCCAGCTGGGTCGAGGGGCAGCGCCCCCGCCACCAAGATCGAATTAACACTCTCAAATCCACACAAAACTCCATGGAACACACCTTTTTTGTGATATTCTTCCAATCTCACACTCTTTCTGGCAACTGCTTATGTTTTACTACTTGTTTATGTCTTTCCCTTCCCTTGGGCATCATGCGTTATTCATTTTGAACATTTTTGATTTGTTGTCTTTTTTTTTTAATACTATTTCTTTCTTTATGGCCGCATGGTACTACAGTTGCCTTGGTCGTACGGTACTGCATCTGCATTGGCCATATGGTGTTTATTCACAGTCGTATGTCGTGTCCTCCCTTTCCCAAGCCGTCCGTACGGTGCACCTTTCACTCTCTCCTAGGTCAGTCGTACGAACAACCAACAGTTGTACACCAGTCTCCTCTTTACTAAAACGTGCGCATAATCTCATTCTCAGTACACCTTACGTCGTATGGCCCTTGCTTTATCTCACCTCAGACTTTCCTTCCTTTATCGTACACCGTACAGTCCTTATTTTAACCTCCACTTGCTCTTTTCGTTGTGCTTTTCCCTGGTTTCCTTCTGTTTCTTCTTCACCGTATGGTCTTTGCTATTTACTTGCCCTCTTCTTTTCTACCGTACGGTCTAAACTTACTACTGTATGGGCTAACCTTAATAAGTTTACGTTGGCTTGCTACTGTGTACTGTACGACTTTATTTTCTTTTGTACATCCCATTTTCTTGGGTCTAAATTAACAAATACCATACTCAAAGAATACAGTTACTACCTCGTTTCATAGGAAGACAGTTATATCATTCATGTTCATGTGAATAAGATTTATCGTTAAAAACAGTTATACAAAATTTCTTAACTAAAAACTTGAATTACCATTAAATGAAATTACTACAGAAATTGAAAACCACATACTTCGGAAAATTGAGTTCGAATCAAGCTAGGGATGCTTTTGCAACCACCCGGGTTAGTCCACAAATACACTATAACAATTTCATATGATGACTATCATCTACAAATCGCTATCTTAAAATCAAATGATAATTTTAAATAAATACCACTATAACTAAACTTAGGGTATCACAAACCACCCTATCAATTAGGGCATTGTTTACCTTTGGTCCATTTAGGGCTTTTGATACTGCTATCTCACTTAGGGCTTTCGCTACCACGGATTCATCTAGGGCTTCCGATAATACAGATTCAATTAGGGCTTCCGATACCACTGATTCAAATAGGGCTTCCAATACCAAGGATTCAATTAGGGTTCCGATACCACTGTATCTTTTAGGGTTTCCTGTCATCTCTCAAATCAATTAGGGCTTCAGATTCCTTTTCCTCTGATTACTTAACTGTGACAATATCTCAAGATTAGAAAATATACTTATATTCGTTATTCATATATATGAAAGTAAAGTGATGATAACAATGAAATACTTCAATTTAATCTTACCTCATAAATAAAAATGATAATACTTGTTTCCGATAAACAATTGAATGTATGGCTTATCTCTGTTTGACGCATATCTGATATCTTGAGAGAGGTGAAACATTGTCAGGGGCTTAATTACCCAACCTTGGACCACAATATATCTGCACACGATCTCTAACGAGAAAGGCCCTCCCTACTTGGAATTGACAAGGAACATCATTCCATCCACTGGGCATCATGATATATAACACGCCATACGACTTGGCAGCAGGAGATCACCATAACAGGGATATGCATGAGCTATTAAATTATTCATATTAAATGATAAATATTGAAATGTCATAACTGATACTGGATCATATTATTGATGATTCCTTTCTCACACCTCATCACCCATCTTCTTGGCTACATAGCCGGGTGAGATACAGGCATCCAGAATTCTTAGAGTAGACGGCTCTAACAATTATTCAAAAAGATTACATACAATCATCATTTCACATTCTATGATTATATTCTTTAAATATCATAAAATTGACAACATTCTTCCTGAGTGAAACATGCATAAGCTATAGAAATGTTTTATGTATTATTTTTATGAATATTGAAGTCAACCTCATTTTGCTGGTTCTCTTCACCTCCTCACCCTATTCAAGCCTCCAAGCTGATGATTCCTAGGTGTTATCAGATTTAAGATTACGATGATATTTTAAAACTTCTTCACCACATATTGGCATCTTCGCCTGGTGAATTCCTTGGTGTTTTGGTTTCAACACCTCTTTCTCAGTTAAATATATTTCAGGATGTATCTGATTCTAAATTGGATTGATATACTTTCTTATCATGGATCCAAAGATAATTCAAGTAGCTCTACATATTCGGACACACACACACACACACACACACACACACACACACACACACACACACACACACATAAAAGGAAGAATAAGAGAACAGACTTTATAATTTCAATGTCATATCAATTTGGATGTATTTGGATTTAAATACAGTTATCTGAGTTTACAGCATGGTTCTCAAATGAGTAAAAACAAAGTACAAATGGTGAAAACACATTTATCCTTTCCTAACATCCTTAACATTGGTATTAACTTATCTCAGTTATAAACATTATTTCAATTTGTATAATAAATTTGATTAGAGAAGAAAAAGCCTTCCAAGGAAGATTTATTGAATAGCACATTCGGATGTTATAATGATGAACAGATTTAAATTGGAACAATACTATGGCATTCAGATGATCTTGAAAGAGTATAATGAGCTTGGAAGGGACGGTAGCTGGCTTCAACCATTTACTTTCATCGCTAATAAATAAGAATCAGATTGAAAATGGAAAAATGTAGGGCTTTATTCACAGCTTGTATTCTCTAATGATATACTTTGCAAATGACAATAATCAATGATTATATATATAATTGCATTGTTTTAGATCCTATGACTGACTCAGCAACATATTGGAAATTGGGAAGTAATATAACCAGAATCTTACGAGACTCTGTCACTGCAATCCGAGAAGAGGCCGATGCTTGAATGAGTCCGCCTTCCTTGCTCTGATATCCACAACTGAGATCCACAGAATATGGCAAAGGCTTGAAACGTTTCAAAGAAATTCAGAACCGAGTTCTGTTGGCTCAATAAACATTGTCTTTCAGTATTCGAAACTCAAGGATTAATGAAAGGAAGCCGTAGGCAAGGTGGGTGCCAAGATACGTGAAATGGTTCCTAATATAAACTTGAACTGACCTTATAGCTACCTAGCAGTTACAAAAATAATATTCGAAACTTGCACAAATCGAATAAGAGAATAAAAAGAAGGAGAAGGAAAAGAAAGAAAGAAGATAAAAAGATTTTAAAAGTTTATAATTATTAAAATCTAATAAGCAACATCACTTAACTAATAAATAATAAGAGCCCGACTCTATGGCTTCCATCCATTTCAATAAACCTTTTGAATTCCAACCATAAATTCGACTTAGATCCCCAAGTAATAAATCGATTAAAAACATAAAAGAGAAGAGGAAATGATTAAAAAGGAAAAAGATTATAAAATAGCTCCAAATGCCAAATATTAAATTGATTCCAAACCAAGTACTAATTGGCTTAAAGCAAGGAATAATAAAATAGAGTTATAATCCAAACGTTATTAAATTATGAACATTATTATAATCTTATAGGTTCATATGAACATCATTTTATTAAATTATAATCGTGCCAAATCATTTATATATTATATGCACGTTTATAAATATTAAGTAAAATAATATGATGAAAGATATATTAAAAATCCTTTAAGATACATTTTATATTTTAACTCAATTATATTAATTTAAATTATTTATTTAAATAACTCATGTAGTTCCACAGATGTATCCTGTTTCAAATCCTTAGGTCCTCTACTTGTTTGCCCAGTGATGGAGAAACCCTGCGTAATTTTTTTCCGACAATGCTTCTATCCCTTCGACATGCTCCTTGCAAGGAATTTCTTTGTAATTAAATTATAAATTATTTAATCATAAATAACAATTAACCTTCATCTCAATTTTATGAATTTGCGATTAGCGATCAACTAACATGTCATCTTCACTTGAAATCATAACGACTAACTATCTTACCATTTTGCCAGATTGTAACAAATTAAACTACCGACTTCATGTGAACCTCAACAGCTATATTTCAAGCTAGGTCAAAAATTGGGATGTAACATCTTTTCTCCTTCTTGACTTTGTACGTTGTATGATCCACAAGTTTTAATTGTTCTGCCTGGCTGTACGGTGGCTTTCAGCTTTGCTGAAGTTGCTGTGATCGTACGGTGACTTCATAACTTTGTTTTTTTTTTTTTTCAATTTTTTTTTTCAAATTAAAAAAAGAAGAAGCTATTATGAGTTACCATTATTCATCGATGGGGAAGCAGTTCTTGAGCGGCATATTTTTAACTTGAAACCATTTACGGCTTCTGGTACTTCTTGCCCGTCCAATGTCCATAGCTTTATTGCTTTGTTGTTGCCCACTTTTCGGATTTGGTATGGTTCGACCCATTTCACTTTAAACTTTCTTGGTTTGATTTCGTTCCGTCCGCTATACTTTAATACCAACTGGCTCAGTTGAAATTTATTCAATTTCAAATGCTTCTTATGCCATAGCTTTCGCTTGTTTTGTGTAACTTCTGTGGCCCATTGTGCTTGCAGTCATCGCTCATTTAGTTTATTTAAATTATACCCTCCCTCCCTCAGGTTTTCCATATCGCCTAGTTTGTTCTCGAAACTTGGTACCATGAATTCCGTCGGCTGCCATTCCTTGTCGTCGATAATTGTATTCTTGATTTTAGAGCCTTCACTCCGTATTGTTGAAGTTTTTATTAAACCCTTCCTCTTTGTTTCCTGTGCAGACTATATGATGTGTTTTTCTTGCTGCCAACACTTTTCTACTATATCCGTGGTTCGACGTAACATTTTCTTTTTACGAGGTCCGTTTATTGTGTACCGTACGGTGGAATCTTTCCTTTTTTTACGTTCGTACTGTATGTTCTTCCCTTCAGCTTTTTTTGTAACTACCTTTTTTTTTTCCGCTTCTCTGTATTCCTTCGGACATTCATTTCCCTCTTCTTTCTCACCTTCGTCGACCCTTAACATAGTACAACTCAAAAAGAGCTCGTAATCCTCCATCTGCCAGTGGAAAAGGCCATTCACCGAATCCAAATCATCGCCCGTCGATTCACCTTCCAACCATAAGACTCCTTCCTCATTGGGTTCCAATCGTTGCTTTTTTTCATCCTCTTCTTCGGAATTCGATGATACGGCTTCTTCGCCCACCAATTGTGTGTAAATCAATAATGAATCGTTGTCCCGTGCTTTCCATTGATAGTGTATTCTTCTTATAGTCATGCTTAACCTTTGTTTGTACAATCCATCCCCGGCCCAAAATGGCATCATATCCTCTCCTCTTCAGCAGGATGGCGATGAAATCGAGTAGGAACGGCTGTGTTCCGATAGTCACTAGTTATGCCATTAGGATTCCCAACGGTTTGATCCTGTGCTGGTCTGCCGTCAGCAACTAGAATGTAGGTGGCCACAACGTCGGCTGTCCCAACTTCTTCCAGGTCTCTTCTGGTAGGACGTTTACCCCTGAACTTCTGTCCACAAATGTGTTTGAAAGGACCGTTCCTAATATACCCATTTCTACGACCGTCGGATGCCATCCGGATGTGAGGGCTAACAGCATTGGGTCCGCTGCACTTGCTCCGCTTTCCTTTTCCCTTCCATGTTTTCCTGGTAGTTTAGCAATCAGGGCTATGTTTGTGAGTGTTGTTCGTAGTTGAGGCATTGTGAGGATCAAATCATTTAACTTGACTGGTATTTCAATTTGTAATATTTGCCGTATGATATTTTGTTCTACGCGGTTTCTCGTTGAGGTACCGGTAGTGTCCTTCAATTGTGATTTATCTGCCTGTGTTGCTTTCTCAATTTTTGCCTGCGCTTCTTCCAATCTCTTCTTTTTTTCTGTTGGATCGGGGTACAATTTTGCTTGTTTACGGGTGATTGCTAAGACTTCTTTGTCCGCGCCAATGCTGATCAAATTCACTTCTGATTTCGGGCACTTGGCATCTTTATGATCTCCAAGACCGCACCATTAGCATATCAACTTTGGTATATTCACTAATGTACAGTTTCGTGCAAAGTGGCCCCACAAATTGCATGCTCGACATTGAACCATTGGGCAACCGTTCACATTGTACTGAATTCGGCTGTGGCCCCCATTATTATTGTTGGTATTGTTATTGTTGTTGGTATTGTTGTTTTGCCCTCTTCTATTATTTCTGTACCCACTTGAAGTGGCACCATCATTGGTGGTGTTTCCGCTTCCTCCTGAAGCGGAAGCCTCCTGTGTCAGGAGCACTTGTTGATGTCCTCTTGTTTTCATATTGAAGGGGCATTCTTTTGTGGAATGTCCCATAATTTGGTAGATCTCACAGAACTGGTTCTTCGGATAGGATCCCTTCGTGTGACCTTCTGTCTTGCATTCTGTGCACCATAGCTCATTTCCCTTCATCTCTTTTTGCATATTTTTAAATTTCTTCATCATTCTGATCATATCCTTCTAGAGGGCTTGGACCTTCTTACTGTCCTTTTCATCTCTATCTCCTTCCGAAGATGAGTCATTTGAGTCAGATGAGCTATTTTTTTTCTTTTTTTGTTTTTTGTTCACTTTCTAAGTTCATTGCCTGATTTTATGCTTCGGTGTATGATGATGGTGGCACAATCTTCATTTTCTTCCTTAACTTCGAGCGTAGTCCTTCAATGAACCATCTCTTTTTCAGCCCATCTGCCGGCTTACTTTCCATTTTATTTATTAATTCTTTTAGTTTTTTGGCATATACATGGACTGTTTCATTTTTCTTTTGCTTTGTGCTGTAGATTTTTGCTACGATCTCAATGTCGTCTCGCAGCAATCGAAACTTGGTGATAAACTCTTTTTTAACTGTTGCCTAAGAAGTTAATTTTTGGGGATCGGCATCGGCAAACCAATCAATTGCTACACCCTTTAGGGTTGCTGAAAATTGTTGGACCCATTCATTTGTGTCGGTTACGCCATTCGCTCTCCAAATTGTTTCGCATGTCTTACAGTGTCTGATTGGATCGGTCGTTCCATTACCATCAAATTTTGGCAATTTTTCCTTTGGTCCAACCATTACTATTCGAGTTGGAGGTACTTGTGTACCTGTGCTGTTTTGCACACTCGTGCTGTTCTACACACTCGCATTGTTTTGCACACTCGCATTGTTTTGGACAATCGTCTTATTTCCAACATCTGCGTTACTTGATGAAAAAGGGTTTTCCTCAAGCGAAGTTGTCCGTTTCGAAAGTGTATTGCGGACGAAGAGTTCACTCCACGCTCGTGCTCCCTCAGTACTCCGAGCCGTGCGAGTTAATTCCATTCTGTCTGGATTCTCTTCCCTTGGTGTATACAAGTTCAGAAATTCCTCCCTTGCTTCTTCCACCAAATCCAACCGTTGTTGAGTCTCTTCCAACAATTCCTTAGTGCTTTGGTGTCCGTTGGTAATTTGCTGAAACTGTCGTCTACGCTCGGTTTGTTGTGCGAAAATTAAATTTTCTTGTGCAGTGCGTATTCCATCTTTTCTTTTTATCTTATTTCTATCCTTGTTAAGCTGATTCGGCATTAGTTTTCATTCCTTTGCCTTCGTTCCAGGTCCATGGGGCAAAGGTGCCAAATGTATACCGTACGGGGTAAACGGTTTATTAATGCATACAAACAATAGACAAGAACATGTAACACAACAATACTCCTTTTATTATTCACATATGTGCCGAAGAGATTACATAGTGTTTCCAATGATGAGTACAACAATGATCCAAAGTCCATTCCGGACGGTGTACATATACTATTCCGAAGGGGTGACTCAACTGTCGCGCCCATTCGGATATAATTAATTCTACTCATCGGCTATATAATAATTACCGACTACATGCTAATCTACCTGTCGGCTATTTTATAACTTTATCGACAACAGTGAATACAACATTTGGATGCAAGCAACTAGGAATGTGCTTAGTCCAATAACATATACAAGGAACTTAGCTTGAAAATAATAAAAATTATAGCACAATAGGGAAGTTTAGAACAAATTAAGTGTGAGAAAATGTAATCATTCGTGTAATAATTTATGAGAAAATAAAAAGATGATGCATTTTATATGGATATTGGAGATACATACTTTCTTGGCACAAAGTTACAGGAGATGATTTGCAAGTATTAAGGAAGGAAAGTTGAAGTTGTATGATAACCATCATCATAATTCTACTTAAGATGAGACACAAGTCTAAAGTGGATTTTATCGGTCAACGATATAAGAGTGGGAATTTTACATTGTGGGGGGAATATTAATCAATGTTTCATTCCCACTTGAACCATCTTTAAAGGGAAGATGTCAGAGAAGGGACACCATTAAAGCTCCAAATTAGAGAGGAGATGTTCCATTCTACAATGCTTATGGACCCTTATGCGCACATAAGTATTCCTATCTTTTACATTTATCTACTCATTGTTTGTCTCTTTCTTATTTGTAATCCTATACATACTATAAGAGTTATTTGCCTTGATCTTTTCCTTTACGTTTGGAGACGTTCTTGTAGGAAAAGAAAGTTGGTACTTTACACAAGCTACCAAATATTATGCAGACTCAATCTTATGATAGTAGCTCCAAAGAACCTGTGATCTAGAATTCACCAGTCATCTGATGATCAGTTTAGACAAAGTGAGGTTCTTGAAGCAAATATCTTCGATGATAGAGATTATGAGTATCCTTAAACATAAAGAGAGAGTTTGATACTTCATCAAAGACAACCTCATACGAGGAGCTAAGAAAATTGATATTTAGAGGGAGTCTATAAATACATGTGTGTGACTGCATGATTTTGATGGGCCTACTCCTGTGTACATCATGAGGAAGTAACGACTTATCACTAGAAAGTCGGAAGATCGATATTAGATTCAGAGGGAGTTCGACAGGCATCCTTGGGTGAAGAGAGCCTCTAAGGGAATAACTATAGGACAAGACTTCCTAGGACCATTGTTTAGAGGGAGAATTTAAAGGTGCAATTCCTTGTGAATGATATCCTCTCTACGAGGGGGAATTTCTAAGTGAATTTCCTTGTAATGCATTATTCTTTGTGAGAAAGAAGTTGAGGTGAAAGCCCTTGTTCCACCCTCTGATTTGGTTCATGGTGGTTGCTATTTTGCATATGTCGATTGTGTCATGAAAGGCGATGATCTTTCATTGATACATATGTTTAGAGGATAGCTATTGTGTTAAAACTCTAACTTTGATCACCATATTGATCTGACTGTGCAGATCGCACAGATCTTATCTTTCATGTAATACCTTATGAAGGCTTATATATATATATATATATATATATATATATATTGCTCCTTGTCTAGGCATGATCAGTGACTTCTTGAGATGATTGTGTTTTAGTATTAACCTTAACCAATCTTAGGTAAATTCGTTTACTAACCAATACCTCCTTTGAGTGCCGATTATGAGAATGTAGTTGTGGGCCAACCTAGATAGGGTCATGTCCCTTCAAGGGACATGCCCTTTGGTTATGGTATTTATATAGGGTGTGGTTGTAGTTAAAAGACACACAAATTATATACAGTGTGCTCCTTTAAGCAATTTTGCCTTATACGAATACTTGCAGAGACAAAAACATTTCAGAATAATATTTATATTATTGACATTACTTCATGCAAGTCTGAATCACAAAGATAATCTTCAACGAGCATCGTAGAAGTTATTATCTAAGTCTAATCATACAGATTTTGTAGAAAATTTACGTGGTATCAGAACTAGGTTGTTGAACCTAGGCTCTACAAATTGACAATCAGACTTTGAATATTTAGTAACTTCCTTCTATCTTCAATGGCAAGCACAATTAGACCTGAGGACAAGTTTGATGCGAAAGAACATTTTGTTGCTTGGAAATTTAGAATCATGATGATTCTCGATGGCAATGATGTGAAACAGTTCATTGACTCGACATCCAAGCAACCTGTTGTTGAACCTAATAGAACTATCTGGATTAAAGGAAATAGAAAAGCCATGCAGATCATATTAGATGGTGTGAAAAATGAAATAGTACCTATGCTAATGAAACATCAAACAACATTTGATATGATGATTCATTATTAAATGCATACGAGGTTAACAATGCAACTAGAACCCTTGCACTAAAAAGGTAGCTTAATCATATACAAATAAAGAAAGGAGAATCTATGAATTCATACTTCCTAAGGGTTTCTAGTCTAAGAGATGATCTTGCAAGTATAGGGACCATAATTAAAGACAAGGAACTAACACTTATGGCTATAGATGGGTTACCAGATTCATGAGAAACATTTGCACAAGGAGTAAGTGCTAGATACAATATTCTTGACTTCAATAGACTTAAGAGAGATTGCCTTCAAGAGGAATCTAGAAAACTTGAGAAAGGAGGAAAGTTGAAAACTGAATATGAAGAACTTCATGTTCTCAACACAAATTCCTATAAGTTAAGAAGAAGCACTTCAAGAAGAAGGAGGGTAATCAAAAGAATGACAAACCTAAGAAAGATCTATTCAAAATAAAATGCTTCAAATGTGAAAAATTTGGACACTACAGATCCAATCGCCCTGAGAATAGAAAGCAACAAGTAAACTGTACAAACATTACTAGGAAAGACGATAACTATGATTTGGAGAATCGTGTATTGTGTTCTGCACTATCAAATGAAGTATCTAGCAAAGCATGGGTGATTGATAGTGGATCATCTTGACACATTATAGGATAAAAAGAAGCACTAGACTCTATATCAGAAGAAGTTGATGGCGAAGTTACCATTGGTGATAATTCAGCTCATTCTGTCAAAGGAATTGGGAATTGCACCTTGAAACTAAAGTTGGGTAGTGCTCTACAACTGAAAGGACTACTCTATGTACCAGGAATAAAAATGAATCTAATCTCTGTTACAACACTTGAAGATGATGGACATAATGTTACATTCATGGACGGTAAAGTAATGACCTGGTCCAAAAACTCCTCATTTAAGAAATTAAAATTGATTGGTCAAAGAAAAGGAAATAAACGAAATATGGCATAGAAGGTTAGGACATCTAAATTTCAAAACCTTATAGACTATGGAGAAGATGGTTACTAGTTTACCTAAGCCAAATAAAGATCATTCAAGTATATGCAAAAGATGCGCTCTGGGTACGAAGACCAAAAGTCCATTTCATGATAGCACTAGAAAGCTAACAATGTTTTGGAATTAGTCGACTCAAGTTTACGTGGACCTATGCCCGTTCCTTCTCTTGGAGGATTCTGGTACTATATACTTTTTGTAGATGACTTTTGTAGCAAAATTTGGATTTACTTCTTAAAATGTAATGAATTAGAAGAAATCCTTAAGAGATTTAAAGAATTCAAAAGCTTAACTGAAAACTTATCAGGACACAAAATTAAAACGCTTAGGTTTGATAATGGAGGGGAATATACTTTAGATTTGTTTAAAGAGTTTTGTAAAGATGTAGGAATTAAGAGGGAATATACTGTTCTTTACAACCTGCAACAAAACAGGGTAGCAAAAAAGGAAAATAGAACAATTATAGAAGCAGCAAGAGCTATGATATTTAATCAAAATTTAGAATATTATCTTTGGGCAGAAGCCTTTTGTACTGCAGTCTATAGTCAAAACAGGAGTCCTCATTCCTACCTTAAAGATAAAACTCTTGAAGAAGTCTTTACTAACGCTAAACTTAATTTAAGTCATCTTAGGATATTTGGATGCCCAATATATATACATGTTCTAAAGGAAAAGAGAACTAAGTTAGAACCCTCCAGGAAGAAAGGTATTTTTGATGGGTATAGTGAAACCTCTAAAGTGTATAGGATTTTCTTACCTGGTTAGAAAAATATTTAACTTAGTAGGGATGTGATATTTGAAGAAGATTTCACATTCAAAAGAGCCCTGAGTTCTGAAGATCCCTCTCTCTTACCTAGTTTTGAAGAAAATCTTGAAAATGAGTTTCAGAGGGAGAACATTGAAGAAATTGAAGATGAAATGCAAAAACTTAATCTTGAGGAAACTCAAAATTCTAAGAAAAGACCACTTTGGGCCATTAAGACTATAGAGGAAGCACAAGATTTCGTTGCACCATCTGGAACCTTCAGAGAAAGCAAAAGTCCCAAAAGATTTTCTAGTTATGTAGCAAACATGAGTGATTTATCTAAATTAGAACCTACCAATGTTTCAGATGCAATTAAATTACAACTTGGAAGGATGCTATGACGAAAGAATACCAATTCATTATTAAGAATGATGTTTCAAAAATTGCTTCAAGGCCTGAAGGAAAATTTGTTGTTTCTTCTAAATGGATATTTAAAATCAAGCATGTTGCTGACGGTAGCATTGACAAATATAGAGCCAAATTATAGCCGGCGGATTCTCTCAGAAAGAGGGAATTGATTATAAAGAAACCTTTGCTCCTGCTGCCAGATACACCTCTGTAAGAGCAGTCCTAGCTATTGCAGCATCGAAGGGATGGAAAGTACATCAGATGGATGTAAAAACTGCATTTCTCAATGGAAAGATTACATAAGAGGTATATTTGGAGCAACCTGAAGGATTTGAAACTCATAACCCTAAGGTTTTTGTTTACAGGCTCAAGAAAGCTCTCTATGTACTTAAATAGGCTCCAAGGGCTTGGTATGAAAGAATTGATAAGTATCTCTCCAGCTTAGGATTTTCCAAGAATGAAGTTTATCCCAATCTATATAATAAAATAGATAAAGATGATATGGTAATTTTGATACTGTATGTTGATGATTTATTAATAATAGGCGATGATCATCTTATAGATCAATGCAAGAAAGATCTAATCAGAGAATTTGAGATGAAAGATTTAGGACTCCTTCACTACTTTCTAGGACTAGAAGTATGATATAATTCTGACAGTATAATCAAGGAAAGTATACTTTAGACATCTTGAAGAGATTTGGAATGCGAAACTACAGGCCCATGTCTTCTCCAATGGAGACTAATCTACATAAACTTAAGGAAGCAATAGTAGAATCACCTTCCATAGATTCTACTTTTTACAGAGAGATGATTGGGTCTCTTATGTACTTGGTAAATACAAGACCTAATATTTGCTATGCTGTTAATGCCTTAAATCAGTTTATGTGTGAGCCAAAAGAGATTCACCTAGTTGCAGTTAAACACATTATGAAACTTACAACACACTCTTAACCTTGGGCTCAAATATGAGAAAGTTGACTTGGACTTGCATGGATTCACAGACTCAGATTGGGGTGGAAGTTTTAATGATAGAAAAAGAACTTTAGGATGTTTCAGTTTAGGATCAACGATGATATCATGGATATGCAGAAAGTAGTCATCAATAGCTCAAAGTTCCACAGAAGTTAAATACATTGCTGCAACAATAACCTCTTGGGAAGCAGTTTGTCTTAGAAAGTTATTTGTGGGATTATTTGGCCAAGCCATGAATCCTATGATTATTCATTGTGATAATCAGAGTTCCATCAAGCTTTCTATGAATCCAATTTTTCATGACAGGTCCAAGCATATAGAAATTCCTTACCATTATGTACGAGATATGGTATACAAGAATAGTGTAAAATTAGAGTACATTTGCACTGCAGATTAGATAACAGATATTCTTACCAAACCTCTCTCGAGTGAAGATAGATCACTTCAGGAAAAGACTTGATATGGTTGAATTATAAAACATTTGTATTTTTTAAATTATTAATAAAATAAATTTTATTGTCAGGCTATTGACTGTTATGGGCTTCATGATTTGTATTTCATTATTTAAGAGGTGACAATCTCTGAGATAATGAACACTTGTATAAAAGACATTATGAGAGATGACGATCTCTTAGATAATGTGTTGAACAGTAGAGATCTATTGTCAAGATCTAGATGAGTTCAAGATCACATTATGATGTAGACATCTCTATGCCTATGAGTCACAACTTGGATAAATGAAGAATTTAATTATTCTCCAGAGTTTATCCTGTGTTCTGGTGGATCATAACTCAGGATCATATTGTGATATAGGTCTGCCAGTACCTATGAGTCACAACTTGGATAAAGGAAGAATTTTCCAATTTTATCCTGCATCCCATGCAAAATTATTATCACTAGTATGAGTGATAAGTCATATCACAAGTTTAGTAATATGACTTAGTATCATGTGTTCAATGATACCACATGCTTAGAGGATTCAGATAGATATAGAGTATCAATCTATGCTTATTCATTGTAATTGATGATGCTAGATATGTTATCTTTTAGTATGATTATCAAGTTAAGAGGGATTGTTAAAACTCTTTGATCGCCATACTAATCTTACTGTGCAGATCGCACAGATTTGATCTTTCATGTAATACCTTATGAAGGCTTATATGTATATTGCTCCTTGTCTAGGCATGATCGGCGACTTCTTGAGATGATTGTGTTTTAGTATTAACCTTAACTGATCTTAGTTAAATCTGTTTACTAACCAAACCTCCTTTGAGCACTGATTATGAGAATGCAGTTGTGGGCCGACCTAGATAGGGTCATGTCCCTTCAAGGGACATGCCCTTTGGTTACGGTATTTATATAGGGCGTGGTTGTAGTTAAAGGACACACAAATTATATACAGTCTGCTCCTTTAAGCAATTCTGCCTTATACGAATACTTGTAGAGACAAAAACATTTCAGAATAACATTTATATTATTGACATTACTTCATACAAGTCTGAATCACAAAGATCATCTTCAGTAAGCATTATAGAAGTTATTATCTTAGTCTAATCACACAAAATTTGAAGAAAATTTACATAGTGAAAGGTGACGATCTTGTCATTAGCTGGACTTGTTATCATGACAAGACAACATTTAGTTGTTGTCCCAAAGTGCCGATAGTCATGATAACAAACGTATCATGACCAGATTACATTAACTTGCTGTCCCGGAGTGCTGGAGATCATGATACTTGTCATGATAGAATTCATGACATGTTGATTACTAGTTATCTGATTGACTTCATTAAGTTGTTGTCCCAGAGTGCCAGAAATCAGGTAATTCATATCCTTCTAGGATATAACATATTCTTTTGGTAGGCATCAAGGATTTTTGATGCGAGTGCACATACCAAAAGAATATAAGTATGATATCATATGATTAATATTTCTTGTTGAATCATACTTCGGATGATATTAAAAGATAACATCCAAGTTGATGGATATATGTTGATATCATTAAATATGTCATTTTAAGAATATCTTATTGAAATGATATCTCTCTATATGCTTGAGACCATAATGTGTTCTATAGCAATCATCCCTAGCTAAGAGGGAGTGTTAAGGTTGTAACTTCTATCGGATTAAATTGACCTAGAGATAATCTCTCTATGGTCATTGGTTAATCATAAATAAGACAAGCACTAATATATATCTACTATAATATAAATAAATAAATAAATATAAATATATATATATATATATATATATATATATATATATATATATATATATATATATATATAGTTTAATTTATGATCAATTTATAAATTATCAAAGAGGCATGTTTCTTCACAAGACATGTCTCTTCTATGATTATTTATATAACATTCAAATCTACAATTGGAAAAACACCAATTACAATGGCAGCGCAATTACATTTGCAGAAAACAATCTTATTAACTCAACACTATGTAACAACCATCATTTGTAATTAATATCAAACCTTTATTCATACAGGCAAAGATCCAGGAAGCATGATGAAGACAAAATGAAGTATATCTACATTCCCAGCAACAACAGACGTATGTAAACATCAAACTTAGTGTACGCAAATAAAATACTCATCCTATATACACAATTTGAATGATGGATATAAAGCGTTGAATATATAACAAATGCCTATGACAAATGCTTAGGCGGTGATAAAAACAAACAACTGGAAACAATTAAAATTTCATATATGAATAAACAGAGGATAGAAGAGGTGACACCTGGAATCTTTTACACAATTTGTATAAGAAGCATAGTGTGCTAAATCGACTAAAAGTTGTTGGTAAAATAATAATTTGGTGCGGTTGTGTTTAAAGGAGAGATGCAATTTATTTTTGAAGAGATGATTTTTGAATGTAAAAGGTCACATCCCTTTGTATTTAAAATATAAAATGGGGAGAAGACACATAACATACAAAGAGATATTGGGAGAAGCAATTTTAAGAGATATATTTTATTTGTAAGGAGAAAGTTATAATTATTAAAGCAAATGACTTTGTAAATATAAATTTTTATATTATAGTTCAATAATAAATAAAAGCTCTTTTTGTTTATTTTTGAGGCAAAGAGATCCAACTAAAATATGATTTGTTCTTTATGATCAATAAAGAAATTATTGGATTTTTTCGACAAGGCTTTATTTTTTGCATTGGGTATTTTCCGCATTTTGTGTTCAAGAAGAAGGAATAGTGTGAAACATATAAAGTTTTTGCATCTCTGGCTAATTGGACTTCCTACGTAAGAAGTTAATTCCTTTTGGCTAGCATAGAATTGCATATAAAAAGTATTTGTTGCAGAGCTCAAGAGTAATTGATGATATTTTTGATGAAATATTGTCTCATAGAGTTGTACGTAATAATCTTCATAATCATTACCGACCAATAAAAATAATCTTCATAATTGTTGACTCTGTTGCCCGAATAAACTAAGGCATTGGTATTTTAAAATCATTGGAATATAATTATTGGAGTTATTAATTGAAGTTAGAAGTCTATATACTTCTTGCAAGCATATAATCAATTGTTGACAACCTTTTATAAACATTTAACCATTTCAAGCAAGCACATTAATTCATATTGATCGAGTTTGAGGACCTTACTAGCCTAAGAATTCATAAAGCTAAATTCGCTATAGAAGAGCTTTGAACCAGGTGATCAGGTTTGAAGTAAAGGTTCACCCGCCTAGGTGTAGCAAAGCCTGAGGTGCAAGGGAAGTATTCCGATTCCTTGGCCAGAACTGATTGTGGAATCATGTTGGAGAATTGGCAAGCTCTTGGATTTCCAATCTGTGGTTTTGGGAACGAACATGTGGAACGAGGGCTTTCACATCAAACTTCTCCGAGAGAAGAATGTATTAACAAGGGATTGCACCTTGAATTTCTCCCTCTTGGAGAAGAGCTCATTAACAAGGGATTGCACCTCAAATTTCTCCCTCTTGGAGAAGAGCTCATTAACAAGGGATTGCACTTCGAACTTCTCCCTCACGAAGAAGAGCTCATTAACAAGGGATTGCATCTCGAACTTCTCCCTCACAAAGAAGAACTCATTAACAAGGGATTGCACCTCTAACTCACCCTAATGGAGAAGAAATTATTAACACATAAAAGATCATTTGAAAGCCGAGACTGCCTCTCAACATGGCATCATTCTCATAGCTTTGATTAACACAATACCGGGAAATTGGCTTCAATGTTTGCCCAACAATGAGCTTTTGCAGTTACACTACTACACAAGCTTGTTGATCCTCTGCAAAGGACTTGCCATTCTACATCTGCCAATCAAGCTCCCTCTGAGTCTGATTTCTGCAGCTCAATAGTCTCTCTCTAAATGACATTTCTTCCTCTTTGAAGCAACAAGTCACAATGACAATCTGTATAGGTTTGTTCTCTTTAATGAAGTTATGTGCCACCAATTCAGTCCCATGGCTGCAAGCAACGTCCCCATGTTGATTTCTATAGCTTCCATGACTTTTCTTGTAATCTCTCGTCACCCCCCCTTGCTTTTAGATCCATATTGGAACCATTTTTAGAGAAATTAGTAAGAGTTTATAGAATTAAACTATTCACAAAGAGAAATATACAGATCAATGCTAAGAGCAAACACTATTCCCATTGCTATAACATGAATTAATATTAACTATATAAAATTCATGATCAATACTTAGTCATAAAATACTTATCTCTTTATAGCCTAATTTTTTTCACAATACACCAAAGATATTTTGCCATCACAAAATTATAGTGTAGGGAGAAAGTGAAAAATTCGAACACCAACACATCCTCCAAGGCTCTTCAGCTACATGTTCTTACAAGAATCCCTCATTTCTTGCATCTCTTAAATTCCAATTTTCTTATTCCAATTGAGGATCTTTATTAGATCCGCTTTGATACAATGTTAATTTTATGGTAGTGCTCGTTAACTGCAGGCAAACCACCAATCTGTTGCCTTCCCAACCATAAATGATAAGCTCTTATCGTCACCCCGAGCACACTACATATTCTGTAGATTGCAGAATTATTACTATTGATGCAAGAATGACCTTGCATATATATGAATCGATGCCTCCTAATAGACCTCCACTATTTTTGGCGCTAAGAATAGAATCAGACCTATTAATTACAAGTTACATTCATATAGGCCTTGCCCAATTACATAATTGCAAGTTACATGAATCACCCAAATAGGGCCAGATGCAATTAAGGATTGAAATGTCAAAGTTCATCAGCAACATGGGTAAGGCTGACAAGCTAATTAGCCATTAGGTGTACTAGGCCGACCCTAGAAGGGATCCGACCTAGCTATACATCACAACTTCTCTATTGAGTTTAAGCATATAAATTGATAAAGTAGAAACTAGTCCATTTTCATCAGGGCCCTGATAAAACTCAAACTTATCCTATAAGCCACATGTAGTAAACTACAACTTCATGCAGAAAACTTGGTTTGAGGTTACAGTTCATAAACCAGTAGGTTGCAGTCGATTTTTCTTGTTTTTTTGCTGGAAATCCTGAATCTTCCATCAACAATGTCTATGAGATGACAGAATGGACACTACTGGCAATCAGTAATTGGTTTCTAACTTAGAAGGCAGTTTTCTTTCAAGACATTACTAATGTACCTTTGGAGCCTTGAAAGATTTAGTTGTGTTAATTTTCTTCAAATATGATTACTTATCCTGGTTTTCAGCAGGTAAGGGCCAAACGGAAACGTGTATGTGGACCGGATGACATGGTTAGAGGTGCATCCCTAGCAAAGAAGTTTTTGCAGGAGTTTGCATCACTGCCACTTGATAAAATGGACTATGAACAAGCTTTGCAAGAAGTGCAAAAATTGAAATCTGGCTTGGAGGAAGATGCAGTTAATAATCCCTGGCTTCAGCAGTTCTTCTAGATGTACAAATGTAAATTATTATCAAGAGTTCTCATTGCTGTTTTTAAAAATATTTTAAAAATACTGACTGAACTTTCAAGTGAAGTTACTTAACCTCGAAGCAAAAGGCTGTTCATGCGTGCTGCATCACATTTAACAACTTCCAATTTCTGCATTTTCTTGAGGGGGGTACTGAATCATCTTGAAGGGTTAACGGATCCTGCTTCCCATTGGTCGAATCATTAAAGCACGTTGATGGCATTTATGCATGTATTTGGCAGCCAAATACAGTTTTCTCATCTTCCAGTGTGATTAAATGCCAATCCTTTTTGTATCTGATGTTATTATGTGTATATCACCACTTTGCAAACATTTGCATATTTCTCAACTCAAAATGCTAACTTTATTTGAGAAGCCTTTAATGTAGAGGCAGTGGTTCATTTGGACTTGGTCATTAAGCCACTGACTTGCAACACAAAATTTTGAGTTTTTTTGAACAGAGTAAATGACTATAGTTGACTTTGAAGTTGCATTTCAGATCTAGATGATAATTCTTTTAACTTTTTAATTACATATCTCATTTTCATACCCAGATTTACATAACTGACTACTGATAAATTCTGAATCCCATGCAGATTCCATTATATGATTTAAAATTTAAAATTTCACACTATATTTTACAAAGACGTTTTATCCATATTATATAAGTTGGGAAAGGGTTCTAGTCCCTTACATTGCATAAAAGTCCATTTCAACATTAGAGACAGCATATACAACCTAAAAAGAGGTATCAGACAGAAATACCCACCTAGAGAAAAACAGAATACAAGCAAAGAAAAATTGAGAAATAACACAAGCAGCATAAACTGAACAAGGAACAGAAATCACATATGGCCAGTAACCAGGTTCTCCCAGTGGTCAAAGATTATCCTCCTGATCTTCTATGCTCAGGATCTTCTGTTTTTTCTTTTTTTCATCTTTCTCCATTTTTCTTTATTTTACTCATACTTGCACTTTTGATCTCACAAAAATATGGCTACACTTCGTTTTAATGCACAGTTCTATCAGCAAGTGTTTTGTTCAGCAGTATTATAGATTGCAGGTTCCTAGAATTTACTAATTACAACAGACCGACTTCATAGAAAATAAGATTAACCTTGCATGGAAATGAGTATTCGTTTCATTCACATTTGTAATCAAGGATCTTCGTGAGCTAGTAGCTATAATTTGCTTCTACTATGAAACATAAAGATGTGAAATAGCACCTATGACAATTTAGTAGTTGAATATTGACTCAATTTTCTTTTTCTTTGGCTCTTAATCCCATTTGTTTCCTTTTAGTCCCATGATGCTTGTAAAACTGAACTATGCTTGAAATATTTGTTCTTTAGTCACGATGAACCTTGTTCTTAGTCAAATCTGATTCCAACGGAGCTTTAAAATCTGGTTAAGAAATCATGTTTGCATAATGTTCCATAACTGGCATATGGATATACCATTTTATGACTCATCAATACTGATACAACATTCTTTATATTCTGTTCCAGTATTCTGTGCTATTGAAACAGCATTCCAAAACTGCAGCAACGTTATTTCTACAGTTCTGTGGCTATCATTTACATCATATGCTTCCTAGTCCATATCAAATCTATCCTGCCACCAATGTGTGGTGTATCTTCTTGTTCCACAAGACCAATGATGAAATCCAGAAAATATCAATACTTAGATTGTATTTGACACCTATCAGTTGTAGTGAGATAGTGCTATGGCAGTAGTCAGTGGAATATAACAGTTAGATCCTTTGATGAATGTTTGAGATAGCGTAGTGATTGCAGAGGGTAAAAGAGAGAAAGCAAGGCTAACAATCCTTATAGATGAGTCAAAGGATTCACCTTGGAGAAAATCCAATATGAACAAATTGCTACGTTGAGACGCCACATTTCTATCTGTACAATTTTAATTAAGAGGTTACTAGTTTATTGTCTTCTCGAGACTTTCAAGGGTACTGATCATAAATAATGATTAGTAATGATAACAAATGTTGTGGATATGTGATCCTTCAGCATTTTTGAGCATGGCCTTCAGCTAGCCTCATTAGATAGGCGTACATTGTTTTTGAACAGTCTTCACTATGATTAGATACCAACTGAATCTTTTATGAACCCTTTTACAACCTGTTTCCTTATGTACCAATTAAATAGGTAATCTTATTGCCACGTGTAATTTGATCTCAAACAAAAAAGAAAAAAGAAAAAAGAAAAAAACGAGTTAGTGGAAACCATTAACAAATATGAAATAATGTTTAACCATGCGCAATAACTAAATTTCATAACTGGCATGTCATGCCCATTTTTCTTGAATCCTAATTATGGAGTGAAACAGTTACTGAATCATGAGTTCGTTCATTTCCTAACCGTTTTAAGTTGCTTTTGCTGGTAACAGCATAAAAGTTGAGCAACATTCAAATCCAAGATAGATGAAACAAGAAGCTGAAAGCTTTGAGAGTAGAAAGCCCAAAAAAACAACAACTAAGGAATAGAATTTATAGATTTTTCCCAAGTCAGAAACAATGCCCGCAGTCTACCAGCTTTCCCGAGAAACATCATTATGAGTAAATGCTTTAGAAATGATGGAACTGTGAGGGAAAGTGAAGACCTAGTTGCTAAAATTGATGAAAAGATGAAGACAAGAAGCAGAGAATCTCAGAAAACTTCTAAGGGTGTGAAAGCATCAAGAGATGGAGAAGCCATTGATGGCATTAGATCGGTGCAGGTGGAATTACATGCCTAAACATAGATTCAGCAGATGTGCACTTAAACATCACTCCCGTCAGACCAGCCATGTTACCCCTCCAAGGGTTTCATTTCCATTGCGTTGTGGATGGATCACTTCCGAATCAAGCAGACTTTTGTTTGTGGAAAAATAGAGGGGTTTGTTTTAGGAAGTACGGCAGTGCCTAAGGGGAGAGGTCATAATTATTTTGTCAAGGAAGTCATTCCAAAGTGTGAAATTAATCAGCCAGCGGAGCTTCATCTCTGCGCTATGCAGAAGTGAATATAATTAAATCTGGTGCAATCATCAAACACTGGCTTCTTCCAGCCGGAATCTAAGAGAAGGAAACTAGTTCTGTGGAGTTTCATTCCCCGAGGGTTTGATCCCCTCTCGCTTTGAAGGGCCACTTAAGCACTAAAGAGCATTGAGTTTCGCTGCAGAGGGGCATGCTTTCTACATCTTTTGTGTGTCATGTGCAACGTTCTTTTGACAAATTCTTGTCTATCAACCGTTATTGTGGCAGCAGCGAATGAGCTTGGCATGTTTGTCAACTCTTTACATCTCGTGTCTTTTGTTCTGCTAGTCTTTACACTGCATGTTTTTGCATGTTATTAGATATTTCTGGTTTCTCAAAGTTGTTGCTTTGGTTATAAGAATCAGTTCTAAACAAAACTAAAACAAATTCCATGATATGGGTCTGTAAAATTCATTCCCTTTTAGATTATACAATACAGGTTTTCATTGGCTGTGAAAGTGCACTAAGTTTAATCACTAGCTTTATTTATTCGAAGTGCTATTCGTTCATTATGAATTGGTCTGAGTGTTGAAGTAAATTAGAAATCAGTATAGCTTGTTGGCATTGCATTTCCATCGATTTGGATGAAGAAATTGGGTAGAATGAAGCCGATTTCAAAGAGTCAACTCTTCTCATTGTTGGAAAGTGATAATGGTTTGGGAAGTGATGGTATCGGGCTCTCTTTTTGAAATGCACAATATTGATGGAATTGGAATTTGGTAGGCTATTAGTATCACGATATTGCAAATAACTAAGTGTTGCAAGAGCTTTATGGAGAACAGCTTGAGAAAATACAGAGTGCAGTTCATGTGAGTTGTAGGACGGGAGTTTTACGCGGTAAGAATATTATCGAGTTTAATTTCATGTGAATATGTAATGAACATTAGAAGGTTCAAGAGCCATACATTGAGTTGGCTGTCCAAATTTGATAGTAAGCTAAAAATGAAACATTGTTTGAGTAACTATTTTAGTGCTTGTTGTTTACCGCATAAGTTAATTAAGAATCGCACACAGATAATGAACATGAACTTGAACAACAGAGCACTTCTCTTATTATTCGCATATCCAAGATGTTACATTAGGTTATCATGATGATTACAATGATCCCGAAGGGAAATATAAATACTGTCCGAGGAACCTTCTCGAAGGTATCTGTCAGCCATATACAACATGCCAACTACAATAATAGAACCTTTTGGATACATCTCGATACATGTCGGCCTGACGGCACACATCTCGATACACTGACAGAAACCTCTCGATGCACCGTCGGGAACATCTTGATACACCGTCAGGAACCTCCCGATACACTGTCGAGCACATCTTGAAACACCGTTGGGAAGCTCTTGATACACTGTTGGGAACATCTCGAAACACTGTTGGGAAGCTCCTGATACACCGTCGGGAACATCTCGAAACACCGTCGAGAAGCTCTTGATACATCGTCGGGAACATCCCAATACACTGTCGGGAAGTTCCTGATACACCGTCGAGAAGCTCCTGATACACCGTCGGGAACATCTCGATACACTGTTTCCTGATGACATCATCTCCCCCAAAAAGAAAAGTCGTCTCCTGACGATGAGATAACAAAAAATCACACTATCTACATTATTCATAAAGCAAAAACAACATGGACGTAAACATCATCAACTCGAAGGCCGAGTCTCGGACTGCGACGACCGGCTGCGTCGAAGCTGATACACCTGATCTGTCCGTATTTGCAAATCAGCTCTAATTTGTGAGGTCTCCTCCACCATTTCTTTCAGCATCAAAGCAACCTTCTGACACTTAGCTTCCTTCTGATCGTGAGCTTGTTGTGCTGAGTCCTCCTGACGTGCTGTTGTCAACAGTTGCTCGGCTGCGGCTAGTTGTTGCTCCACTGTGGTTAATTGCTGTTCTGCCTACTGTTTCCCTCGCGTACTCTCTTCGAGCTGTGCTAACAGGGCTGTCCGTTCCGCTTCCCATGCAAGGTGCTGGATGGTAAGTTGGTCGGCCATCTCCTCCCGAGCCTTTTCTGCTGTCTCCAGAGCCTTTTGCCTAGCCTTTGCCCTTCTTTGCTCTGTCAGCACCATTTCCGCTATGGACTTGCTCTGCTCAGCAATGACAGCCAGGCGAGAATGAATATCCATGTCCTCCGTCTCTGCTGGTAGAGGATTTGACGCTCACACTCCCGTGGCCACTTTCTTGGCTACCGCTGCACTCTGATCCTCCCCCTTAGGTGATGCCGGTGTCTCGACTATCTCACTGTTGGACCAATTGGCCTCCAAGGGTGTGTGCTCTCTCATGGGAGATTGAATCGAATGACTTCTGGTGATAGGGGCAAGTAGTCGGCGCCTCAGGTACTCACTCGCCTGACTTGCTACACTTGTTGCTGGGGCCTAGGATGCCGCTTCAGGAATACTGGAGTGAGCACTTTGATCCTCACTTAGCAGAGTGTCTGCTACAGTGACTACCACATCTGACCCAATCACTTCCAGCTGAACCTGCTCCTGTGTACCTCTCACTGACTCCTTCCTTTGTCATAGGCTACACCACAAGAAGTGGCTGAGGCAAACTCTCTAGTATAGGTATGAGAGTTGGTTCGTGAACTGCTAGTTGCGTACTTGTGGCTACAGGTGCTGCTGTCCGCTGGCGAGCTGTTGGTTGCACAGGTGCTACTGCTGTTCGTGATGCAGGATGTAGAGTAACTAGGGTCATTACCACTGGACATCGAAACTGACCAAACCTTGGGATGCAAACATCTGCCATGGTGTGTATGTGGGGTGCCGAAATTATCGGAGCTGAAGTGGTAGTCACAGGTGCAGCTGGTCGCGGAAAGCGAAGTGGGACTACTGAGACTATGCTACCTTCCTTATCTTCTTCCTCCTCTTGTTCTACCTCCATACCTTCAGAGTCGTCATCCTCGTCGCAAGATGTGTCCTGATGGCCACTATCGGTGTTACCCAATTCCTCTATCTCCTGTCGTGTCCTCTTCTAGCCCTCGCTCTTATGACCTATAGGTGTATCCAAGTGCTTCCATTGCATTACCGGAGGCTCGCCAGGTACTGCCGGAGATGGCTTAACTTCTAGCTGCTCATGGGGTATCGTCCTGGCCGTGGCATCCAAAAAGAGTCCGATGGCGTAGTGCGGCATATAGAACGTCTTGTGTTGTAGGGTCATGAACTCCTCAATGCGCGTGGCTAACAATGAAGCCCAGTCATAAACCTTGCTGTTCATGATTCCATTCATCATACTGACCAAGGGGAAGGAAATGTCAGATGCCCTGCTGGATCTTGTAAGCCTGCTTTTCACCACATCCATCAAACACTTCCAATGTCCTTCACGAATCTTAGACTTCTGCAGCCCTCTTTTCTTCGAAGTGTCCATGAGGGTATCGATGTGCTTCTGTACTTCATCGTTACATACCATCCGTATGAGCTGCAACTTCGTCTCCTTGCTCATCTTTTTGGGTTTACCATCAATCTTGGCTCCACCTTGCCCCGCTCCTGGTATACCAAAGACTCTCGTAAAATCAGTTGGCCGAAAGGATACCACTATGTCATACCCCAGATATGGAATTGAGCATTTTCGAGAATGCCTTTCATAAGCCTCAATCATTGGCCGCAAAACGCCCTCAAAGTCTCTAATACAAAAAAGTGGCATCCGGATAGCCCACTCCACTTGTGCCTTTCTGATGCTTGCTTTAACCAGGTGCGTATTTGGATGTTCCTCCCACCATTTTCGACAGTCCCCTCCATTCAGCCCTTCGAAAGCTACAGTTTGAGGCGTTGTCTAGACATCCGGCTGAGTTTGTACTTTTGCCCTATGCTTGCCTGTATCCTTCCCCTGTGGCCGTGCTTGTGAGGGTCCCACCTGCACATCCTGATTCATGGTGGAATCCACCTCCAGTTGCTTTCGCCAAGTCCTACCGACTGAGTGCATACTAGTTTGCTAAAATTAAAGCCTCCAGGTGAGTTATCGGTTTGGACCGTTGCAAAAATTTTCAAGTACTGCCTAGGTTCCACGATTTGAAGGGGAAAGATGAAATCGTCCAAGGGACTTCGCCTTGATCAATCAGCGTATGAGTCTGATTATCAATACCGTTAACTTCCTGCTTACGACTTCTTTTGGAGTAAGCAAAGCGAGAGAAGAATCGAGCTTTAAAAAGGAACCCCTTAATCTTCCATTCGATGTGTCACACGGAATCACTGTAAGGCGAAGTAGAGCAGTGCAAGGCGTCGCCTCTTCCCATCCTATACTCCAACAACGGCGTGGTAGGAACAATCTTGTTTGTGTTACAGATTAAGTCCGACATGTCCAAAGAGATCACCGGTTGAAATCACCCAGGGTGAAAGACGGGATCAAGAATGAATAAGGAGTACATGAGACTCGAAATCACAGAGGGCTCGCTCTTCCACCACACTCGAGGCCATTTTGGAAGCGTGCTTCAAGGTCGACAGTTGCTGGGAATTCTTTGACTATGGCATACTGTCTTGCGAGTTTAAGAAGAGGAAGCCCACATTCCTTGTGACCCTCACGCTCGTCTTGTTTCCACAGATCATTTGCCTTCGCAGGATAGAGTCAACCAAAATAGGCCCTAAGACAAGCCCGTACGGTGTCATGGATAACACCGTATGGTGACATAGGTTGGCCTGTCGTACGGTGTCCACTGTACGGCCCATACGGTGATCGATCTCTCTTTTTTAATTTAATTTTATTTTAAAAAAAAATTATTTCTATTTTAAAATTTCAAATAGCAGCAAATCAGTTTTCCCTTTGACCGTCGTCATCGTCGGTCTGCAATGGCGAAGGGGTCGCTCAAAGGTCATTCTCTGACACAAAAGTCTTCTGGCTGTGGTATACCTTTAGCTTCGAGCCATTCATCGCCTGAGGCACTTCTTGTCCATCCAAAGTCCATAATTTTATTGCTCCATTGTCTCCTACTTCCCGAATTTGATACAGTCCAACCCACTTAACTTTGAACTTGCCCGACTTGATCTCATTTCGACCGTCGTACTTCAATACCCACTGTCCAGGCTGAAACTTATTCAATTTCAAGTGCTTATCGTGCCACGCCTTCCGCCTGTTCTGTGTTACTTCAGTGGCCCACTATGCTAATAATTGCTTCTCCAACATATTCAATTTGTACAGCCACTCCCTTAGGCTTTCCATGTCGCCCAACTTATTTTCTAGTGCTATTCGCAGGCTTGGTATCATGAATTCCACTGGTACTACAGCCTCCTGTTCGAACATCAGTTGAAACAGCGTGTCTTGTTGTAACTTTATACGCCATACGGTAAGCCCACAGAGCAGAAGGTAATTTCTCCTCCCAATCCTCCCCTTCGACTGCGTAGGATTTGTATATAATTGATACCAGGATTTTGTTGGTAGCTTCGGCCTGTCCGTTTGCTCTTGGGTAGTACGGACTTGACAGTGAATGATAAATTTTGAACTCCGTGGTAAGCAGTCAGATCACATGGTTTACAAAATGTCCTCTATCGCTTGTTAATTGTAATGGAATGCCGTACCTGGTAATAATTTGCTCATAAATAAACTGTGTTGTATTTACCGCTGAGTTGTCTGGTAGTGCACGTGCCTCCACCCATTTAGTCAAGTACTCTGTGGTGACCACAATGTAACGACACCTTTTGGTTCTGCTCGTCTTCAGGGGTCCTATGAAATCCAAGCCCCACCGTTCAAAGAGCTCCTGAGCATGAGAGGGATTCAGAGGCATGAAGTCTCTCTTCAAGGGTTTCCCTGTGCGTTGACATGTATCACATGCAACAACCCATTCCCTAGCGTCATTGTATACCGTTGGCCACCATAATCCTGCTAGAAGTATCTTTTGTGCCGTTGTGTCCGGGCCCATGTGTCCTCCTGCCGGTCCTTCATGCGCTTCCTTTAGTACCCGTGGAATTTCTTCGTTTAGGACACAACACCTCAAGATTTGATCGGGTCCCATTTTATACAACAGTCCATTAATCAGCTGAAATGTTCTACTCCATATCACCAAATTCCATCTTTCATTCGATGGCATGGTATTTGGAAACTATCCCGTCGACAAGTATTCGTCGATGCTTGTATACCACTCCGGTAGTGCGGCAATCTGAAACAACTGTGCATTAGGAAAGTCATCATTCACACCGTCTGCCGGTTCTCCTGTTTTGATACGTGACAATTGATCGGCGCTTACATGTTTCTTTCCTGGTCGTATGATGATCTTGAAGGTAAACGCTTGCAACAGGAGTAATCATCGGCTGATCTTTCCTTGAATGACTAGTTTATTGATCATATACAACAGGGCTTGATGATCAACAGAGAACACAAATAGAGTAGCCAACAAGTAATGTCAGAATTTCTGCACATCATAGACCATCCCCAATGCTTCCTGTTCGGTCGTACTATAATTTTGTTCTGCTTTTGATAGTAACTGACTGGCGAAGTAGATCGGATGATCCAACCCGTGGCTTCCTGTTTGTGCGATAGTTGCTTCGATTGCATAGTTAGATGCATCAACATGCACATGAAACTCCTTATTCCAATCCGGGTAGGCCAGGATGGGTGCAGTAGCCAACCTCACTTTGAGCCCTTCAAATGCTTCATCTTGATCCTTTTCCCATCGGAATGATTCTCCCTTGCACGTCAACCTGTCTAGTGGATATGCTACCCTGGCAAAATTTTTGATGAAGCGTCTATAATAGCCTATATGTCCAAGGAAAGATTTTACCTCCGTTGCATTGGTGGATGGCTGCATCTCCAATATGACTTGCGCTTTGTCCAGATCTGTCTTCAGTCCCCTACAGATTATGTGTCCGAGCAACCTTCCCTGCGGAACCATAAATCTGCACTTCTTTGGGTTCAGGGCTAGGCACACACGTCAGCACCTTTCCATACATTCACCCAATGCTGCCAGATGTTTGTCCTCTATATTGAACACCGACCAATCATCCAAAAATGCTTTGAAGTTTTCGACGGATGTCTTATAAAAAATGTGTAGTATGATTTGCTAAAATGTCGCAGGCGCATTGCACAGACCGAACGACATCCGATTATAGGCATACACCCCATCTTCTACGACAAATGTCGTCTTCAACTTATCCTCCTCTGCGATGGAAATCTGATTGTAGCCGGAAAAACCATCCATAAATGAGTAGATCTCGTGTCTCGCTACCTCTTCCAGGATGCTATCTGTGAATGGAATCGGAAATGGATCCTTGATGGTGACGACATTCAGGCATCGAAAATCAACACATATTCGGATCTGAGAGGAGTCCTTCAGTGAGATCACTATCGGGGATACCCATTCACTGGTCTGCACCTTGAAAATAATGCCGACCTCTAACATTCGATTGATTTCCTCCGTAACCTGTGCTGCATAATTTTTGTTCATTCTGTAGGGCAGCTTCCGTACAGGTATTGCTCCTTCGATCAACTGAATGCGGTGCACACACAACTCTGGCAGTACTCCTTTCAGGTCTTTGTATGTCCATGCAAACACATCCTTCTATTCTAAAAATATCTTGAATGCTGTTGCCTTTAGTACTGGGTCCCAGTTGTCTCCTACCAGTATGTTCCGTGGTTTGGCTTCGTCTCCCAAATTCATGGTTTGCAATGTGACTTCATTGTATTTGATGGGTTCCCCTTCAACGAACTTATGTGCTGAGGTCACATTGAGTGACGCATCGCCTTCTTTCAGTTCATTAAACTCCTTTGGAAATTCATCATTACTGTATCCTTCTATTGTCAATACGTTGCAGCTCTGAAACAATTCATGATCCTCTATCTGCCAATGGTAGAGACCATTTACTGAATCCAAATCATCATCTCCTTCCAGTCGTAGAACTCCCTCTTGATCTGGTTCCATACTTTGCTCCTTTTCATCTTCTTCGCCTTCGGAGTCTGACGATAGGGCTTCTTCCCCGACCATCAAAGTGTGCAGATCAATAACATACTTCCGGCCTTTGCTTTCGAGTGATAAAGTATTTTTCTTCCAATCGTGCTTTGCCTTGGCTTGTATTAGCCACCCCCGACCTAGAATAGCATCACACCCTTTCCGTCTTAGAGGAATCACAACGAAGTCCAATAGGAATGGTTGTGTTCCAATTGTCACTGGTTGCGCTGTGAGTATTCCTAATGGCTTGATTCCATGTTGATCGACTGTTAACAACTGGAAGGTAGGTGGCCACAATGTTGGCTGTCCCAACTTCCTCTAGGTATCCTCTGGCAGCACATTGACACCAGACCCTCCGTCCACGATCGTGTCTGTTAACACAGTTCCGAGGATGCCCATTTCAACAACCATCGGATAGCGTCCGGACGAAAGAGCTAACAGCATCGGGTCGTTTGCACTTGCATCGCCTTGTTTCTCCTTTTCTCGCTCTACTGGTTACTTAGCAATCGAGACTATATTCGTGAGTGCCACACGGAGTTGAGGCATAGTGAGCAACAAATCATTGATCCTGATGGGTACCTTGGCCTGCAATATTTGCCTTACAATGTTTTGTTCTGCACAGTTTCGTATAGAGGTACTAGGTGTGTCCTTCAGGTGTGCTGTTTCTCCTTGTGTTGCTTTATGGATTTCTGCACGGGCTTCCTCCAGTCTCTTCTTTTCCTCCGTCAGATTAGGGTAGAGCTTCGCCTGCTTCCGAGTGATAGCCAGAACTTCTTCCTCGTCCGTCCCGACGATAATCAAGTTTACTCCAGACTTCGAGCACTTAACATAGTCATGATTGCTAAGTCCACACCATTGGCATAGCAACTTCGGTGTGTTTGCCTTGTACACTCTCAGGCGAATTGACCCCATAGGTTGCATGCGCGGCATTGAACTATCGGTCGGCCATTCGCATCATACTGTATTCGACTTCTTCCACCATTATTGTTGTTGCCACTATTGTATTTGTTTTGACCACGCCGATTATTTCTGTATCCTCCCGATGTGGCACCCTCCGTACTATTGTTTCCGCTCCCTCCGGACGCAGATGCTTCCTGTGTTAGGAACAGTTGCTGTAGTGTTCTTGTTTTCAGATTGAAAGGGCATTCCTTTACCGAGTGTCCCATAATCTGATAGATCTCGCAAAATTGCTCTTTTGGGCAGGATCCCTTCGTATGGCCTTCCTTCTTGCACTCCGTGCACCACAGTTTATTGCCCTTAGTTTCCTTGTTCATGTTTTTGAATTCCTTCATCATCCGAATCATGTCTTTTTGAAGGGCACGAACCTTCTTGCTGCTACCTTCATCATCACTGCTATCTTCTCCTGAAGAGGCATCGTCATCTGAATTGGATGAACTATTCTTCTTCTTCTTCTTGGTCTTCTGCTCACTTTCCAAGTTCATTGCCCGGTTATATGCTTCAATGTATGTCAATGGTGGCACAATCTTCATCTTCTTCCGCAACTTTGGGTGAAGGCCTTCAATGAACCATCGTTTTTGTAACCCGTCAGCTGGCTTATTCTCCATCTTATCGATCAAATCCTTCAATTTCCTTGCGAAGACTTGGACTATTTCATTCTTCCCCTGCTTAGTATTGAATATCTTCGCTACAATTTCATTATCATCGTGCAGGAGTTGAAATTCGGCGATGAACTCCTTTTTAATGTTATCCCAACTGTTTAACTTTTGTGGATCGGTATCAATAAACCAATCAATTGCAACACCCCGGAGGGTGGCCGAAAATTGCCTCATCCATTCATTTGTATCCGTTATGCCATTAGCTCTCCAAATCATTTCACAGGTTTTATAATGTCGGATGGGATCAGCTGCCCCATCACCATCAAATTTAGGTAACTTCTCCTTTGGTCTCGCCATCCCGACGCTCACGCTTGGTATTCCGATGCTCACACTTGGTATCCCGACAGCTGTGTTTGGTGAAGAAGGGTCTTCGTTAAGCGAATCTGTTCCTTTTGGAAGTGTATCCTGGACGAAGAGTTCACTCCACGCTCTTGCTCCTTCGGCACTCCGAGCCGTGCGAGTCGATTCTCTTCCGTCTGGATTGTCTTCCCTCGGCGAGCACCAATTCAAAAACTCCTCCCTTGCCTGTTCCACCAATTCCACCTACTGTCGCGTCTCCTCCAACAATGCTTTCGCGCTTCTGCGTTCGTCAGCAACAATCTTCTGGAATCTCTTTCTGCATTCGGCTTGCTGTGCCAAAATCAAATCTCCATGTGCGGTGCATATTTCATCCTTGTCCTTTAGCTTGTTCTTATTCTTCTTCAGTTGATTCGGCATTACTCTTCATTCTCCTGACTTTCCAGGTCCATCGGGCAACGGCGCCAAATGTTTACTGCATAAGTTAATTAAGAATTGCACACAGATAATGAACATGAACTTGAACAACAGAGCACTTCTCTTATTATTCGCATATCCAAGATGTTACATTAGGTTATCATGATGATTACAATGATCCCGAAGGGAAATATAAATATTGTTCGAGGAACCTTCTCGAAGGTATCCATCAGCCGTATACAACATGCCAACTACAATAATAGAACCTTCTGGATACATCTCGATACATGTCGGCCTGACGACACACATCCCGATACATTGACAGAAACCTCCTGATGCACCATCTGGAACCTCCCGCTACACTGTCGAGAACATCCTGAAACATCGTTGGGAAGCTCCTAATACACCGTTGGGAACATCCTGAAACATCGTCAAGAAGCTCTTGATACATCGTCGAGAACATCCCGAAACACCGTCGGAAAGCTCCTGATACATTGTCGAGAACATCCTGAAACACCATCGGGAAGCTCCTGATACACCGTCGGGAACATCCCGAAACACCGTCGGGAAGCTCCTGATACACCGTCGGGAACATCCTGATACACTGTTCCTTGACGACATCATCTCCCCCAAAAAGAAAAGTCTTCTCTCGACGACGAGATAACGAAAAACTCACACTTGTGAATTCAGAGAAACTTGAATCTTTAATCTTCGCGTGTTGGGGATTTTGTTGAAATCCTAAGTTGTGAGTAGAGCTTCTTTATTATGATCCAATAAGTAGTGTTTGGGCCTCTAATAAAGAAGATTATTGATAAGAGAAATGACATTTTGGATGGAATTTTTGGTGTTGTGACATTGTTTTTGCAGATTTAGTGAAGTTGTTTTCTTTGTGAATTCTCACTCACATCACTAGTTGGTCTACAATAAACTTTAAAATCAAAATTCATTGAATTAGCTTTAATTTGAATATGTTTGTAAGGTCTATTGTGACCAATGAAGGGGGATTGAAGAATTTCTTCTAAAAATTATGAGTAAAACGTGCAAGAAACGACTATCCTCAAAATTGTAGTTACATTTTGTTGTCCAGTAGTACATAAATTGAGCCCAAAAAAAAAATGCTTTATCTTATATTCTTTGCTAATAGTTTGGATTCACGACATTGTGGAAATGATTATCTTTAGATTGCAAATGTTTTGAATAATGCCTATGGGAAAATTAAATTGGGGAATGTAACGGTTTTCTTACGACTACTGACGATCAATTTTGTAACTCTAGGAGCCGGCACAACAATGGTTTGATAATTTTTGGAAAAGTGGAGGACCGTCTGTAGCACATTGAAGACACTGTTATAGTTTTTAGGCATCCTGCCACTGTTACCGTCTACAACTTGCCTACTACAATTTTATGTCTAAAATAGAATCAACCTTTCTCTTGTGTCTGCTCTAACTTACAACATGATTCTCGTGGATTGAAGTTCAATATCAATGTCATTGACTTCCTCAATCTTTAAAAAAAAAACTCATTCAAGGAAAGACTTGATATTAATTTTTTCTTTTGCAATATTTATTGAACACCAACATAACAAAATTTGTCGTAATTTCTCCAGAACTCATTGCTCTTTACAAACCAATATTAATGCCAAAGTCATCTCTGCCTTGACTGCAGGTGAAAAATACAATAACACGAGTTTGACCACATGCAATCACTGGAAAAATGAAACCATCTTTTCTTCAATGCTATTTTGTCACTTTTCAGAATCCTCCTTTCTTGTGTGAGGGTCTCTTGCTTCTCATGACACTTCTAATCCTTCAGACAGATTTATTTCTCCATTCAATGACTTCTATGGCACAAAATAAATCATTCGAGGGAGCTGATTAACTGCCACTAGATGTTTTCGCTATAATATTAAGTATTGAAATGTCTACCCCTTTTTCAAGAACTTTTATTGTATTGTCTGGACATCACACTATTAGTAACATTTTTTTGCATACACTATCAAATTCATGCAACCTCAATACATACAAACTTTTCCTTTCACCCAATACATTAATCACCATATACCCTGATGTTCTCTCAATGAAAGTATATCCATAAGTTGCTCCTACTGCAACCAGAGCTTGTTCATCTAGAGACTCTCCCTCAAAAGCCTTTACCTTTCACTCATTACAATTCTATTATAGTAGGGACTATTGTATTACAAGCTGCTAGAGTAAGGGAGTATTCGTGTGCAACTTTTCTCTCTTGTAATCATAGACTTTTATTGAGTAAATGAACAAGCTCAACATCCAACTTGATCTTGATCTTTGGTTTCAAAACTTGCCTATCCAATATTTCTGTAAGCTTCTACAGTATTACCTCACAACAAAATATAATTTCCTCTAGTACTTCAGATTTGATAAAATTAATGACATCACAGGATGGCACGATTCACAACTCCGATACCACTGAAATATCCCAAATGGATATAGGCCCAATTTTATCTCAATGTAATTTTCAGAACATAAACATATGAAGACACATTATAAATCAACAATATAAACTAGTAAATCCTCATAAAATACCTTAAAATATGTTATTGCATTATACCTCAACAATACAATAACTAGCATTCAAAATCTAGTCTTAAATACAGTTTTATAGCCAGATTGGAATAAGAAAAAAAACCTGTAAGCACGCACGAGACACCTAATGTGACGCCTCCACGAATAGTTGGTTTGCATCCACTATCTACCGACATGAGGGTTTATGTCCTCACGGTGGATGAAAGCTGAAGCTTTCCAAATGACTCTCTCAAGAGAGAAACTGGAATTTGAATAAAAAACCAAGGATGTCCAAATGAATGAGTCTCTCTCCTTTTTTAATCCTCAAAGTTGTGACTCTTTAACCCCCTTTCTGTCTTTTTGTCTTATCCATCCTTGTCACTTTTAGCCCACTTTATAATATTAAAGTGACCTTTTATAAATTTAATTCACTCTCATAGTCAACTTTAATATTATATGAATATGCCTTTAAATTTTCAATGTCCCAAAAAGGGGACATTACAAATAAAATTGCTAGAATTGTTTCACTAGCTTAAGTGAAATATTCTTATTACTATGTCTAATTGATCATACAAATGTCTCACTGACTATGCAACCTCTATGATAGACTTTCCAATGCCTCATTGACTATGTCTTTAGAATACCTAATTTTTATATATAGTCGAAATGTTTGTAGAAGAATGGTAATGAAAACTTAATACAATACATCATTAATTTGACCCTTATCTTGATTTCATTTTTTCCATTTTACAAGCATGAATTTCATTATTTGATTTATTTTTATCATTTATTAGTGAGCATTCTGAGGCTTTTACTTTCTTTTAATACAAAAATCAATTCTCCCTCATAATCTATATGATAATTTTCAAAATTTTGAATATGTTCTCCAAGGATAAATCAACTTCAACTAGTGTACAAACTACTTCTTTCATATTTGCATAACTTTTAGAAATTGCACTTGATATAGTGTTAGGTTCAAGGCTTCTTTCAATTGTATTTATAAAACAAGTTTCTTCATACTTATGGATTACACCATTAAGAGTATACACTTTTCCATCTCTTTTGATACCTGATGCAATTACTCTTCTAGATTTATTAGAAATTTGACAATGTAATACATTAAAATTGTTTACAAGATTGTTCTTACAATTGACTCACACTTAAGAGAATATGAATCATTATTTTAACAAAATAAACATATGTTACAAGAGTAAGATTGTCCAAAAAGATGGTTTCTGGTCTTTCTATCTAAAAGCAAGTATTATTACCAAATTTGATAGTTCTAGAATTAAATTCTTTATATTCATAGAATTTTCTATTATCCCCCATCATGTGATGAGAGCATCCTCTATTTGGAATCAATGTGTCCTCTAATTGCGAGAAATGGACAACTTGAGTGGTTAGAGAAACTTTCTTTGGTTTCCAAACTAACTTTGTCTTAAAATCTTTGTCAACTTTACTAGAGAAAACCTCTTTACAAAACATTGCTATATGACCTAGCTTGTCACATTTGACACATTTAAGTTTATTGAGAAATTGAAAAAGATTTTCATTTAGAAGGTTTATATTTCTTCTAGGTCTCATCTTGCACTCATTAGCCTTGTGTCCTAATAGTTTGCAATTCAAATATTATCCAAAGAAATGACTTCGATTACCTTGTTCAACCACCTCAAACACTTCTCCTTTTTGTTTGTCAATTATATTTGATAGTTTGTTGCAAGGAACAAGTTGTTTTCGTAATCAACAACTTCTTTTAGCAAGCAAAATTTATGTTCTTTATGATGTAATTCTTCTTGAGTAACCTCAAGAATACATTTTTGTTGTTCAATCACAAATTTAGAGCATAAATTGGCTCTACATCTTTGTAATTTTTATTCATTTGAGCAATTGATTGTTTCTTTAGGTTTTTTATCTAAGGGATGCTTTCAATTCTCCCTTAAAATCAATTTCAGATTCTTAGATTTTAGATGCACTACTTTTTTGAGGTAAATTTGGAGATGCCAAGCTACATAAAGCATTTCCTCATTTCCTTCAAGTGGTTCATCTAAATTACTATCAATGATATCAACATTCTATTCTTTATTATTTTTAAAACCATTTTTCCTGTTCATATTAAAATGTTTCTCTTTCTTTGATGGTTTACCATTTTTCATCATCACCACTCTCAATATACTTATTTGGACATTGAGGTGCATAATGAACCATTCCACACACAAAGCATTTGAAAGGTGATTTGGCATCATATCTACAAGACCCCTTCTAATATTAAGAACAAATGTAGATTCATTTATTTCTATTTGATCTGAATGTGAAATTATATCTACTTTTGCACATTTGAAAGATTTTTTTCTAGGAGACGTTATCTCATGTGTAATGAATATAATATGTTGAGCGTCAAGAGTTACATTATTGATATCCCTTTCTTCAAAAGTTGATATCTTTGAATCCTATTTGGATGTCAAAGATCTTAGAACCTTCTTTACAACAATAGTCTCTTCTAAGGTTTCTCCATGACTTCGTATCGAATTTAAAACATTTGGAACTCAAAGAAAATAATTAGTTATTTTTCTCTTCTTTAGTCATTTTAAGGCTTTCAAATCTTTCTTTTTTGGCTTGTAAGTTGGCTTCTTTAACTGTCTCATTGCCTCTCATGTTTGCAGCCTGTACCTTGTCTATTTTGATTCAAGAGATACTTGATACTTATTTATGTACTTTGTGATGACTCGAGGGTTGAATGTTATGCTTTGATTCAGTACTATAGATGCTTTACTGCTATGCTATTCAATTTATCAAATTTACATGTTGATGCTATTTTGAGATGACAATAGATCTATGAGGATATCTAATTATTTGGTAGTTGGACCTACTTTACAATTATGTTATGTGATGGATTTTATGTTATGGTGATTTATGTCATTCTTGTCTCTTTATGCTTTATGTGAACGTGAGTGATGTAAATGGATTAATTAGGTATTTAATGCATTTTTCTTTAGCTATGACATTATATGCAATTGCACTTGATCATGTGTTTTAGTGTGCATGAATTATATCCCTGACAGTGGCACATGGGGTTAGTGGTTCAACTATTCATATTTTACCAATGTCGTTCTTGTATGTTCAATGTATCCTCATTTTAATTGTTTAGATTTAAAACCTTTCGGTGATTATTAAATCCAAACTCATCTGCATTATGTGATTAGACTAGTGACTGTGTCTATGCATTTAGAGGTTCGCATTATCGCGAAAGTTGTTTAATGATTTATGTGATTTTGGGCTTTCAGGCTTTAAATCTTCTCAAATTTAATTTCTGGCAGCTTTGCCTTAGGTGAATTCTCGTTATGAGGAATAACCTGTTTTCATTTGGGTTGTTTTGGAGTCTAGCTACTCTAATTAGCTATTTGCCCTAATTGATTATTCACTTGAAAAGTGAATAAGTATTGAAAAAGGGATTTTATTATTCACTTCTCACTTTTTGAAAATAGAAATTTTGAGAGCTTTTCTGAAATCCTCTTCCTAAAGGATTGGTTTTCTGCTCGTTTTGAGAGCTATGAGCATGGAATCTTTGTGAGGTCAATCTTGTTGGATTTGGCTCAGGTGGACCTTGTTTTGTCGTGATTTTTGACAGCTTTGGCAGTTGTCTTATTTTAATGTGTAGGTTTCAGTTTCTGCCCCTTTTGCTGCCAGGTAGGGCTTTCCCGTTTTCTTGTTTCAGTTCTATTTTAGGTTTTGTTTTTGTTATCTGTTTGTCTGGAGGTTGAGAACTAGTGTTCCCCTCCATTTCTGTTTGTTGGTTTTGTCCGATTGGTTAGGTATGAACATTTTCTCGATTTTTGGAATGAGGGTTTGGGGTTTTGCGCTGTTATGCTGGTCATTTTTGCATATGGTGTCCGAACTCAAATATTATTAGATTTTTGGGGGGTTTTGTACCCATAGACCAAATGGGTTTTAATTTCAAAGTTTTCTAGTTTTTGGGGTTTTTACTTCATTTTGCGTGCCACCCAATTTTCTCGAGTTTTCTTGACACAATGTGGGTCGTGGACTTGGATGATCTGTTTAGATGTTAGTTCGACCACTGTTGCACTTTTATGTTGCATTAGGATGCGTGCCACATCCGTCCTCCTGATTCTATTTTGGTTGAGTGATATTCTGCATTATGTTCTCATCCAGTTCTTGTGTTATGATCTTCGTGATGGTGATGCGCCACACACAAGTACATGCATGTACATTTATCAAGTGACTTGCAAGTCCTGATATTTTGTGGTACTTCTAGAAATAAGATCATTTGGGTGGGGTTGGGATTTTTCATGCCTATGGGCACTCATCGTTGGATGAGCATGAGTAGGGTAGGGTAGCATATGGAGGGGGCTTCTATCTCTATAGCTCGATGTCTATTTCCTGAGGGTTGGCATGCAAAAGCTTTGTAAACAAGTGATAACTAAACTTAAACATTGGGTGGTAATAAAACTTAAAGATAATGAAAATGATTCAAGATGTGCTTCTTCCATTGGGAAGTGGAGAGTTGCCAGTACTAGCTTGGGCTTGTCGATGCCAAGCGACTCTCCATGATGTCTGCCCCTACTTAGTAGCCTATTGAGTGTTTGACTAGGACCTGTAGTGTATGCATTGTCTATGTCTTGGATTCAATCATCATACTGTCTGGCATGAGTGTTAGCCATGGTCATTGTTCTTTTTGTGTGTTTGTGGTTGGATCATTATCTACATCAGCACGGCGGGAGTGGACCTATGGATGCCACGTGGTTGGGAGGCATAGCTACCCATATCACTGCTAGGGACTGGTGTACAGAGACGGTTTATTATTCTAGCGTGACCATTGTTGGATGTTTTCACTTGGTATTTCGGGTTCCAGAGTATGCTTTCTTGTGATTTATGCTTTCATTGGGATGCTTGTATATCATATTTAGATGATGTTAGTTACTGTCGTATTTCCTTATTATGGTGATTAGGATATGATAGATGATGTTATCCATATTTATAGGATTATCTTATGCTTTACTTCTAGCATGTTAGATTTCCTTATGCTTATGATTGTAGCATGTTTTAGTAGTGATGTCCTTATATGATAGTACTAACGATCTAATTGGTAGCTTTGGATGTTACGCACGAGGGATGGCTAGGGTCCACGATGGCCTTATGATGCTATTATTGTTGGGAGGAATTGCGTACTTAGTTTGGTTGTACTACTCATTGCGATGTTTTTTTCTGTTATTGTGATGTTTCCTTCCTTACCTTTCCTTTACTGCTTGATTAGATGGTTAGTTGTGTTTTCATATTTTAGTATTGTACTTGAGTTTTTAAGGCTTGAATCGTGGATTCGGTGCTTCGGTGCTCCCCGGTGTGGAGAAACTTTATCCCTTAGTTTTGTTATCTTTTTGTTCCTAGCTTGCTATTTTGAGAGTTCGTGCAAAATTGTGAATCCTTGCGTGAGGATGCAAGATCTCATGTGGCATGTTGGGTTTCTTTGTGTGGTTGCTGACTTTCTCGTGCGAAACCCAACACTAGTGTTGGGTGCTTGGGCCATTTGTCCAAGCACTTCCTCGCATTGCATTGTGCACATCCTCATGTAGAATGCACTTTCTTGTAGGGCATGCTGCACATCTTCGCGCAAAAACCTGTCAGTCTATGATCCTTGCACAAAAAACATGGGGCATCTCCACTAGTTTTTGGGGATCATATTTTGGTGAATCTAGCACCCTTTGGGTTTACTTAAATTACCATGCTCTAACAGATCTTGGATTCCTTGTATTGTTGTCGTTTTGGATTTCAGTTTGCTGTTGTGTGTGTTTCAGTTCGGGTAGTCATGTTTGGAGATTCGTTGGTTGCTGGGATGATAGTTAGTCTTCTGTTGTGACCTATGTGATCCACGTATGATTTTGTCATGAGAACTCATACTTGTTTAAAAAAAATAAATATCTTGGCTTTTATTTTATCCTTGTTTCCAAGGATCTTTGGGTGGGGCACTACACTCATGTCTCTCATAAACCGTTTGACACCTAATCCCAAATAAAAGTAGCATTATCACAATCCATAACCTTAACAAGTATATTATTAGTAAGACCACAAAAAATGGCATATGATGCCTTTGCATCACTTTCACATACCTTCTTTTAATTAGAAGTAGAAGGCAATGTTGTACTAGTGTAGGAATTCTCTGTGGAAGTCCATACTTTATATCATAAGGACTATAAATGGCATTTCATTCTAAATCTCCAAAAAACATGTCTAGTGCCATCAAATAGAGGTGCCCTAAAACTATACGAACTTTCTTGACTAGCCATAAAGTGTACTCCCTAACTAGGAAACCCGAAGAGAAAGGGCGTGGTCATGATACTACTTATTGGAGTACAATATCGCTAAGGAGGGGGGGGGGAGTGAATTATTGGTAGAAAAGAACTAATTCAATTTCAAATGTACTTTGACACACTTAGGGCAATGTTAAATGAAGGTAGAATAAATAACAATACAAGTAAGACACACAAAAACAATAGGACACACGTTTTGTCACTATTGGAAACCCTCTACAAAATAAAAACCACTTGAATTGCCTTATTGGTTGTACATGTGTCTATCTCACTAACAATCTTTTAAATGCCTCACTATATCTCTTTGCAATATTTCCTTTTTATGCAAGGTCAAAATGTTTATACAAAGAATAATAATTAATCACAACTTAATACAATACATCAAGTATATGTGACACCTTATACTTAAATATGTATTAAAAAAATGAAAACAATTGCATTCTTCAAACAATTATTACTACTTTTGAAACCAATCTGTACAATAAACTACATATGCAATGGATGTTTCATACAAATCCAATCTCTTTCTCTGTATATTAATAGTCTTCCTTGAATCATGCTTATATAATGTTCTTTACTAAGAAGCTAAAACAAGTCTACCATTGAAAAACTAATTTACAAATTATCAAAATAGATTATGTACCTTATTCATGTAAATGCTAATCATTTGTCAAAACAAACCAAATACCTTAAAGATAAATAATTGAATAGTTGTGTATGCTTGTCTCCAAATTATCATCAAATAATAATGTGATCCTCATATACCATTGACAAAATCTTGAGCAAAAGAAAAACCTATATTTTAATGAACCCAACACAAGGGTTTATACAAATGAAACAATAAACTATGCCCTTAATCTTAGGAAAATGACATCAAAATAATCAACAAATATAAAAGAAAAATCATGACCTAAGAACCCTAGAGTAGGGTTTATCATGTTTAAACAAACACAAACACCAACATGTCAATATAGTAGTAGCAATTTAGGTATGACATATCAAACATGGGCTTGTGTACAAACCCCTTAAATTTCATTAAAGAAGCTTAAACAACCAATGTGCCTTACGAAAATTCAAAGTAAAGTATATCCATAGAACCATAAGGATTGTTTGAAATGCACATAGAAGAAAACCCTACTTTTGAAAACATAATACATGGGTTTACAAATATGTAAACAACTATGCGAATCTACAAGAAAACTATGCATATTGATATGTTCAACCCATATTCATATGCTCAAGTTAAATAAGGATTTAAGAATACAATTTTTTTTAATTTGATAATTAAACACTTTAATAGTTAAGACTTAGGAAGCATCTCCTAATCGACAAAAATAGTCACAGTATAAACAAGTTTCAAAGCCCCCAACCTTTAACAAGATAAACTATAAAGATGGTTAAACAAACAAATCTTAACAAACATAACCCTTCAAATCTTGTAATGAAATATTAGAGAAAGCTCAGGGTGAACATAAGAAAAGAAGACACCCATTACAACAAAATATTGCAACCTTCTCTAAATTCCACATGATGTTCTCCTCCGTAGATTTTACAATCTTTTCTTAAACACAAAAAAATCATTGAAAATAAATTCTATAGATATCCTTGTTGTCTGTCTCCATCAACCTATTTGTTCAAAACTATACCGATGATCTATATTGATGCCCCTTCCCTAGCTTAGGTTGTGTCCTAACTCATTCAAGCTTAAGGCTTAACAAGTGATAGTAAAAATATGTTATAAGATACAAGTCACCACATGCCAAAAGTAATGGGATGTTAACTCACACTTCAAATCACCTTAATGCTAACACCACAACCTTGGTACCCCTCAATACTAAGTATTTTGTAAAATAGTGTAAGACAACAATACAAATAACATATATTTAATTGCCTAGGCAATATTGACCAAAAGGCTTTCCATTGACACTATGAGAATTACCCTTGCTAATTTCATATGCTATGACCATTAAGTCACTAATAGTGACTAAGAAATGTTTCACTTGCAATTCAGCTTGGATATGAAAATGAACATGCAAACTAATTTCTAAAATTTCAACCTAGCAATATCCATATAAACAAGGGTACATTGCAATATGAACAAGCTAATTGTTATACATCAATTTGTGAATCAATAAACTAATCATTACTATGTAAACATATTGATCACTCAAATCAATTCCCAAATCCAATCTCTAGTCAAAAGATGTCTAACGTAACAAACTTATTGGCATTTAATATGTAACAAACTTTAAAACAATAGAATCTAACAAACTGATCATTGCTTAAGTACTCAAATTAATGTAAGTGGAGTGTCCTAAAAATCAAATATTCAATACTAAGTACTTGCATGAGTAGTGGATAGTGAAACTAGTTAGTTTTTGTGCATCAAGGACAACGCAAGGGTAGGAGCAACCAATTCCTCCTTTGTCATTGTTCCAACACACTAACCTCTCCCCATATTTGCATCAAGGACAAATGAAAGAAAGAGGAATAAATAGAATGCATATGCTAAAAAAGTGAAAAGTGAAATAATATATCTATGACACCAATGTCTGGAAATTGAGATACAACACCAAGAGAATAAAAAACATTTACAATCTATTTGGTCCATTATTCAATTTGTAAATACCTTTTTTTACCTTCAAATACCAAGAAATATGTATGTCTATATAACAAATAACACCAAGATCATCAAGTTGTGATAAACATAAAATGGTATGTTCTTACAACAAAAATTTGAGCACATCTGTGTGTCAGAGTAATAAGAAATATTATGAAAATAAGAGCATGCTAAAAAAAACCTATGATCTCTCATAACCAAACATAAATAACTTGTAGTTTAAATCTAAGGAGAATATGCCACAAAACTGAACCAAAGATCAAGAAATGTACTCACAAAACAAAATGACAAAGAACCATTGATTGAGTCTTAGAATCAAAGAATTGTTAAGACAACATATGGTGTATCATGCAATTATTTTAAATAGTCTTAATATTGTATGGATGGGTAAACATTATCATAGAAAAAATCCTCGTCACTTCAATATTTGAAAAAATATTAAAAAAAGTGAGGAAAGACTACTATTCTTTCTCTAAATCGTTCAAATGTGGATTTTGATAATGGTTTAGTAAAAATATCAACTACTATTCTTTTGTACTAAGATGACCCAAAACCACTTCATTTGAAGAATGAAATTTAGTGATTTAAGGACATAACTCATTGACCCTGAAGATTTCCAATACTTTACATTCAAGAAATGGGATTAAGTGATTTAGAGCCACTTTCTTAAGGGATTAGGTGATTTAGACTCACCTTCTTAAGGGATTAAGTGATTTAGACTTGCTTTTTGAAGAGACAAACTTTGTAAAATTATCATTATACTTAAACATAAATAGATCTTGCCATTATATATAAATGGTTTGATCAAAGTATCAACAAAATTTTAAATAATTTTTTTTTCCAATCATAACCTTGAATTTTAAATGAACTAAGATATATAAGAATGGTAACAACACGATATTTGATCACAAAAGAAAATTAAGGTATCATTTCAACATTAATATACATTTCTTCGATCTAAACACATGAATATGATCCTTCCAAAACAAAATTATATTGGTTTGCACAAGGGATGCATGATTTGATTACCTTGCAAATAGAAATATCTTTGTTATATCAATTTGGGAAATACAAGATTTATACTTCTTCTCTTTATAAAAAAATGATCCTAGTAAGAACTTGAAAAAGAGATAAAATTAGATTGTTCTTTAACCTTTTTTACTGTATTTGAAGAAACTCTCATTCAATTAGCCAACAAATAACATTTTCAAGTGATTCACACTCTTTTTCCTTTTCTCTAAACTCTCAACAACTATTTTAACCACATTTTCCATTTTACAAGCATAAATTTCAACATTTGAATCAATTCATTTTTCTAACTTATAAATGTTCTTTCTAAGGATTTTAATTTTTTTAGTGCACAAGTCAATTATCCCTTATAATCTATCTAACAAATTTTAAAATCTTTAATATGTTCTCTAAGAACTTCAACTTCAATTAGTATATAAAGTAGTTATTCTTTTAGATCTATGAAACTTTCATAAACTGTTCTTGACTTAGTGCTAGTCTCAAGACTTCTATTTAGAAGATGATTTTCATCATATTTATTAATTACATGATTAAGAGTATAGATAATTTTATCTATTTTGACACTTGTTCTAATTACTCTTTCAAATTTGTTAGAGATTTGACAATATAAATAGTTAAAGGCGACTACAAGATTTTTATCGTACTTAAGAGATTATGAACCATTCCTTAACAAAATAAACATTTTTATAGGAGCAAGTCTATCCAAAGAGATGGCTCTTGGTCCTTCTATCTTAAAGTAAGTGTTATTACTAAATTTGACAGTTCCATAATTAAATTATTTATATCCATAGAATTTTCTCTTATGACTTGTCATGTGATGAGAGCACCCACTATCCAAAATCCATGCATCTACTAATTGTGAAAACTAGACTGCTCAAATAGTCATCAAAACTTTATTTGGTTTCTAAACCGACTTTGTTTTAGACCCTTTATCAGGTATACTAGAAAATAACATCTTTAGAAGACATTACTATATGATCTAGCTTGCTATATTTTAAACATTTAAGTTTATTCAAGAATTGAAAAAGTTTTCCATTTACAAGATTTATATTTCTTTTAGGTGTCATTAGACTCGTGCCTTCATTGTTTATAATTGAAATAGAATCCAATGAAATGAGAGTTAGATTTAGCTTTTTAAAGATGATTCTACTTTTTGTTTGTCAGATATATCTAACAATTTTTGGCAAGAAACAAGTTATTTCCATAGATCAAAAACTTCTTATAGAAATCAACATTTATGTTCTTTACAGTGTAGATTTTCTTAAGTAACCTCAAAAATAAGTTTATTGTGTTAAATCGACAATTTTAGAGTAGAGACTAGTTCTACATATTTTTAATTTTTATTAATTTGAGAAATTGATTATTTCTTTATTTATTTTATTGCTTTAATGGATGCTTTCAATTCTCCCTTAATATATATTTCATTATGAGATATCATATATACTACTTTTTTGAGGTATATTTGGAGATATAATAAAGCATTTCCTTATTTCCTTCAAGTGGTTCATCTGAATTACTATTAGTGATATCAACATACAAAGATTTGTTCTTTTTAAAGACATTTTTCTTTAAATTAAATAACCTCTTGTTCTTTGACGTGTTACTATTTTCATTATCATCACTCTCAATATACTTATTTGGACATAAAGATGCTTAGTGACTTATTATACCACAATGACAATTTTGAAAGATATTTTCCCTTTATATCTACTAGATCCTCTTCTAAGATTCCTTAGAAATGCTAATTCATTAATTTTTGATTGACCTAAATCTCAATTTGTATCTACTTTTGCACATTTGAAAGAATATTTTTTTCTAGGATGACTAGTAATAATCCTCATCTCATATGTAGTGAAGTTACCATGTAAGATGTCAAGAGTTACATTATGGATGTCCCTTTCCTCAACAACCTCTATCTTGAGTTATATTGGATGTTAAAGATCTTATAACATTCTTTACAATAATAGTCTCTTCCAAGGTTTCTCCAAGACCTTGTATAAAAACTAAAATATATGATATTAGAGAAAATAGTTAGTGACTTTATCTTCTTTAGTCAGTTAAATACTTTAAAATCTTGCTCTATAGCCTTGTAACTTAGCTTCTTTAAGTGTCTCATCTTCTTCATAACTTAAATAGACCAAACATTATCACAATTCATACCCTTAATAACTTTATAATTAGGAAGATCATAACAAATGGCATTTGATGTGTTCACATCACTTTAATATACCTTATTTTTATTAGGAGTAGAAGGCAGTGTTGTATTGGTGTAAGAATATTACGTGGAAGTCCACACTTTATATTCCAAAGACTTCAAATGGTGTTTCATTTTTAATTTCCAAAATGTATATCTAGTGCCATCAAAGAAAGGTGCCCTAAAACTAGTCAAACATTTTCAAGCAACCATAAAGTGTACTCCATAACTAGGAAACTCTAAGAGAAATGTTTTATCTCTGATACCACTTAATGGAGTACAATATCATTGCTTCATTGGATTATTTGAAATATTACTATTACAATGCCTCATTGGCTGTACACATGTATCACTGACTATGATATTTCACTAATAGTCTTTTCAATGCATCACTGGCCATATCTCTTTACAATATCGATTTTTTATACAGAGTCAAAATATTTTCTCAAAGAATAGTAATCATAAATTTTAATACAATACATCATTACATATATGTAACACCCTATAATCAACAATGCATTATATTATATAAGAAACCCAAATTACTCAAAAAAATGTTACTTCTTTTGAAAGTAATGTGTACAATAGGCTATGTATACAATGAATGTTTCATATAAATCCAATCTCTTTCTTTGTACATCAATAGTTTTCCTTTGATCATGTTTATATAATATTCTTTATTAAAAAATTTAAACATAATTTCCATTGAAAAATTGATTGAAGACTTATCAAAACTGATTATGCACCTCATGTGAATGATACAAATGTGTAAAAATGATTGTCATAACAAACCAAATTCCATAAATATAAATCATCAATTTTTTGTGTATTTTTGTCTCTAAACTATTGTCAAATAATAATTGCCATCCTTATATAATATTGTTTGAAAAAAGGTTAAGCACAAGAAAAAAATCTTCTTTGGCCTTACAAAAATGGTCACTTAGGCTAGAGCTGAATGATCCCATTTTTGTAGCTACTTCTTTATGGGCTTGGCTTCCTAGTTTGCCTATGAAATATTGGAGTAAAGATATATTTAGATGGCATGTCCAATTTTTTTGGGGATCTATTATCCATTGAACTTAGACCAGGGTATGTGGGGATCTTGTTTGTGTGGGTTAGTATATTGATCACCTCACCTTAATAGAAATTATCTCCAAATTAAGCAAATGGGTTCAACTGATGGAGTTTGAAACACTTCCATTTGCACATTTTGTAAATGGAAGAGGAAGGAAGGAAATATAACGTTTAGGATATCAAATATCTTGATAAGGGATCAAAGAATAAAGGTGTTGGTTCAACATGGAATAAGAAAAACCTAATCTCTCCTAGGGCCATCTTAATTAATCAAGAAACTTCCCCTCAACTCTAGGAAACTAAGGTTCTTGATGATGGATAAATTAATTAAGGAGAACAAGAACAACCTATTGGAACCCTAAATTTCTCAAAATTTAGAGTTCTAGATTCCATTCACTAAAGATATTTCCTTTATATAGTCATGTCCAACACATATGATCAAATATATTCTTCATTTACAGTACTTGACAACCTATTCTAATGCATGAGTAAAGTGGTCAAGTTTTAGGTATGTATGTATTTGTAGATGTAGAATCATCCTAGGATCTATTTATCAAATGATTAATTGAAATGAGCATTGAAGTACTTGTGGTCAGGAGCATGAAGATATTTTAAAAGTTGGGCATTAAAATAAACATTAAGAACATTTTATTGATGATTATGGTTTTAAATTTGCTATCTTTCATAAATAAAAGGCTGTGACCTTTAAAATGATGTAACAATGTGAAACACACCATAATTTTTATAGACGGGTAAACAAGACCAAAACAAATATATGAAAATTACAACAACATATTTTTTTTATAATGTATTTTTGGACCTGCCTTTCAAAAATGCACAAAGGAAGAAGAACAATAAAGTCTTTTTGTATTAAGTTAATCCAATGATCTTCCTTTTAATATAATTTTAGTTGCTCTTTATTCCTGTTGATATTCTATCTTTCTCTTATACAATTAGTTCTATGTGATATCTATTCTCAAATAGATGCTTTAATGTGAAATCTTGTGTTATGGTGATTTCAATTAGTTTCAATTTAATTATCAATTTGGAGACCAATTTTTAGTTCTTCATTCTATCTTATTGATCTCTCACAAATGGGCTAAATTCCATAAGACTAATTGTAATAGATTATCCAATTATTATGCACATAAAATACTTTGAAGTGATGGTCTTACTTAAAGTGAGTTCTCAAAACTATCTTACATGGTTGTACATAGGGTTTTTAAAAGAGAATTGATAGTTTTTGTAAAGGATTAAGGCACTGGGCTAATATTAATTAATGGTAATTGAGTCAAATTTATTATAAGGTAATCCAATCAAGAATTATATTCATATTCATAATTTACAATCACAATAAAGCAATCTCCATTGTATTAATTTCATTAATTTTACAACTATTCATAATTGATCAAACTCGGAGAATCAATTCTATCTTGAAGAGATCAATGAAAAGTTATATTCTCTATATAAAAAATCTCTAGAAGATAGATTGAGATAGAGGTGAAGATTCACCCACCTAGGTCTAGTGAAGCATGAAAAGTAAGGGAATTCAATAAGTTTTGTTCATCGGCTAGAATCAATTGAGAAGTCCATAAGAGAAGTAGAAATACTCTTGGATTTCCAATCTATGATTTTGGGAGCTAACAGATTGGCAAATTTACTAGAAGAGTTGTTCAAAATGATATTTTGAAGTTTACCTAGAATTTTTCAGTCTTCATTCAACAAATATTTCGATAAGGTAACTTACCCATCCGATTCACAACAAAATTTGGCAACTTTGTTGGGAATTATTTCTAAAATATAAATCCGAGGATCTCTATAAAAATATACCTTTGTAGAAGGAAGAATCCAAAAGATATAGATAAGAATTCCCTCAAAGGAAACAAGGTGACAGTTCTATTTAGAAAACAATTTCAACCAATGACTCTACTGAGGGAGAAGAATAAAAAAGAGATGATAATTTCCCTCTTTGAAAAGGGAGACAATTTTAATGTCTCAACTATTTTAGAGAAGACTATTTCTTCCATATGATGCTAGACCATTAAAGTTTTAGAAGATCTTAGTGGCACCTTGGTAAGCTATTCTCAAAACTTTCACAACTTTTTATGGAGAATATGATGAATCAACACTTGAGGAATTTTATACATTCATAGAGAATTCTGAGATTTGTGTAGAAGATTATGTAATAAAACTATTTGTTAGGACATTGAACGATAATGCAAGAGAAGAATATGATTCATTACCTGCATAGAGAATCTCATCATGTAAAGATTTTGAACAATGGTTTCTAAATGTGTTTCATGATGTAGGTAAAAAGGAGAATGTGTGCTATGAACAAGAAGGAGATTAATATTGCACCATGGAAGCATAATCCTCTCTCTCTCTCTCTCTCTCTCTCTCTCTCTCTCTCTCTCTCTCTCTCTCTCTCTCTCTATATATATATATATATATATATATATATATATATATATATATATATATATATATATATATCCATTGGATGCATTTATCAATTTAAAAAGATGTGAAGGAGAATCTACATCACATTTTTTTCTCAAGGATGTTAAATATTTATTAGGAGATAACTTTAGATATTAGGCCTCGACAAAAATGAAGTGCTAAGTAAAATTCATAAGTTGAGAATCTAGGGTCATTATGACCTAAAGTTCTTTCTCAAATATTTACAAAATACAATGATGGAGGAAGATGATGAATACCATTTTTTTAGAAGAGAAGCAAAAACCTAATAATATTTCAGATTCAAAGGAAGAAGAGATGTTGGATCAGTTTGAAGAAGAGTCTGTATATGTTGAAATTTGTGTCAAAACATATGTCAATGAGTATAACAATGAGGAAAGAGATATTCTCAATATAGAGGAGATTTCTAATTTATTAGACATTGAATATAAAAAATATGTGTAGAAAAATGGTCCATTTTTTTTTTTTTCAATCTATCAGAATAAACAAATTAATGGATTAATGCAAATTCAAGATATATTTTATAAAATATAAAATTAGCCTCACCAAGGTATAACTTTTGGTTTCGAATTTGAAAATCTTCTAGATCTCTTTAATAATGAAACTCTAGATGAATATGAAAATGTGTTTCCTAAATCATTCTTTAATCCATTTTGTAAATTAGAGCTCTTTACAATACATGTTCAAGACTATTTTTTAGCAAAGAACATGAATGAAGATATTGGTCATATTTATTATTATTCTTGGGAGGATACACTTAGTGAAGATATGCAATATGGTACATTAGATGAGCTCTTATGTGGTGAAGAACATGAAAATTTCCAAGGGAGAATTTCTATATTTTTAATCCATTGTTTGAAGTGGATATAGAAGAAAGTATGTCTAAAAAAAATCTCATTAATATCATATAATAAAACCATGGGAGAAATGAAATTAAATATGAAAAGTTAAATATATATTTAAATGACAAAATATCCTTGAAAATGACATATGCCCAAAGTCACTATGCAAGAAAATAAAATGTATCAGAGCAAGAGAAATAATCAAAAGAAAAAGAGAGAAACATATGCATCCTAAATATTTTCATAAGGTGAGTTTTATTTTACACAAAGGTAAAATGGATTTATTGCTAAAACCAAAGGAAGATAAATATCAAAAGAGTTTGGCGTTGAAAATAAAAAAATCATTTAGAAGGTAAAGTGGATATTCAAAGATACAAAGGGAGAGATTTAAATTAAAATAGAGAGATTTAAATTATAGCAATAAAAATTCTTTTAAGGTAAATCCTACATGCGTGAATAAAATAAATTTCATAAAGTTTTTAGAAAAGAAGAGATGCACTGAAATGTTAGGGTTTCTAAAGAATAATAACATATCTAGGATAAACAATTCCAAAATTTTAGATCTATCACTAAGGTTTACAAATGGTCCTAAATCCAAAGCATGCAATGGGTGCTATATACATTAAGATCAAAAATTTAAATTTATTGAGGAAAAGGGTGATAATATCTTTATAATTTTTTATATTATTACATGATTAGAATCAAGTGTTGATAGGGGAAAAATTTGTATTCAATTTTGGGGGGCTCGAGGCCACCCAATTATATTTTTCATATCAAATTGGATAAGACAAGATGGTCTCTTTTTTCAAGGATAACTAGAATCTTTCTATGCTCACATGGATTATACATCCCCATAAAGAGCCACTGTGGGAACCCTAAATTTTGTAAGAATTAGAGTTCTACATTCCATGCACAAAAGAAAATTCCTCTATACAATCATGTGCCCAAAACACATGATCAATATATTCTTCCATTTCTAACTCCTGACAACCTATTTTGATGTGTGTTTGGTAAGCTCTTAGATACATGTATGTATTTGTAGATGTAGAATCATTATGGGATCTATTGATCATACTAGTAATGAAAATGAGTGTTTAATTATTTGCAAATAGAAGCATGAAGATATTACAAAAGTGGAGCATCAAAATAAACATTATTAAAACATTTGATTATTGATGATTAGGGTTTTAACTTTGTTAACTTTCATAAATCAAAGGTTGTGACCTTTGAAATGTAATGGTGTGAAACACTCCATAATATTTAAAAAGGGAAATTAGGACAAAAAATGATATATGAAAATCATACTAACATATTTTTGGACCGACCTTTTGGAAATGCACAAATGGAGAAGAACACTAAAGTCAGTTTGTATTCATTTGATCCAATGCTCTTCATTTTAATATAATTTTAGTTTCTCTTTATTCTTGTTGATGTTATATCTTTCTCTTATACAACTATTTCTCTGTGATATATATTATCAAATAGGTGCTTCAATGTGCAATCTTGTGTTATGGTGCTTTGGATTACTTTAAATTTGATTATCAGTTTCAATTCACTTATTAGTTTCAATTTGATTATTAGTTTGGAGATTGGTCATCAATTCTTCATTCTTTCTTATTGGCCTCTCATAGAAGAGTTAAATTCCATAAGACTAATTGTAAAAATTTGTTCAAATAATTATGCACATATAAGCCTTTGAAGTGATTATCTTACTTGAAAAGTGAGTTCTTAAAACTATCTTACAGGATCCTACATAGGGTTTTTGTAAGATAATTGATAATATTATTAAAAAGGATTAAGCCATTGGTCTAATATTAATTTAAGGTAATAGACTAAAAGTGCTTCCAAGGTAATCTAAATCAAGAATTATATTCATATTCACAATTGATATTCACAACAAATCAATATTTTCAAAGCATTCTCCATTTTGTTAGTTCTAAATTTTATAAGTGTTCATAATTGATCAAACTTTGAGAATAATTACCATCTTGAAGACATCACTAAAAAATTAAATTCTCTATATAAAATCTTCTAAAAGATAGATTGAGATAGGGGTGAAGGTTCACCCGCCTAGGTCTAGCAAAACCTGAAGTGCAGGGGAATTAAATAATTCTTGTCTGTTTGCTAGAGCTTATTGAGAAGTCCATAAGAGAAGTGACAATACTCTTAGATTTCTAATATATAGTTTTGGGAACCAACACAACATAATCTCTCCAAGGGAAAAGTAAAAACTATCCCTTGAATTAGATTCAAGGGCCTCAACCTTGTAATGTTCTAGGAGGTGATAACTCTTTTATCTTGCTTGATAATTTGGTCAAGTGTGGCAAGTCCACCTATCCCAACCTAGAAAAGGTAGGGATGAAAGTACCCTTGATAACAATGGAATCTTTGAAGTTGCACATTCGAAGATTAATAGAGGATGGCCTTGGACACGAATTGAAGGAAATAAAAAAGAATGAGGGGGAGGGAGAAAGGATAGTTAAAGTTCCTCTATCCCATTAGGAAAAAATGTAGGTAAGGGTAATATCTCTACATTATCATTAGGTATTAAGGGAGGGGATCACTATAAGCCAACCCCTCAACTTGAAGAGGTATGGAAACCAAAAATAAATAAAGATATGATGTTGTATTTATGAAGGGATTGATGGGGTGGCCATCAAAGAAAATGAAAAGAGAACAAGAGAGTACAAAAATACTATGGATGGTAAGAAGTTAACCATCAAGGTTGTTTGTTCTCTAGTCAAGAAATATAGATATACCATAGAATATTAAGAGTCTTAATGGCCACCACAAAGAATATGTGCTTAGGAATATTATTAGGGAGAACAAATCAGGTATCCTAGTGAGCATAGAAACTAAAATGAGTACTTAGAAGGTTACAATTTTTTTTTAAAAGGATAATTATGTTGTTGATAATAACTTAGATGAGGATTTAGGAAGGATTGTTGTTTTTTGGGACCCTAGATAGATCACTAGAGAAATTATGAATATTGAGGATAATATTATCAACATTAGATTTAATAATATTAGGGATGGTTTTATCTAGATCCTTTCTGATATCTATGCTCTCAATACTAAGAATGCTAAGCGTAGATTTTGGAATAGGTTGACCAACTATATACTTATGTGCATCCCACTGAATGTTGGTTAATTAAAGGGAATTTTATTACTCCTTTGAAAGAATCTTAAAAATATGGTGGATTCCAATCCTAGGTAGATAGTAGGTTGGAATTGATGGATTTTATTAATTAACACACTCTTATTAATTTGGATTATCAAGGGGTTAACTTCATATGGATCAACAAAACAATTGGTGAGGTGATTATCCAAGTTAGATTGGATATGGCTATCACATCTAATGACTATATGACCAAGTACCACTACTCTATTAATGTCACCTCTAAAATTGGATCACACCATTTTGATATCTTCTTTTTGGTAGATGTTGTTAAAGGGGAAATAAATTTCCCCTTTAGATTTGAAAAAAATGTGGTTGGTTCATACCAAGATGGAATAGTGTATTAGGGGTTGTTGAAATACTGATGTATAGGGGTTTGTTATGTTTAAGTGGATGAAAAAATAATACATGTTAAATATAAGGTTAAGAGGTGGAATAAAGATGTCTTTGGTGATATTTTTGAAGCTAAAAATACTACTAAGATGGATCTACAAATATCCAAGAGAGAATCCAATTAGAAGGGTATAGTCCATAAACCATGCCAAAGGACAAATAAATATTGGTCAAATACCATGATAAAATTGCTAAGGATTTTTTTTTGGGAATCCACATCCTCAAGCACCATAGCTTAGATCTAGAGGCATGCATACTAAATTCTTCCACATGACTACAATGAAGGATAAGGATGCCATTAGAATTCCTTATATTCAATATAATAGAGCACAATGGTTAACGATGAGGAAATTCAAGAGGAAGTAGTCTGTTTCTTCTCCTATCTTCTCATTATGGACCCTCAATTAAGTTTGGATGGTTATGATAGTTAGTTATCAACAATCCATTTAGTTTTAGGACATTTTTGAGACACTTTTTTGGCTTTTATCCCCTCTACAAAGTAAACCAAAGATACAATATTGTCTTTCAAAGGTGAGAAAGCTCTTTGACCTAATGGGTTTTCTACTTCCTTTTAAAGAATTTTTGGCACATTACGAAAAAAAGGACATTTCAAATATGTTGAAGGATTTCTTTGGAACTAAATTATTACTCAAAGATATTGGTGCCACTTTTATTGTTCTAAATGCCAAAAATCTAGGAGGTTCCTTGATGGATAGCTTTAGAACAATCATCATATGTAAGTCTTTCTATAAGATTATTTATAAAGTTCTTATTGTCAGGATCCTTTCCCTATTGCAATCTCTAATTTCTCCTCAACACAATGGATTTTACCTTGGCACATAGATTCTATATTCTATTATCTTTGTGTATCGAACTATTCACTCCTTGGAGAGTGCTAAGAAAAAATGTTTTTTTATTGAAATTGAATCTTTGTAAAGATTATGATAGGGTGGTTTGGTATTTTGTTGATATAATTCTATTTTCTTTTGGCTTTGGGGATAGATTTTGGAAGCTTATTTATCAACTCATTTTGACTTCTTTTTCAACTTCTTTTACAATGGTGATTATAAATGGATCCCCTACACATTTATTTAGACTTTCTAGGGTTATAAGGTAAGGAGATACCATTTATCCTATTATCTTTTCTATTATGATTTATTTTTTTAGAAGGTATGTTCATAAAGTTGTGCATCAAGGAGAAATTGACCATCTCAGGCCTTCCTCTTGAAGTCTTACATGTTCCCAAGAATAATTTGTGGATGATATCATCAAGTTGGGTTCTTCTATAATTAAGAAGGGTTGAATTATTAAGAATTATTTAGATATTTACAACAAGGATACAAGCCAACTTATTAGCTGGAATAAGTGATTTCTTTATTTCTTAAATGCTCTTGAACATAGGCAACAAAAAATATCTAAATCCATAGGTTGCTTTGTTTTCACTCTTCCTTCAACTTACATAGATCTTCCTCTTTTTCTAAAGCTGTATGATTCTTTTGGAATTATATTGTTAATAAATTTAATAAAAATATTTATGGCTAGAAGGGATCACTATTAAGCCAACCTAGAAAACTTTATCTTTTGAAGGTCTCCCTTCAAATTTTGCCTAAATTTGTGCACAGTCTTTTCAAGATCCCCTCTAAGTATGCTAAGATTATTGAGGGCCCATTTGGTAGCTAGAAATAGAATGGAATTGGCATTCGAAATTCTAAAAATTTCTAATACATTGTTTGGGTCCTCACAGTTGGAATTGGAATTGGGAAAAATTAGAATCCGATATCTCCATTTGACCCCCAAAACAAGAATTCCATCTCCCATCAAAATGCATGTTATTTGGAATCCATGTTTTAAACCTCATTTTATATCCCAATGTGGATTCCAAATAAAGTGAAATCTAATTGAATTTGATTTCCAAACAATAAATTTATATTTCAATTTTGAGTTTGGCGATGGAGGATGATCACACAAGGGGCATGACAATTTTCACATTTGATGACACAATGATCCGCCCTCTGTATCGATCAAATGAGATAAGGAAAATGTAGAAAGAAAGCATTAAGCTTATGGAGAGCCGACATTCAAGGGTTTAGTTGAAATCCTGTTTAGCAGACATTTTCCTCTTTGGTATGGATTTGGAGTAGGTTGTCTCAAGTGGCTTGAAAGACTTGCCTAGATCAACAACATCGTATACCCACTCACATCTCTCAAGCATGATCTCATACTAGAGATTCAAGTGGTGTTTTGCAGTGCCCACATACCTTCTAGTTGTGTAACCACATTGGCTTGACATTGTTTGAAATTCCAACTTCTCCCTTGTAGGCTTGCTACACTTACTTTGTCTACGATGGCATGTTTACGATATGCAACAAAAAATGAAGCTTATGATAAGATCTTTGCAGTATCAAACATAAGCAAACTTATTCTCAGATCAATGCCCCTTTCTTATTTACAGATTCTAATAACTTTCCAATGATAGAAATATGAGAGACTGAGGAATAAATATATAGTAACAATATGTTAGTCTGCTCTACCATTCCAAATGACCATTCTTGATGATAGTCTTCAAATTGGATAAAATATATGTATATCTCCATTTCATTTTTGAAGTTTATATTTTTGCAAGTCTTTCATAGGATTCAATTGTTATGCAATGCCATATTTTTTGGTTTGACCAAACAGGTCCTGAATAATAAATTTTGAATATCAAATATTTTTCAATTTGTTCTAAATAGTCCCTAATGAAATCCCCAAAATCGTAATCTAGATTTCAAGTTCCAGAATGCCAAATTTAGTATTTTGAATGCCAATTCGCAAATCATATTCTAGCAACCAAATGAGCCTTGATAGAATTCAAAGCACTTTTTTTGGGAAAGTGTGGAGAAGAAGAATTATCTTCAAAAGAAATTCTTTGGGTAGGTGTGGAGGAGAAGAATTATCCTTCTAGCAATTATTCTATTTCATCATCCTACTTCTCTATGTTGGCTAATCAAAACCTTGCCTGCCTGATCCTGTTAGTCTAAGGTGTGGATTATCCTTCACATTCCTAAAACTAGCAGTTGCATGCTTTTGGCAACGATAAGTCGATAAGTGCTTGATAATAAAATTATTTTTAAAAATATAGTCTTATGTGAATAAATTAGATTATTAATAATTTTTAATTTAAATAACATAATATTTACTAAAATCTTTTAAATAGATTAATAAATACTTTTTATTTAAATTTAATTAATCAAATATGAAAAATAAAAAATAAAAAACTCCATCAAAAATCTATTATGAAAAATTAATCAGACAAATATAGAAAAATAATATGAAAAAAAAGTCTCTAACAAATATTACATTGATTAAATAAATTATAGAAAATAAAAAATATTCAAAGAAAAAACTAACATAATATAAAAAAAATTTAAATAATTTAAAAACTAAAATCTAAATCAATTTTAAAAATAAAAAATTAAATATATAGAGATCACAACATGAGCTAATGTGGAGATCACACGTAATTATTTTTTAAATAAATAAGAAAAGAAAAATAATAGTTAAAAGTAGAGATTTAAAATATAATCTTATGTGAACAAAATAGATTATTAATAATTTTCAATTTAAATAACATAATATTTACTAAAATATTTTAAATAGATCAATAAATATTATTCATTTAAATTCAATTTATCAAATATTTAAAAAAAAATCATTTATAAAAACCCATCAAAAAATCTATTATGAAAAATCAATAAGAGAAATATAAAAACATAATATGAAAAAAATAGTAGCATCTCTAACAAATATATATTCTATTGACTAAATAAATTATAGAAACTAAAAAACAATATTTAAAGAATGAACTAAACTATAAAAAAAATCATTTACAAAAGCCCCATCAAAAAATCTATTATGAAAAATCAATAAGAGAAATACAAAAATATAATATGAAAAAAATAGCAACGTCTTTAACAAATATATATTCCATTGACTAAATAAATTATAGAAACTAAAAAATAATATTTAAAGAAAAAACTAAAGTAATATAAAAAATAAATTAAAATAAATTAAAATAAATTAAAATAAATTAAAATGAATTAAAATAAATTAAAATAAATTAAAAACTAAAATCTAAAGCAATTTTAAAAATTAAAAGTAAAATAAATAGAGATCACAACATAAGTTAATGTGGAGTAAATTTTTTTAAATAAACAAAAAAGAAAAATAATAGTTAAAAGTGGAGATAACAACTAATAAATATCAAAACAAGAGTTAAAAGTGGAGTGAGATAAAAACTGACTGGTAAATAATTAATGGGAAGGATTTAGAATTTTCTAGCCAAATTGACAACTTTTTCAGCTAATTGACAACTTTTTCGGTCAACAGACAACTTTTTCATCAACAATTCAATTTCTATGAACAAAGTTCTCACAAATAGCCTATAGGATAAATTAATATCTTTTATTGGATCTTCATTTAAATAAGGCCCTAACAGCAAATAACATATGTAAAAGGGGTTTTTATTTCCAAATAGATGGTATCTATGTAAAGTTTTTGCTAAATCCTTATCTCTTAATCAAACTTTTAATCCATTCTTATATGCTGAGAATGATCTTCTAAGTAGTATGAATATTGATGAAATTAGTGCTTATTATAATGCAGATACAATACTGAATATTTAACCTTTTATTTTGATAGAGAATCTTAGATATAAATTGTAGGATATAAAATGCTTATAGGAGCAGACTACTGTAACTATGTGTCTTATAATCTGCATTTACAACCTACTTATATATCCTTTCTAAAGGGTATGTCCCTCAAGGGACATAACCCTTCCTAACTTGGCACCTATAGGAGAGATATATATATCATTAAATGCCAACATTAGAGATATATTACTATTAAGAGAAAGTACGATCTGTACTATCAGACCTATAGGTTTGTCTTGGTTAATATTCTTAAAACTCCCTCTTAACCTGATAATCCTACAAAGAGATATTATATCTAGCAACACCAATATAGATGAACAAGCAAGAATTAATTCTCTATATCTATTCGTCTCTTCTTAGTATGTGGTATCATAGAACACATGATACAAAGTCATATTACTAAACCTATGATATGACAAATCACTGCCACTAGTGATATTATACAAGATAAATCTGAAGAGTAATCTCTTCATTTATCCAAGTTCTGATTTCATAGAAACTGGTATTTCTATATCACAACATGGTCTCGAGTTTTAAGATCTACCAAAATACAAGATAAACCCGAAGAATACTAAGATTCTTCCTTTATCCAATTTTTGACCCATGAACATAGCAATGTCAACATCACAATATGATCTTGAACTCATCTAAATCTTATAGTAGAACTCTACTATTTACCACATTATCTAAGAGATCATCACCTGTCATAATGTTTTATACAAGTGTTCATTATTTTTAGACATCGTCATCTCTTAAAATAATGAATACAAATGAATATAAATGGTGGAGCCCATAATAGTCAATAGCCTGACAAAATAAAATTATTTTATTAATAATCAAGAGATTACAAATGGATTACAACTCAACCATACCAAGTCTCCTCCTAAAGTGTTCTATCTTCACTCTAGATAGAGGTTTGGTGAGTATGTCTGATGTATGATCTGCAGTGCAAATGTAATCTAATTTTACAAAATTCCTGTCTACCATATCTCTTACATAATGGTAAGGAATTTTAATATGCTTGGACCTGTCATGGAAAACTAGATTCACTGAGAGTTTGATGGAGCTCTGATTATCACAATGAATAATCGTGGGATTCATAGCTTGCCCAAATAATCCCACAAGTAACTTCCTCAGCCATAATGCTGATCCCAAACCGAAACAACATCTTGAAGTACTTTTCCTATCTTTAACACTTCCACCCCAATCTGAATCGGTGAATCCATGTAAGTCTAAAGCAACTTTCTTATATTTGAGTCCAAGATTAAGAGTTCCTTGTAAGTATCTCATAATGTGTTTAACTGTGACTAGGTGAATCTACTTTGGTTCACACATAAACTGACTTAAGGCATTAACTGCATATCTGGTCTTGTATTTACTAAGTACATAAGAGACCCAATCATCTGTCTGTAGAGAATAGAATCTATGGATAGTGATTCTGCAGCTGCTTCCTTAAGTTTATGTAGATTAGTCTCCACTAGAGAAGACATAGGTTTGCAATTCCACATTCCAAATTTCTTTAAAATATCTGATGTATACTTCCCTTGATTTAGTATGATATTGTTAGAGCTCTGCTATCCTTCCAATCCTAGGAATTAATGAAGGAGTCCCAAATCTTTCATCTCAAATTCTCTAGTTAGATCTTTCTGACACTGATTTATGAGATGATCATCACTTGTTATTAGTAGATCATCAACACACATCATCAAAATTACTATATCATCTTTATCTCTTTTATAATATAAATTTGGATTAGCTTCATTTTTGGAGAATCCTAAGCTGGTGAGATACTTATCAACTCTTTCGTACCAGGCCCTGGGAGCTTGTTTAAGCCCATAGAGAGCTTTCTTGTGCCTGCAAACAAAAGCATTAAGATCATGAGTTTCAAATCCTTCAGGTTGCTCTAGATATACTTCTTTTAAAATCTTTCCATTTAGGAATGTTGCGTTCACATCCATCTGATGTACCTTCCATCCCTTTGATGCGACAATTGGTAGAACTGCTCTTATGGAGGTATATCAGGCAACAAGAGCAAAGGTTTCTTCATAATCAATCCCTTTTTTCTTAGAAAATCCTCTGGCTAAAAATTTGGATTTATACTTCTTAATACTATCGTCAACAACATGCTTTATTTTAAATATCCACTTGGAAGAACAACAGATTTTCCTTTAGGTCTTGGAACAATTTCAAACATCATTTTTCATGATAGATTGGTATTCTTCTGTCATAGCTTCTTTCCAAGGTATATGTTTAATAGCATCAGAGCGATTGGTTGGCTCTATTTTGGATAAATCACTTATGTTAGTTGTATAACCAGAGAATCTTTTAGGTCTTTTGCTTTCTCTGATTGTTCTAGAAGGTGCAACAAAGTCTTGAGTTGCCTCAACTATTTTAATGGCCCAAAGTGGTGTTTTCTTTGAATTTTCTTCAAGGTTCATATTTTGAATTTCATCTTTGATTTCTTCTAAGTTCTCCCTCTGGGACCCAACTTCACTATTTCTTTTAGAACTAGATGAAGGAGAATGTTCATCAGAACTTATGGCTCTTATGAATGCAAGATCTTCTTTAAAGATTACATCTCTGCTAAGTTCAATAGTTTTCTATCTAGGTATGAAAATCCTATATGCTTTAGAAGTTTCACTATACCCTACAAAAATACATTTCCTCCTAGAGGGTTCTAACTTGGTTCTGTTTTCTTTTGGAACATGGATATATATAGGACATCCAAAAATTCTAAGATGACTTATATTGGGTTTTATTTTAGTAAATACTTCTTCAGGTGTTTTATCTTTAAGATAGGAGTGAGGACTTTTGTTTTGAATATATACAACAGTACAAGAGGCTTCTACCCAAAGATAATATTCTAGGTTTTGATCAAAAATCATAGCCCTAGCAGCTTCTATAATTGTCTTGTTCTTTCTTTCTACTACCTCGTTTTTCTTTGGGTTATAAGGAATAGTGTACTCCCTCTTAATCCCTGATTCTTTACAAAATTTTTAAAACAAGTCTGAGGTATATTCTCCTTTGTTATCAGTTTTAAGGGCTTTAATTTTATGTCCTAATTTTTTTTCAGTTAATGCTTTGAATTCTTTAAATCTTTGTAGGATTTCTTTTGATTCCTTGCATTGTAAAAAGTAAATCCACGTTTTCCAAGAGAAGTCATCTTTGAACAAGATATAATACCAGAATCCTCCAAGAGAAGGAACAAACATAGATCCACATAAATTTGAATGAATTAATTCTAGTACATTATTTTTTTTCCTAGTACTATCATGCAAGGGACTTTTGGTGCTTTTACCTATAGCACACCCTTTGCAAATACTAGGGTGGTCTTTATTTAATTTGGGTAATCCAGTAACCATCTTTTCCATAGTTGATAAAGTTTAAAAATTAGATGCCCTAATCTTCTGTGCCATATTTCATTTGAATCTTCAGCTTTGTGGACTAGGGCTTGAATGGATTGACTAGATTTTGTATTCAATTCATAGAAATATCCTTTCTTTGACCAATTAACTTTGTTTTCTTGATAGAAGAGTTCTTAGCCCAAGTTAATACTTTGCCATCCACAAATGCAACATTGTGTCCATCATCTTCAAGTGCTATAATTGAGATTAGGTTTCTTTTAATCCCTGGTACATAGAGTACACCTTTAAGAAGAAGAGTATTTCCAAATTTTAGTTTCAAAGTATAATTTCCAATTCCTTCAATGGAGTGTGCTGAGTTATCACCAATGGTAACTTCATTGTTAACCTTCTCTGATAAAGAATCTAGAGTTTCTTTGTATCTCGTTATATGTCTAGAAGATCCACTATCAATAACTCGTTCTTTATTTGAAATTTCATTTGATAGAGAGGAATACAAAACATGGTTCTCAAGATCATAAGTATCTTCTTCTCTAATGCCATTTGTACAATTTTCTTGTTGGTTGGAATTTTTAAGACAATTAGATCTATAGTGTCCAATTTTTTCACATTTGAAACACTTTATTTTAGATAGATCTTTCTTGGGCTTTCCATTCTTTTGATTTCCCTTTTTCTTCTTGAAATTCTTCTTCTTGCCTTTATAGGAGTTTGTATTAAGAATGTGAAGTTCTTCATCTTCTACTTTTGGTTTCCCTCCTTTCTTTAGTTTTTTGGATTCCTCTTGAAGACAATCATTCTTGAGTCTGTTAAAGTCTGTGAGCTAATCTCTTGCACTTGTTCCTTGTGCGAATGTCTCCCATGAATTTGACAATCCATCTATAGCCATAAGTGTTAATTCTATGTCACTAATGATGGTTCCTATGCTTGATAGTTCATCTCTAATGCCAGCAACTCTTAAGAATTAAGAACTTATTGATTCTCCTTTCTTTATCTGAATGTGATTTAGTTGCCTTTTTAGTGCAAGAACCCTAGTTGCATTGTTTACTTCATGGGCATTTCGTAATGCATTCATCATATCAAAGGTAGTTTGATGTTTTGTAAGCTTAGGTACAATATCATTTTTAACTCCATCCAAAATGATTTGAATAGCTTTTCTATTTCATCTACTCCAGATAGATTTGTGAGGTTCAGTTGTGGGTTGTTTGGATGCTCCATCAATGAATTGTTTTACATTGTTCTCTTCAAGAATCATCATGATTCTGAACTTCCAAGCTTCAAAGTGCTCTTTCCCATCAAACCTATCCTCAGGTTTGATTGTGTAAGCCATGGAAGATAGAAGATTGTTGCTTGATGTGTACAAAGTCTGATTATTGAAATTTAGCAGAGCCTAGGTCTGATTACTAGAGCTTTGATACCATGTAAATGTTGGAGTTGAGGAAAGCCAACTCCGAAGACGCCAAGATCACCTGCATGCGAAACCTGTCAAAGAGAAGCCATAGAAGGGAAGAGCATGGAGCACGGGCAAAAACCCTAAACGGACATGAGAGCCATCATAAATGCAAACACAATGAGAAATGTATTTTCAATAAGAAATGATGTTGTTATGATGTTCTATATGATACAATGAGAGAGAGCCTGAATATAAAGAGCTCATGGAAGCTTGTAGAACAAGCTGGAAGGTGGTAGAAGATAAGGATGACAACAAGAAGGGAACAAACTCCCATGTTGTCACCAACTAACCACAACATGCATTAAATATAAAATATTAAATAAATGCATGACCTAAGTAAGCTTAAGCAATAGAATAAATAATTAATAATTAATTATTTACTCTAACACCCCCCCTTAAGTGCAACTTAGGGAAATGCCTTAAGCTCACAAAACTAAGATGAATGCATAATGGGTCTCGGCAACGAGACCATGTTAGGTACCCAAGTACAATGCAAGAAGAATGCAACCTCTGTAAGCGAGGAAAGAGAGAAAACCACATGGGAAAAACCCTCCCCCAAAAAGAGGTAAGAACCTAGCTGAAGAAGTCTCCAACTAGGGAAATTGTCCCCTAAAACAGGAACAAAGAGTGATCATGAAGAAGCAGCATCACTGAAGCATGAAGAAGCCGCAAATCTGCCAAACTGCTGATCTGAAAAAACCTCCATGGAAGAAGAAGGCACGAACTGAGCATGTCTATATGGTAGATGATCCATCTCACCGAAATGCATAGGTAGCCAGCCACTACAATCGCCTTGTATATAGGATCAACCACTGAATACATAGTTCACACTATCGAACCATCGAACCATGGATGCATTAGAACACAGCATAACCCCCCCTTAATGCAGACGGGGTGTGATGACAGGCAACTGAGAAGGTGAGCCAAAATCTCCTGCAAACGAACCAAGAACGAGGAGAGAGGGAAAGAGGTACAGACACCGATAAAGACACGGTCTAACTAACTCTGCATGGGGCTAATGTCGTGGAAGGGACACTCACTTGACAAAGGGAGAATGCCTAAAACAACAAACAATAATCCCCCCCATGGTGCTTTATGAAATAGTGCAAGTACAACTGACTCAAAACAACGTTCATGACTCCTAGAATGCAAAAGTGACACTTTATCTCAGTGCGAAACAAAAAAGTGCTTCAAAAAGATAGCTACAATGATAAAAAATGAAAGCAAATCATGCCAGGAAAATGATCCTCGGGCCTAAAACACTCAAAATATCCACCATAGAGAAAAAATGCCAAAACTATGATAGAAAGAGAAAAGGCCAAAAAAGAAGAAAAAAGACTACAGTTCTGAAAAGTACACAGAACCAGCTTTCCAGAAATATAAAGTTTTTAAAAAACAGGCATGGGACGCAAAAGATATGCATGCCGGAGTCAAAAATAGGACTTCGGACTTCAACAGAAAAAATAGGCAATAAAAAAGCATCAAAACCAAAAAATACCTGCACCAAAATCTCTGTCTCGGAACCAGCTTTTCGGTGCTTCTTTCAGATTGGAAAAATACCTCCGTATGCAAAAGTTATGGCCAAAAAACCACAAGTAGGTCCAAAACCAAATCAGGAGAGGTGCAAGCAAGGATGATGACATAGGGATGACGTCATGCTGACGTCAGCAGACCCTGAGATTTAAATTGACGGCTCGTCAGCCGTCGCAGCAAAAAAAAAGAGTGCCACGTGGCATAGCCACGTGGCAGCTGACGTGGCATAGCCACGTGGCGGGTCCACGTGGCAAGGTGCCACATGGCGCCCATGCCACGTGTCACCCCCGCAGTGGCTACAGATTGCTGACAGGCTGCAGAGTTGTCTGAGCGGCGCTGGCGGGCGGAGGGGGCCGCAGGGCGGCGGAGCCGGGAGGAGGAGGCCGCAGGGCGGCGAAGATCGAGGAGCCGCCGATGGAGGGCGGCGGCCAGGAGGAGGCCGGGCCGCGGCGGAGCGCGGGTGGCGCTGCCTGCTGCGGCCGCTGCGGGCTACGCGCAGGTGGCATTGCCGAGAATATATATATATATTTTTAAAAACTGTCGCTGCGTCCGTACGACCGTACGGCAGACTCTTGGAGGCCTCAAAAAATTGCCAAAATTGCCCTGTGTCCGAAATCGAAAAGTTTTATATGAATCCTGACTGCAAACAACCTTTCGGATCCATTGGTGATGTCCGTTTGGGCTGAAAATGCTCCGAAAATTCGCTGATCCCCTGATTTGAAGAAAAATTGCACAAACAAACTAGGATTTGTGACTTCAAATCACAGCTTCAAAATTTCTTCAACGAAGCTGCAGCAGGAAGGCTCTGATACCATGTTGGAGTTGAGGAAAGCCAACTCCGAAGACGCCAAGATCACCTGCATGCGAAACCTGTCAAAGAGAAGCCATAGAAGGGAAGAGCATGGAGCACGGGCAAAAACCCTAAACGGACATGAGAGCCATCATAAATGCAAACACAATGAGAAATGTATTTTCAATAAGAAATGATGTTGTTATGATATTGTTCTATATGATACAATGAGAGAGAGCCCGAATATAAAGAGCTCATGGAAGCTTGTAGAACAAGCTGGAAGGTGGTAGAAGATAAGGATGACAACAAGAAGGGAACAAACTCCCGTGTTGTCACCAACTAACCACAACATGCATTAAATATAAAATATTAAATAAATGCATGACCTAAGTAAGCTTAAGCAATAGAATAAATAATTAATAATTAATTATTTACTCTAACAGTAAATTGTCTACTAAATCCTTATCTCTTAATCAAACTTTTAATCCATTCTTATATGCTGAGAATGATCTTCTAAGTAGTATGAATATTGATGAAATTAGTGCTTATTATAATGCAAATACAATACTGAATATTTAACCTTTTATTGTGATAGAGAATCTCAGATATAAATTGCAGGATATAAAATGCTTATAGGAGCAAACTGCTGTAACTATGTGTCCTATAATCTGCATTTACAACCTACTTATACATCCTTTCTAAAGGGTATGTCCCTCAAGGGACATAACCCTTCCAAACTTGGTATATATGTATGTATGTATGTATGTATGTATGTGTATATATATATATATATATATATGTATGTATGTATGTATGTATGTATGTATGTATGTATGTATGTATATGTATGTATATATATATATATGTATATATGTATATATATATGTATATGTATGTATATATATATATGTATATATATATATGTATATGTATGTATATATATATGTATATGTATGTATATATATATATGTATATATGTATGTATATATATATGTATATATATGTGTATATACATATATATATGTATATACATATATATATATATATATGTATATACATATATATATATATGTATATACATATATATATGTATATACACATATATATATATATATATATACACATACATATATACATATATACATATATATGTATATACATATATATGTATACATATATATGTATATACATATATATGTATACATATATATATATATATATATATATATATATATATATATATATATATATATATATATATATATATATATATATATATATATAGGTGCCAAGTTATATATATCATTAAATGCCAACATTAGAGATATATTGCTATTAACAAGAAGTATGGTCTGTACTATTAGACCTGTAGGTTTATCTTGGTTAATATTCTTAACAAAGGACCTAACTCTTCATTTAATCATGTGTTGCTCCTTCTATGTCAAAGTTTGGGCCACTATCTTCAACAAGTGGAAGCTTGATGGAAGGTTTTATACCACCATTAAAGACTTATGTACTCAGTGGTATTTTCCATCTCAAACCAAATTCTCAAGAGTCTTTGATCTTGGTAGCCCCTCATGTGATTCAAGGTCTTTGGAAGGAAAAGAACACTATTATTTTTTGGGATTGCAATCATCCTCCTATAGTCTCGTGGAGAAAAATTGTATGGATTTGGGAGAGAATACAAATATCCTTCACCCCTTCATCGAGAAAAAACTAAGTATTCCCTGTAATCACAAAGATCTCAATATTTCCCTTCAGTGGAAATTTGGTTTAGACATCTCTAAAAGCCTTTGAAAAGTTGATAATGTAGAGAAGGTCTAGTTTGGTTGTTATCTTTGTTAAGATGGATTAAAATTAACTTTGATCGGGAAATTAAGGGAAATCATAGGTTGATTGGGTGTGGAGGAGTGGTTAGAGATGAAAATAACATAGGTCTGGTTGTGGTGGCACTTCGTTTGGAAATTCAATACAACCACTTTGCAAAATCCATAGGTGTCTACCAAACTCCAATTTTTGTGAGACACCTTAACTACAAGAAAGTTTAGATAGAAGGGAACTCAAATACTATGATAGGATACTCAAGGGGGGAGGTGTCTACTTCTTGGAGTATAAAACATATTATAAATGAGTCAATAGACATTATAAAGGGTTTTGATAAACCTTATGATGCATCATCCTATAGCGAGTCTAACAAGGTGGTAGTCAGGATTACAAACCTTGGGGCATATTCAAATGATATTATCACATGGAAGGGAGAAGGTACTTTTAATGATGACATCAAAACCCTCATTCATTGTGATCGTATCCATGGTAGAACTAGAAATGTGGAGCTTAAAAATGGAAATGACAATTATAGACTTTGAAATTTGTGATATTTGTAGTGACTTTCCTTTAGATTTGATCTCCATAATAATGCTATACACCTCACATGTATTATGGGTATTTTTTATTTGCCTATTTCCTTATTCAACATCATCATTTTTGATAGTTATATGTTGATCCAATAAACCCATTGCTCTGTTAAGATAAGAATGGGGGGGATTGAAATGGTTTGAACTAGTGAACAAGGAGGGTTGGGTGAGACATGAAGAGCTTTGGAGAAAGATGAGAAAGTGTCATGCCCAAAAATATAAGGGGCAAAACACACACACACACACACACAATTTTTTTTGAATGAGTACGAGTCTAATTAAATAGAAATTTATTAATCGAGAACCAACTTTACGAAATGTCAAATCTAGACATACACATAGTTATACTTAATTCAAATTGATTTAATTAAATTCTAAATTAACTACATACTTAATACTAATAAATCATAGCTAAACCAAAACTAACTTTACTTACTAACTGAATACATCTAAGGTTTAAGATTTATTTTAAATTAACAATAACATTCATAATATATCTAAAATTGAATAAATCAAAATTAAACTATATTTCATTATTAAAAACTTTACTGACTTAAACTAAAACTACTAATTATATTTCAAAATTTGAAAGCTTTCAAAACAATTATCAATTTATCTAACATTAATTTTCTAATAACTCAAATTAAACAAATCTTATACTAATTTAAGTTTCAACTAAATCTAAACTAACTTAAATTTAAGATTATCATAATACCAAACTAAAATAAGAATCTATTAATTTTAAAATATTAATACATTAACTAAAACAAAACCACTAACTAAATACTACACTAACAATATAATGCCACTCTTATTTACAATTAAACATAAATATAATTTCTAACTAACATTATTAAACTGCACATACTAACTAATATATTTAACTATACTAACAAAAGAATATTACTAAACTACTAACCTAATACCTACTAACTAGCAACTAACACCACATAACATAAACAATTTTTTTTTAAAAAAATGACAATTATAATACTCAATTACCCCCTTCCCCCCCTCCTAAATCTAATACCTACCCCTACACTACACAACATAACATACTAACCTAAGCCCCTCAACTCAACTCAACCTAGACCCATGCTAGTCCCAACTGTGGGCCATACTCAAGGATAGCGCGCTGCCCAAGTCTGCACATTGCAGACTTGTTTCCCCACGTCACCTCCATCTTGCATGACCTTCAACCAAAGGCATGCGCTTGGTAAGAGGTTGGAAAAAGGGGGTTGGTGAAAAGGTATGTTTAGACTTTACAACATTACTTTGCCCCCCCTCCCTTTAAATGACGTGACATACCATAAGTGGCATGAGGAATTCATGCTGGCAGTGAATGGGTATCCACGCCTACCTTTTTGGCAAGGTAAAACAAGGTAAGAGAATAAGTGAGAAAAAGTATTAAGTGGGTGCATTTTAAATTTTCTTGATTAATTAAATGTATAGGTATAGTAACCTAGGCAAGTACCTTGCCTCCCTAGTCACAAGGAAATTAAATGCAAAAGTTTTATGGGTGAATATGTTAACAAGACATGCATTAGAATTCGTTAATTTTAAATGTATTCAATATATATATATATATATATATATATACATATATATATATATATATACATATACATATACATATATATATATACATATACATATATATATATACATATACATATATATACACATATATATACATATATATACACATATATATACATATATATATACATATATATACACATACATATACATATATATATATACATATATATATACATATATATATATACATATATATATACATATATATATATATATATATACATATACATACATATATTTATATATACATACATACATATATTTATATATACATACATACATATATGTATATATACATACATACATATATGTATATATACATACATATGTATATATACATACATACATATATGTATATACATACATATATGTATATATACATACATATATATATATACATACATATATGTATATATACATATATATTTACATATATATATATATATATATATATGTGTATATATATATATATATATATATGCATACATACATACATACATACATACATATATATATAATAATGATTTTTAGTTGAAAGCCAAAGGAATAATTCAAAGAATGTTCTCTGTGACCAAAGGGGAATTAAAATTTTTTTCCATACATTTTCTAGAGAGGTTTTTCACTCCTGGAGATGTACATTTTTTTATTTTGAAGCCAATTTTGTCTAAGTGTTGGCATGCTTCTCATTGCTATATACATATTTATACAAGGAGTGATTTTTAACCCAATGACAACATTGATTTCCATTAGCAAGCATACTAGTCCAAGGAAGTGCATAAGGTTATATTTTCTTTTGTCTTCATCTTACAATTCATGTTTTATTAATCATCATAACAAGGTGTGTGACCCATTTATCCAGAATTCAAGTGATGCACATTTCTTAATAAAATATGATTGAGTCAATTATGAATTTTAACAATGAGAGAGATAACTTTGTGATTGCAATGTAAGGATTTTATTTCATCTTAATGCTTAAACAACGAACTTGAAACTTCAACATATCAAATAGTTTCTCTTAACATAATTGAAAACTTGAACATTCATAATTGAAGACATTATCTATCATTTTGTTTTCTCACATACGTATGCAAAGTTTGAAACCACATAAAGCAGTGCAAGGAGGTTTTCATAATCCTTTTCTTTCTCTATTATTCATCCTGGTTCAAGGCTCCATCAGGAAAGAACCAGTAAGAAAACTCAATGTCTTTGCCAGTACATCAAAATTCAAATACAATTTACATAATATTACAATTCAATTAAATTTTCTTCAAGGCTTTCACAAGAGAATTTTTTCAAAGTCTTCAATGCAACAAGGGAACCATGGGAGAGACAAGAACCAACATGGAGGTAAGACAACACAATAAGATGAACAATTCAAGCATGCATTCTCAACTCAGTTTTGCACAATAGGTTCAACAATGAACCAAAATAGGGGGGAGGTGGATTTTCTCAATAGGAGATGCCAATCACCATACCATAACATAGCCCTTTCGAGGCTAAAACTTCAAGAACTTCCATTCTTTTACAAGGCCCTTTTGAGGCTATTTCCACAAGGATTTTCATTCCTTTTCATATTCAAGAATTCTCAATAACAACAAGGTATGGGATGACAAGTAGGGGCCCATAAACCCTACCCTTTTTCCCTCCTCTCACCATGAGAGGAGACTCTACACTATTGAGGTCCAACTAAGGCCCTTCCCCCAAACATGGCCACTTCTTCCCCATCCAAGGGTGAGTGATGCCAAAACAATCCCCATGAAATCTCCTCAAAACAAAAAACATCAAAGCAAGCATGAGAATGACATCAAAAGAAAGACAAGTTAAGATCCCTCCCAAATCAACCCCAACACACAAGAAAAAAATACAAGACTACACAATGCCTTATGCATGATTGAAGCAAGATTCAAACATGAACACATGAAAAAATAGTTTCAAGGAGTGAAGAACTCCTACCTTCATAAAAGAGTTATGGAAAATGGTGGTTTGAGAAGAGCTTTTCCCTTTTCTTCCTTCAATCTTCAAACTTCTCCAAAACTAGAGATTGGGTAATAAAAACCAAAACTACTCCAAAAATGCCTCTAAGTATGACCCTTAACTCAACTAGACTTCAAGTAAACTCAAGATGGAGTTTGAGTCACCAACTCAAGAAAAGAGACAACCCATTTTTGCAATCAACCAAAAGTAGGGTTTTTGAGTGACCCTAAAAGTCAACCAAGGAGATTAAGGGGTTGGAAAGTTCTCCCAACCCATACCCTTACCCCTAGGGTACTTAAATTTGATGTTTTTAAGACTTAAAGACTTAATAAGAACAAAAAAAAGCTAAGGAAAATAGTATGACCAAATAACAACCTTTAAAGAATTACAATACAAAGATAGCACAAAATTAACAAGTGGTTTAGTTCCGTCTTTCCATTGAGCTTTTTCGGCTAAATTTCTTGCACACTCATTGTACACATCAGTAGATCAAGAAATCACATGCATTATGTAAATTACTTATCAGAAAAATCATATAAATTAAGGCACCCATTTTCTAATAATCAATTTGTTTATCTAATTCTACTCATATTTCCAACCTTTAGAATTGCATAATCAATGTGTTAGTTTTGCATTCATTTATTTTATCACAATACATGTTCATAAAGCATTAAATGATGAAATCAAATAACTGAAGTAAAGCATCACACATCATAAAATAGCATAATAATGTTCAGTGCATCAAATAATGTTCTGACATATTGAGTCATGAGTATCAAAATAATAATGTATCATCGATGCTAGGATGGGTCGGGGCGAGGCCTCACAGAAAGGGAGGCATTGCTCCTTATTTTGAGAAATTACATGGGTATGATAGGAAATTCATACAATTTTTTGTTCAAGACTAGGATAATGGTGTCATTTCTTTTTTCTACAAGGACCTAACCATTGATGAGAAGGTCATTGTAGAGGTCACTCATATACCCTAAAAGGGAATGAAATTTTTTAATGACTACAAGACTTTTGGAAAAGATATCAAGAAATTTCCCAAAGTAAAGGATGAACGAGAAGTTCTAGTTAAAGTAAAGAAGTCCTACTTTGATCCTACTCATCTTAGAAAATTTTGGATGAAGATATCATAGGTTATTATGGAGTACAATACCATTGATTGTAGATTTACCCCTATGCATAATTACCAATTTGTTTTTATAAACTAATCCTAAAAAATAATCATAGTTTCATTTTTTTTTCTATACTCATCTCTTTATGCCAAAATTATTGAGCATAAGTAGAAACTTAAGAAGTTAGTTCTCCACCAAGGACTTATTTTGCTTCTCTTTGAGAATCTTAGGGTCAAGGTGTCAAAGATCCATATGAGATAGATTTCGAGTAGAGACGATGGTGAAAAAGTGGAGTTGCAAGTGTTTGAAAAAGATGGAGGGGAAAAAGATGATGATGATAATAATAATTCCCCGTTTCCAAAAAAACCTAAGGTTTTCCCCAAGAAATACCTATGCCTAATTGAATTATTTTTGAAGGGGATAAAGGGATATAAACTGAAGATAGTGACGTTGATGTTTCCCCTCATCTTACTAGCAATAAGTTAAAGTTTTTATCCCCTTATGAGGTCACATTTCTCAGACCTACATCCTTTGAGGTGATTAGGAATATTGGGAAGGAGTTGATGGGGTTAGGTTCTCCTACCATGTCAAAAAGGAAGAGAAGTGCTATTATGATGCATAGAGACATTTATATTGGGGTTCCTTTAGTTGCTACTACTCAATGCATGATTTCCTCTACTAGTAAGTCCTCCCTTCCTATTTTTGAAAGTAGTAAGATGAAATATAAGGGAAAATCTAAGATGCCAATGTTGAAGGACTTTACTAGCTCAATTATTAATGGTGTTCCTATATCTCCCAGTAAGTTTGAAGAGTTTGATAATTCAAATTAGGATAATCCTAGCAAGTTTTGTATTTGAGGATTTTGAAGATAAAAGGGAAGTTATCGATAATGTTCTATATATTATAGAATCTTAGACCCTCTACTCTTTTAGGCTATAAAGAAGGCTTTACATGAGATAAAGAGTCTGAACCTAAAGTATCATGCCCTCCTAGCCAAACTTGAAGACATACAATAAAACATTGGTGCCTCAAGAGGAATGTAGATTCTAGATCCTTCCAAGTATGCTCAATGGACAATTGATGAGAATAATCTTACCTTGGACTTAGTGGAGGTTGAGAAATGATTACGAAGAAAGTAGTTTCGCTTCTTTATAGAGTGGACCAGACTAAGGAGACCGTCAAGAAGATCATGGAGCATAACCTAAAGGTTGTGAATTCTTCTATAGAGAACATGAGGACTCCTGTTTCTAGGATAAAGTCTAACTACATTGAGAGGGATACTATAAATGTTGAGTAGGAAAAAGATGTGTCAGATGTTAAAGTTCAAGATCCAGTGAAGTGCACCAAAGTTAGCATGGATAATTTTTTTGTCTTTCTACCCTCGAACATTGAAGACCTTATGAAGATGGCTCAAAGGATGAGCCAAATAGAATAAAAGGTGACAAATACCCTCAACAATCTTGCTTAAGATTGTTTCTCTTTTTTTTTTTTATGTCTTGTTATTCAGGTCATTGTTGCCTATGTTGTTGTCTACTTGCTTTATTTTTTAGCTCTTTTTGTCAGCTTGCCTTTTTTTTTGCTATCCTATAGCTCTTGGGATGGTTAATGTTTAATCTTATGATTGGAAGTCTTGTAAGGGGTTTTGGGTCCCTTTCAATGCCTTTTTTTTTCTAAAAAAAAACAAAAATTTGAAGTAATAGAAGCAAACAAATTGATCATTTCCCAAGTACACAAATGTATGTATTTGGAGTGTTCTAAAAGGTAAAAACTCAACACTTTAAAGTACCATTGATCTAGTCAAGTGGCATGTAATCAATCCTAATTACTTGCATGAGAAATGCATACTAGAAATGGGTAGTGTTTGGGAATCAAACACAACACAAGGGTACGAGAAACAACTATTGATAATATGGATGCAATGGACAGCCAAATAAAGTGTAAATGTGTCATGAGGTTTTGTGAATTGTACTACTAAAAAATGAAGAATATAAAAACCTTAGTTCGAATATTGTACTAAAATTATTTTGTTAGTCTTGTAATTCTTAGAGATATGTTGAAGTCAAGTTTTTGTAAGAAATTTTCTAATCTAATGACACTCGATAACCATGCTACCTTTGGTTTGTAATTTTATCTTGAACTCTTTCGGATTTATTTTCATTTTTCTTCTACCAAAGTTCTCTACATACTCTTTACCCTTTGAATTCTCTTTCTTCCATCTAATTTAAATGTGGGATTTCATATCCCTTTATTTTTCTTTCCTTTTTCAAGTCTAAAATAGAAACTAAGGATCTTCATGATAATACAAATTTGTCATGGCTAATTCGGGAAAACATTCAAGGAGAAAACTTGTTGCCTCTCTAGTATATTTAGTTTAATATCTCTTATGTTCTCATTCCCAAGACCAAAAATTAAGCTCAACTCAAACACTAAGGAATAATAGTGATCTATATACACATATTATAAATATTGCTTAAAGAAAATACTGAACTACCTTATATTATATTTATTATAATATAAAAAAAGTGCACCATAACCATTTTTAATGAAAAAAGTACATCATAACCAATTTGTATTATATATGCATTACATGATTTATCATTGATGTCATTGATATTTATAATATTAACCCCATTGTATCGAGTCCTTATCTTATGAAAGACTAAATTTTGTTGTGTTTCACATATTATCTTTTTTTGTATTGAGTTACATTTTTATGTGGTGAGGATTGTTATTTCCTATTCATCATATTATTTCATATTGTCATGCATCATGCTTTTTTTTTTGGCTAGTCTTGAAATTTAATAAATTTCATCTTATGGCCAATGTCAATGGTAATAGTTCTATGCAATCATAAATTCAATAAATCTAGTAAGTGGACACAACTTTTTAGAAACAAAACTGTCTTTGTGATATGATTTACTAAATTTATGGTCTCATGGCTATTGCCAATGTCAAGAGCTCTTTGGGATGCTAATTAGGTGAAAATAAGAGCTCGAATAGAGATGATTTGACTAAGTGGAATAAAACCTAAAAGAAACCTTATATGCTTTAATTAAATTGTAAAAAGTAGTGCATATGATAGAGTTGTGTGTCATTAAATTAAATGCCTAATTGACTATTGTAAGAAAATTACTAGTAGTAGATGATTGAGTCTTGCACCATTGCATGCCAAGTTCACAACTTTTAGGAGATGTCATGAGCCACACATGTGTGAATTGCATGATTAGGATATTAGATAGATAGATGAATTTTAACATCCACGAGGCTAAACATAGCCTATGGGACAACCTTCCCACTAAATATTTTTTAGTAATCCAATTCTTTCACATGCAAGATGATGATGATCAAGTAAAAGAAAAAACTTGTGTAACCTTTTAGGACCTCTAACCCTATTTTGGTCAAATCTCATTCCTCTATCAAACTGAAAAAATAACCTTTTGTAGATCTCAGAGTCAATATCATCATTATACCATTTTTATAGTGTTTTGATTAGTTATAATGTATTATAAATTCAAAATATTATAATTATGTATATTAACATTTGAGAAGATGCTCCCATAAAATAGGAAAAATAATAGTAAATTTTATCAAAAAGTTTAAAATATATATTTATCACTAGAGGAGAGAGTTGTTAGTTTTAGGTAGCTTGGACAACTATTCATCTATATGTGATTAATTAGATAATTATTGTTAAAGTTATGACAAATATTTGTTAATTAATTGACTCCTAGAAACTACTAGTAACCTATTGGTTAGGTTTTTTTAATTGAGAAGCATCTAGAAACTTCTTGGTTAGGAAGCAACTAGAAACCTCTTGGTTAAGTAGTATAAAAAGGAGTCAAGGGAGGCATTTGGAGAACATAGCATAATAGAGGAACACAAGGAGTTGTAGTAGCATTTGTAGTGTTATAAAATGAGTTTGCAATGATAGCAAATAGTCTTGCAGTGTTAGCAAGGGCATAGTGACAGTGTTTGGGATAGCAGTGGAGAATATTAGCAAGAGAAATTACGAGGTTGTCTGAATTTTGCCAGTGAGAGGCAAGGAATTTTCTATCTCTTGATTTGCTGAAGTTAATATATTTTCTATCTACAGAACTGGTTTTCCCTTGGGGGTTTTTCCGCAGACAATTTATTTGAAAATATTGTGTTCATTGTGTTGTGAATTTTTTTTCGTATTTTATTAGCAAATTTGCAGTTGCGTTATTTTTCAATATTAGCTATGAATTTATTTACAATAGTTTAATAATCATTTACCATAGGAGATTAATAATCAATGACTACAATAGTGTTAATTTTTCACAATAGTCCTCTTCAAAAATATGTATTTCTTTTCAAAGAGGTGTGGATTTGATAGGGAAGTTTTGATAGGAGAAAAAAATAGTTGGTTTTTGTTAAGGTCAACTTTGAGTACTTATAAGAAATAAAATATACATAAAAACTAATATTTATTTTTTTGTGCCCCAACTATACATGTCATCTATAACATATTTTCAAATCAGAGCAAAAAATATGATTTGCATATACTTTTTTGACGAGAACTACACTATATTTTTCATAGTTAAAAAAGTACTTAAAAAAAAAGAATTCTTTCTAAAAAATTTAAATAATAAAGGCATAAAATTCATCCAGTTTCACACATTTCATCAGTTTGCATCTTCAAATTCTAAGCACAAATACTATATTTATGTCATTAAAGTTGAACAATTTATGTTCTGTGATCCTTTTCTTTAAAAAAGGTGACATAGGTTTGTGCTTTTACCCAAGCCCACCTAACTGCTCAATGTTCTTCTTGTTGAATAAGTTGTACCATGATCTATTAGATATAATATCTGTGAAATTGACCATGTTGTCTCTATATGCACCCAATTCTAGAATAAAGCGTTGCTTGATTTCCACCTTCCCATAATTGCAAAACACATAAACTCTCTTGTCCCAATACTCCGTTGGCCTCTTCCACAACCCAATCTTACATCATAGCTAGTGAGAGTTGGTTCTAAGCTATTCAATATGAGTTTTAGCTCTCCAAGAAATATTGGCATCTATGTACACCTTTTTGAGTTGATCATAGTAGGGTTGAACTTGCTAAAGTGATAAGTCTTTTTCCTTCCAATCTCATTTCCTCAATTTATCTTATAGAATTTCTAACAAAAACATTAATTCCTTAATTTTTTACAGGACACAAATTGAAATGGACATCCATTTGTTCATCAACTTACTTTCTTTTTTGCATCCATGTTTTTTTGCGTTTGCACAAAATATCATCAAGACTAGTTTAGGCCATTCAATTGCATATATATGTTCAATTCTTTTAAAATAACTAATGAGGCAAACTACAAAAAGAGCCTCGATAGGTGTAGCTCCCACTTCACTAAACATGATATCGTATGAAATAATAGTTTTTATTTTAAACTTTCTTGTGATCCCACAATTCTGAAAGACCAAAGCCAAAAATTGATAGTGTCATCTAAGTAAAAAAGTGTCATGTTCTTCATAGAAGACCAATATTCAAGTGATTCAAAATGTCAAACATGATTATTAATTACATTGCGTGATTGTAGGATATAACAACAAAATAAGGAAGTCAACATGGATGACATGAGTTGTAAACATGCTTAAAATTTGGTAGCTTTATTGGTTATTTTCTACTTTTGACTCGTATATGACTGCCTGAAAATGTAGTAGATTGTATAGATTGATGTGGGTTGAATTTTTATAAACTATTAATATAACACTTCAATTTATTGGTAAACCATCAAAATTTATTCTAGGTAATATAATAATTTATTTCATACTACATGCACATACATACATACATACATACATACATATATAATATGTTTTGACTTTGTTTATTATATTAATTTAGAATTTTCTTAAAACAAAATATATGAATCTTAGAAATATTTTTTACTAATATAAAATATTAACTACATAGATTATATATATATATAAGGTATTTATACTAATTTAGAATCTTTTAAAAATAAAACATATAAGCTAAGAAACTTTCTTAATTAAATTGATATTTTTGCACATTTTACTAGCTTATAATTATTTTCTAATTTTGTATTCTTTTGTATCATAAAATTTTCTATATGATTTATCATATAATATTATTGATTAAGATTCTTTTTCAAATAAAACATATATGTTTACAAACTTTCTTAGAAAATTTAAAAATTTTGTATGAACTACTTATTTATATTTAATTTCTAATTTTAATTATTTTTTATAAACAAATAAACTAATAGAAAATTGATCTTAAATTGGTTACTTTCAATTATATATCCTGCCTTGGACGAGGTCATATCATTATGCCTGTGAATCGAAAATTTAGGATAAAAGGTCATTTAGGTGCAAGAAATAATTGTTTGAAATTGAAAGGATGTGGTTTAGACATCTGAGTTTTATGAATATGCAATCTTCATGGTGAAACTATGAACCATTTGTTAAAGGAACTTCTATGCTTCCATTATCTAACAAGATTTCTTTTATTAAAAAATATAATTAGTTGGAAGAAAAGGGTTTTTAAAAAAATATCTTTTTCAAAAAGGACATCTCATTTAAAGACTAGAAGAGATTAATGTTGTGGTTACACAATGCATGCCCCATTTCAATAAAAAATGGGGACCCCCTACTTTATCTTTTAACTTTTCAGGACCCTAATCCAGGGTTCGATTCATTTTAGGGTCTTACTTAATCTCCTTAGTCTCGTTCAAGTCCCAACTAAGAAGCATGGATGTTTGGAAATCAAAGTTCTAACAAGTAATAAGCCAAAAATTACAAAAAACTGCACATCAGGCACACCTACTTGATGCACCTAGTGTGCCGAAAAAATTGGAGATAGACATTTTGCACATTAATTGATGCACAACTGTGCCAAGTTTCATCAAAATCTATTTAAAGGGGGGGAGGTCCCCTTCCACCTCACCTTGTCTTTTTGCTTCATTTTTGCTTTGGCCTTCGTCTCCCTCACACTAGCTTCCACCATATCTCTGAGTCCTTGTCTGCACCTATGTGCTAAGTTAGCTCTACTCCCTCCTTGCTTTGCTTGCAACACATAAAACACAAAGCATTAGTAAGGATGGTGCACATCAATACATCTCCCCAAGTGTGCTGATGCGGAACAATTTTCCTACGCAAAACTTGAAACTCTTAGAAAACAATTCAAAAACACCTTCAAAGATGGGTACACATCAACACACCTATCTGAGTGCACTGATGCACACCCATATCCACAAAATGAACTTCAAAATGCAACTTAAACTTAAAAAACTCATTTCTTTTGGTGTGTAGTAGCACACCTTGTGAGGTGCATTGTTGCGCACCTAAAAGACATAAATAAGACTAAAGAGAATTATGCATCAGGTGCACCTAGTGCGCCGATTTTGTACTCATAGGGTTTTAAATATTTTTTTGGGTTTCCAAGCAATCAGACATTTGGTTTTTTGTTTGACTCAATTCTAGGGTTTATTTTATCCAATTTTCTTCAATTTTGAACTAATGGGCATCCTTTTTTGTGCAAATATAATGACATCCTCAGCATCTTCCTTGGTCAAGAAAATGGTACTGAAACTAATGGTATTTAAGTTCCAAGACATTCCAACAAAATCACACTTTCAAGATGACAACTCGAAGATTAGAGACATAGATTTAGGACACACTAATTTGGGAGAATTTCTAAAGATATGTAACAAACCCACTAAGAGTTCACAAATGATTTCTGCACTCATCAGATTAGGACTTGTCAATGCAGCTTCACACTTAGTATCAGTACAATCTTCAGAACTCATTGTGACACTTGTAGGACACTTTGTCCCTAAGAAGAGGGTTGTGAAGAGCATCATAGGAGAAATTGTTCTTGGTCTACAACCAAAGAATATTGAGAAAGTATTTAATCTCCCATGGGTAGATCAGTTCATCAAGCTCACCTATGAGTAGACAGAAAGGTGGTATAGGGAACATATTGAGGAGGCCTCTAAGATCATTCAATCATCCTACCTCATAGAGAAGACTCCCTTGGGAAAGAAGACTGGCAAGTTGATACGACTAGAGGATATATGATAGAAGACATCAAATACTCCATTATACTTTTGAGTATAGTCATGGGTTTACCTACAACTAGACACCTGAGTATCTTCATGGTGTACTTCATCGAAACAATAAAGAAAGCAAAGATGCCACTAGATTGGGATTCTACTCTCAGTCAAAATTTGTGTGGACAGTTGGTAGCAGCTAAGAACAACATGCAATTTTATGACTTCATATTTGGTATGTACTTGCTGGTTGTAAGAGCGAAAGACTATCCAAGGCTATATAGGAAGGGCAACATGTAGGATCCAAATGCATGGCCATATATCATCTATCCTCAGTTGGTGAAGAAAAGGCTCTTTGAGCAGAGCAAAGAATATAGAATTGTTAATGATGCCTTCATATTTTCTATAATCCGATTCATAGAAGGGGATTATGCGAAGAGATTATTAGATGATGTAGTGGCACATATATCAATACTTAGAGCACACTATATCTAGTTCATGACATTTACATATCTAAGGGTAGCAGGTACAACCGTTAACCCGAAAAAGCTCTTGATGTATCCTTGTGACAAACTTGTTCTCCTAGAGATTTCTTGACAAATCTTGTCTGCTTATGATAGAGTTAGAAGGCAACATAAAAAATGTTGGACCTAGCCATTGACTATAGGACCTTTTCGGGTAGATCAAAGGCAAGATATCCCCTCTTTTGAATGTGAATGGGATCAATATCCCTTGGAAGAATACAATTTTCCATGACCATGTTTTGATAACATCGAGAGAGTACAATATTTGGTTGGCAAAACATTCCAACACGAAGAGGGTATTGAGGATCATTGGATGAATGCAACAAATGACTATGATATCCAAATAAGGGATTATTGTAGGATGATTTTGTACTTGGTAGAGAAGGCCCTAAAAATAAATATTCCATTGAAGATATTACAACAAGACTCATAGGAGTTGCTTGATCCTCTGTTCAATAGGGACAAGATTGGTGATAGGCCCATTGTGAATGTTGAAGTTGATAGGGAGGAGAATTTTGATATCAACCATAGGGCAAGGTATGTCATTAAAATGATATAGGATTGGATTAAGAAACCATTTAAGCTTGATCTAATTCTTGAAATAGTGATCTTTCATGCACAAGCCTGCCTAGCCAAAGGTAGAGGGAAGAAAGTCACCATCCCTACCTTTGCAGCTCAGTCACCAGTAAGACCAAAAATAGTACACCAACTTAACAAATTAGTTGGATACTATCAAGCTTAGAAGGGTAGAGGAGGGGGTAAGAGGAAATAACTTCTCCTCCAAGAGTTGAGCTAGAAGAGGTGAGATCCCAACACCTCCTCAACAAGGGGAAGGAAATGTACAAGGGTTGGAAGATAGTGGAACTCCACAAGTCTAGGTTGATCCTCAAGTGCCACCAGCAGCATCAAGTCAGAAAGAGATAGGAGTTGAGGTTCAAGAGGTCTCCCCTCCCCATAAAGTAGAACAAGCATCCCCTTCTGCACCTAAAAAGGGAAGAAAGATCAAGACTCCAGTCAAAAAGAGGCAAAGGGTGATAAGGAAAGTAGTTCCTATCCCATCAATCCCTGAACCTATTCCTAAAGAAGATGAAGAAGAAGATGATGTACCTTTTAGTAGGAGGACTTGGCTTGCTAGAGCCATAGAAGAAGAATAAAGAAGAAGTTCGACAATCACATGGCCACCCATTCTTGAGTGGGTTATTCAATGCACAACATCTGAGGATGAAATGCAAAAATGGATTGATGAGCAAGATGTTGAAGGGAGAGATGTCTTTAAGATGACAGATTTTGATTTCATGCTTGTTGGTACTAAATTGGTGGGAGATAAGATCAGAGATACCCCAACTAATCAACCTCAACAAGAGGATTGGAATAAGATGCCACCAGAGTCACAATGTCCTAAAATTACTCCTTCATCCCCAGTATAAGTCACAGTCTTTGTAGATAAAGGTTATGCTATTCCTCTACCACCAAACATGAAAAAAGAACAACTTCGAGAAGAAGAGGAGGAAGAGCCACAACAAGTATCAACCGATGAAGTGTCTAAAGAAAGACAAATGGTTGAATATCCTTAGCAAGCTTCCTAGTGTTAGGAATAAGGTGTCTCAACCTTGTATAATTCCTATTCTTATTATTATTTGTTTTGTAAAATGTATTTTTGCAAATAATATGTAAATGTGAGTGTACATGTCTAGTTGGCATGTTGATCACTTACATGTGTTGGCATCTTGAAGTGTGTGAAGGAGATCATGGCTGAAGTGATTATGACGGATTCCTATGACATGTAAGAGCTATTTAAGGAATGAGCTATGATAGGTGTAAGAGCATCTTATGAAATGAGGCCTATTTGGGCGCCCAAGAATGAGTGGTTGGTGTGTGTAAGAGAATATACCAAAAATAGGTTGGTATGACGGATTCCCTTACACTTCTCTTGTGATCGCTATTTTTGGCAAATTCTATGACAAGCTATCATCGTCTATTCAAGGGATGGACACCCTTTTCTTGGTATTGGATGTACATGTGGCATTGTGCATGTTTCTTGGTGGTTGAGCCATGAAAAATGCCCAACTCCATTATGGGCATTTTGTTGGGTCTTAAGATGTTCATAAAAATTGGTATTGCATGTTGAAATGCAATAGTGTGATAGATGAAAGTTTGCAGGTACTGAGGTGCTGCTGGAGTCTTCTATTGTTGATGTTGAACTTGCATTGCAAGTATATTGTAATCTTGTGTTGAAGATAATAAATTGTGTAGGTTCTGGAGGGGTGGGGTTATTTTACCGAAAGGTTTTTCCCCACCAACAAATCTTTGTGTTATGTGTTTCTTTCTCTATCTATTTTCTGTATTCATGGTTGGCTGCAATAATGTTGTTTACATGATATTGAATCTGTAAGTGTAGAAGATTTTAAAAGGATTTGCACCATAGTTTCCTTATGAGATTAGTCTAGGAAGCTATTTCCGCACCTGAGTTTCCTTACACCCAGGACACCAAGGTGAGAATTGTGGGCTCCACTGATACAGGAACTACAAATGAGGAACCATCACAAAGGGAAAAGACCTCAAAGAGGAGTGATAAGGGCAAGAGCCTAGTAGAGAAAACTCCTTCATCCTTAAAAGGAAAGTCCTTAACTCAACATGTTCCAAGGTGACTTTGAAAAGAAGTAATCAGGGGCAAGAAACAACAATTCACTACTGAAGGGGAGGACATAATGGAACTAATAGAAATGCTAAGGAAACCTAATTCACCTCCTAAAGAAGCGCAACTATTGGCCTTCATTATGAGTGATTCGAATTAGGACCTTTTTTCTCATGTAGCTCTTCCTCCTATGCAGTCAAATGTTGAAGAACTAAGTCCACAAGATTACCAGATCCGAGAATTTGTGCTCAGGAAACCCACCTTGGAAACAACAAAGATGATGGTCATAATAGGGATGAAGAAAGTTTTCAGGAGCCTAGAACAAGATGGGGAAAAGTTGGTAACACTTCAGCACTAGAATGAAATCCTTAAAGGATATTTCAGTGAATTTTTTGGCCCATTGGACCACATCAACCCCGAAGAGACTCTCAATTCGACAATAGAACGAAGAGATAGGGTTCGGTGAGATTGGATCCATTTTTGAATGCTTGTCAGCAATGGTGGGAATGTTTTGAGGAGAAAGGTGTGCTTATCATCCAAGGGAATCTTAAGCTACTGCATGTTATGTAGGAGAATGTAGATAAAATGGTAGCAATTTTGAATCAAGATTTTGGTCTTATGGACGAGGTACATATATGGGGAAAGGATTTATAGGTATTGTAGGCAATAAAAGGCCAAAGGTATCACATGCTTATGGATGTATATACTGTAGACGAGTTAGATTTAATTGATGATTGGATAGAGAAGATAGTGGATATAAATAAAGTAATGGAATCCTTACATGCAAAGATCCACCAGCTCAAGGACCAAGCCTGAGAGAAAATTTTGGAAGCTGAGAAACACTATAGTGATGCATGTCTAGACATTTTTGAAGACGATACACATGAGAAGTTGATACCTATAGAGATAGTAGTTCAGAGACTCAGGAAGATTTTTGATGAAGTTTTTAATGATGAAGATATTTGACAAGCATTTAGGACAGAAGAAGCACTTTTGGAGCTAGATACAAAACTAAGAGATTTTGCTAAAACCTGCATAGAGGTAGATAATTTTAGGTAGAAGGTCAAAGATAAATATAATGCCTTATATTTAATAGATGTGGCAAAGGTCACTAAAATAATAGAGAAATTCAAGGGCAAGCACCCAAACATAGCTCTCATATGAAGGGGAACAGAACCCAGAAGCCAAAATTTCATTTTTGACACAATAAAATATTGCATTTTTGGACCCTTCAGGTGTGTTTTTGCGTTGGTGTGTTAGATGCACTGGTGTGATTTTGCAATAATGTGTTGGAAGAATTTTGGAGAAGTTAGAGGTGCATAGGTGCACTTCTTCCAAGGCGTGCTTTTCCAGAGGTGCACCGACAGTTAACTGCTAGTTCAAAAATTAGAGCTTTCCATGCATTGGAAACACATTCTGATGGTAGTTTAACTCTAACAAACACCCAATGAAGGTTGAACTTCTATTTTTAACACTTCCAGACACTTCTACATCAATTGAAGGCTCTCTTCTTTTTATTCTTTCATGATTTATTTATTTTATGACATGTAAAGGCTCATGCATCCAATTAATGATATAAAAATGGATGGAGTCCTACTAATTACCAGTTAGATAGTCAGTTTGTATATAATTAGTTTGTTTTATTAAATTAGAAGCATGTGTTTGCATAACGATATCTCTCACTCTCAACATAAATGGAGGAGATGATTTCTTATAAATACAAGATTGTAATATGTATTCCAAGCCGGCGTTATTTTGCAATAATATATGTTTTTGGTGCTCGCATTTGGAGTGTAGTGATTCTTGCCTCAGTGTGTTATATTTTGTGAATGTATGTTCATGGGATGTAATTGAGCCAAAATTTAATTGCATTATTTCTGGTTGTGTGATCTTTTAATTCTGGTGTTTCCTATAGTTTTATGAATTCTACTGATGTACCTAATTCAAGAAGAGATCACCCATTTTGTTCCTACATAACTTTTTGTCTCACCTAAGTGCACTTTCTATGGCCTCACAATTTGATGAAAAGTGAAACATCATACGGTTGCTAAATTCCCATCGACAATTGCATCAGTGGAATCAAGGAAGCACTGCTCCTACTTTCATTGGTTACCCATCAATTTCATCAAAGGCTTAACTTGCAGATGTGTTATTTCTGTAGTTTATGTCTATTAGGATTTTATTTCCATGTTATTTGCTTTATTTTTCTCGTTACCTTATCTTTGTTGTTTGCTTTACTGACCCCTTTTTTAAATTAGGATTTCATATTAGTTGCATTGTTAGATTGCATTCATTATAAAAACAAAAAATACAAAAAACATAGTTTCCTTTTGCGTGTTTTATTTTGAAGCAACGAACAGATTCAACATCTTATCTGAAGTTATTAGAAACAACAAAGGCCTCCTTATGAACATTCACATTTATCTTCAACTGAGCAGATTCCAGTAGGTCACAAGATCACTAAAAACCTTGGAGTTGATTGTCAGATTAAATTTTCAAGAGAGAAGTTCAAAAGAATTCCTGTCGTTAAGCATCATGCAAGATGACCGCTCAACAGTTACTATATATAAGTTAAATGAGTCTCACGATGGATCTTTTTAATTCTCAAAATTAACTTAGATCTAGAGAGCTATGGCTTAAAGAGGGCGACAAGAATACTAAGCTCTTCCACACCTCAACTCAAATCAATAAATAAAGACACACTATATTCCAAATAACAAAATTCTAAAGATGATATTCTTGATAATGAAAAGGACATCCAAGGAGAAGCAGTCAATTTCTTTTCTTCCCTCTTGATTGATTAGAACTCTCTTAATACTGCATTCACAAAAGAAGTGTTAGACAACATACCCTATATGGTTTCTTCCTTAGATAATGAATTCTTAATGAACCACTTCTTATCAGAGGAAGCTAGAAGGGCAACATTTTTGATGTCGGTAGATAAGTCATCAAGACCAGATGGCTTTATTCCTATGCTTTACCAGAAATGTTGGGAATTTGTTGGTACATATATCTTACTGGATCTAGATGAATCTCATACAAATGATGTCATGCTTAAGCAATTCAATACCACATTCATCACATTGATCCCTAATGTCTTGATTTCTCATCCTTCTCTAATTTCAAACCTATCTCTCTTTGTAACACAATATACAAGATTTTCACTAATGCATTTCAACTAAATTGGTTTGCTTGATTCCTCACATAATTTCACCTCAATAGGGAGGCTTCATTCCAAGTAGGTACATGGTATGAATGGCCCTAATTGTACATGAGGTACTACATTTAATTAAGGAGGAGGAAATTTTAGGCATTGTCCTCAAACTAGACATTCAACTACAAATATTGCAAACAGGTCATGTCTTGCATTAAGGGAGAAAAATTCTTAGTATTATTTAATGGTACTACATGTGGCTTCTTCTCTTCTAACCAAGGTGTTTTCCAAGGTGAATCTCTACCTCAGTTTCTCTTCATTATCCTCACATAGACTTTAAGTAGTCTAAGACATTCTCAAGGCTTATGGAAAGGCATTGCAATTGCTCAATAGAAAATACATGCTACACAACTTATTTGCAGATGATAAATTATTTTTCTGTCAATCATCTATCCAAGAGGCTAAGGTTATCAATTAGATTATTAATAGATACTTCTTGGCCTTAGGCCAAAGACAAAAAAGTCCAAAATATTCTTCTTGAATACCCCTGAGAACATAATCTCTGTCATTCATAATCTACTCAACTTCTCAATCAACAAATTGCCATGCAAATATTTGGGTGTTCTATTCTTAAATTTAGTAAATAAGATTTCATAATGAGCTGATATTATATCTTACATTAAAGAAATAATCTCTACTTGGAGAGCCTAATGGTTATCAATTGTAACACTAATAATGTTGATTAAGTCAATCCTTAGTTAAATCCCGAACTATGTACTATCTATAATTCAAGAACTACCTATTGTATTAGATAATCAAGAGATTAATGAGGGGATTCTTGTGGAAAATTAATATGGATAGGAAGAAGAAAATGGTGTTAAGAAGCGAGGAGTAGGTTGTAACATCACCCTCTACTAAGAAAATTTAATACTAAGTCATAATAGAATGAAATAAATAATTAATATAATCAAGATTAGTAAATATCAATTATATATTATCAAAAAAATATATTAATAATATAATTATTAAATAAATAATTATTAAATTAATATACATTAATGTTCAATAAAATAATAAAAGAATACATAATAATCAATATCAAACAATCAAATGCAAAAATATAAATAAACTAACTAAAGTAATCCCTACACAAACCCATAACTAAATGAATAACTATAAGTTAAAAGTACTAACTAACGACAACGGTCTTGAATTCAACCAAATATATAATGGGGAATTCAATTTTACAAGGAAGAGCATGCATAAGAAGAGATCCATTGAATATGGAGCAAGGAAAATAAGAATCCCAAAAATATAGGGATGAGTAAATAAAAAGTATGTTTGTTAATAAGGAAAGCTCTTATTATTATTATCCTTAGGTAAGGATATTTATTATAGAGTCTTTACTTTATATTACTAATCTATCTCTCTATCTATTTATCTATATATTTGTATTTCAAATATATATTCATTTCAAAATGATATTTAATAATTTGATATTAGTTTGTTAAATAGAAAGAATCAATTGATATGTTGCAAAATATTAGTAGAATTCTTTATGGATATAAGTAATGGAATAAAACTTTCACAAGGCTAGTACATGATGTGTGATCCTCATATAAATGGCTATTGTGTCAAGATGAGTAACCTTGTATGATTGGCTAATGAGAAATGTAAAATATTGTGTTAGTCCACTGACACCATGGATATTAAATGAATCTCTATCATGGAGTATGTGAGGTGTTAAGGTCTTGATCTGACCACCATGACTAAGATTAATGGATGATTTCCATGTGCCAAGATATTTGATGATGTCAATATATGCAAATGTGATTGACCTTGGAGAGAGGATGTCTTGTTTAAGAATAATCTTAAGGGTTGTGCTTTAGAGAAGACAATTGAATAACTAAGGGTTTGGAAACCCAATCCGAAGATGCCTTTCAACTTGGGGTTTAAGATAGAGGGTAGAATAGTGTAGTTAGGTTTATTATTACTATGATTCTAACATATATTTCATAGGTATTTCTTGTCCCAAACAAACCCTAATAGTGGGGATATTACACATGCCCACATAGTTTAAAAGAGAGAAACATAAGCCCAGGTGCAATATTGGTTTAGAAATTGTATGCCAAATTTGATTCTATATGGGCTAATATTATTAAAGACAAATATCTAGACTCTTACCAACAAGACATAATATTCACTCTAAGAAATTCCCCAAAAGGGATCTCTGACATGGAGCTTTTTTGTTAAGTCTAGGGATATTTTAGTTTCCCATCTTTCCTAGATTCTCAATGATGGTAAGACGTCCATGTTTTGGGAAGACTCCTAGAATGGTCATGAGACCTTGGTTAGGATTTCACAATTGCAAGAAACTAAGCAAACCCTTCAACAAGCTTGGGGATCAAAAGTAAGCGAGTACATACTAATAAACCAAAATAATAAGTAAAACACATATGAATGGAAATATTTCCCAGATTTTGACCTTCCTTCTAACCAAGAAAGCTTATTTCAATGTATTCTTAAAATTAGATCAATTTACATCAATTCCAACAAAGGCAATTTTTTTAAGACCAAGAATAATGATGGTAACTACAATGTGCAACAAGGCTACAACCTTATTAAATCCTCACTACCCTAGGCTTCAGCTAGAGAGTTTATCTTCTGTTGGCATGATGCAATTCTCCCTAAGGAAAGTGCACTTTCATGATTTGTTATTCATAACAAGGTACAGAAGTTAGGAATAACATAGAAGTTTAGATGTGTTTTATGTTGTCATAGTAACAAGCCTTAAAATCACATGTTCCTCCAATGTCCATTCACCCAAGAATGTTTGGGTTGGTTTCTAAGTAAACTAAATTGGTTGGGTGCTCTACTTCTCCATATCATAGATTTTCTTATGGATTGGCTGAATCTTCATTCCTTGGTAAAATAGGGTATACACACATTATCTACAATAAGGTTGAATATTAATAGTATAGATCAGTTTATAGTCAGTAGTCGTATAAATGTTGGTTTAGTAAAATCTCTCTCTCTCTCTCTCTCTCTCTCTCTCTCTCTATATATATATATATATATATATATATATATAAGGCCAAAGAGGACTATTTTGTAATGATCTATCAGGTTGCATTTTTGTTGAAGTCTTTTCAATCTCAATTTTTCATCCATATGGAAGATGGGGGTTCTATTTTATGCATATCATGTCATCTAAAGTTTAATATGAGCCAGTTCTAAGAATTATTACCAGGGTGCAAGAGTTAACAATTTTTGTATGAAACTCTTGCAAATCTACATAAGCATATTATAGGTCTTGTATCTTTTACTTATATATATATATATATAAAATTATTAACAATTTTTGTATGAAACTCTTGCAAATCTATATAAGCATATTATAGGTCTTGTATCTTTATATATATATATAAAGAGTAGAATATATATTATATGTAATATTTTTGTATATAACATTAGTTATTAATAAATTTTTTAAATTTAAATAGCTTTTTAATTTATTTGTAAACTAAAAAAATTTACACTCAATACTTATCTTCTAGAATGTAAAATGAAAAGCATCAAAATGGTCAAACATTCATAAAATAATCACATGATAGATAAGGTTGAATGTGGAATTCCAAGCCTTGTTGCAAGGGAACTTGTTTTGTGCAATTTAGTGTTTGGATAGCTAACTTTTGAAATAAAGAAAGTGGCACTTTGGGTCCAAGTCAATAATCTATACAACTGGAATTTCATTTTGTTCTTTTTAGATAATAGAAGGTAGGCATGTAAAACATTTCTTCAAGTTAAGGGGAAGCTCTTTGTAGCTGGAAACAAAAAAAAAGCCTTTGAATTTATGGGAATGGGTTTTAAATTTATATACAATTCACAAGATAAATTTAAGGTTATTAGTATGCAATGCAAGTAAATATTTATATTTTTGTTTTTAAGTATGAGAATATTATATTTTTGTTTTTAAGTATGAGAATATAATTACAACTCTTTTGCATGACATGGATTTTTTTGATGTTATTTGATCAATCACAATCCTTGATAGCTAAAAAAATATTAAACCGTTTGCCTAAAAGAAGAGACGCGAAAAAATGATGAGAACAAACAATGATTGAATGCAAAATTCAATTAATTGAATAGAATAAATTATTTACAAAATTACAATAACCACTTTATTGAAGACTACAATACACAACTTACAATATTCACCAAAACTTGTTTAGTTTGTCAAATTTCACTTGCATAAGACAACAAAAAATAAACACTTTCAACCAGAGCTATAGGGCAGCCAAGTTCATACCAAAAATTAGAAGAATTAGAATTACTGCGATTTTGGTTTTTTTTTTTTTTTAGCTTTTGTACAATTTTAATTTTTTTAAAAATAAAATAAAACTGTAACAGAAGGACCAAAGTTTCTTACTATCAAATAGAAAGAGAAAAGAGACATTTTTAAAAAATGTAATAGAAGGACCATAATTTCCCTAAATTTCTACAGTGTTCATTTGATAGTATGAGAAAATGGAACCATTATCCTCTTTTTCAGCATCTCTGCAGTTAGATGACATTTGCCAGCATCCTTCCAATCAGTGCCAAACTAGGAGTCTATGAAAATGGCGCGGACATCCATTAAAACATAATGAAAGGACACTTTTGTCACACATTACCAATAATTGAAAATTTATAAAAATCATGTTCCTCATCTAATTAGGTTATTTCTGAGAAGCTAAATCATATAAAAATATTGATTTTATTTTTATTAAGCAATCTAAATTAATAGATTCAATGAACTTGGAGATATTGTATATCCAAGGCAAAAGTCTATTAAAAATGTTCCATTCAACATTAGGATTAGTTTTGGATCAAACACGATTGTCTAGCCTTACTGCAGGGCCATTGCCTGTAATACTAGATAGTTTTGGTCTAATTTCCACTTACCACTTTAATCCAAAGTGTTGCTCAAAACTAGAGGACAATATTTTTAATTTCTTGTAACTTGAAAAGATCAAGAGCTCCAAACAACCGAATTGGCCAAATAGTTCTGGAAAATTATTCAAAAATTTGCCACCACATATACACAAAGAATTGGAGCTCACATACCTGCTCAGACAATTTCCTTCATTTTATCTCATTGATATAATATCAAAACCTTCAAGGCAATTCAATGATCAAGTCATTCAGGCGATCTTTGGATAGTTGTCAAATTTGTTAAATCCAATTCCTCGAAAGGATATTAGCAGTAATTGCTCAAGTAGAATGCTCCAAAACAAATTTTGATTAGATGATGTAACATTTTGTACTGTTAAGCTCGAACACAACTAAGTAATGCTAAGTAGAACAGGTAAAATAAATTTACTGTACCTTCTATATAGTTTACAACTAGCCTAGCTGGCCCCAAGTAGCTCACTGGTGTCAGAACATTCAATGAATAGATTGAATTATTTTGAGTAAATTGAGTTAAATACTGCCTGATGTCTAGGAAATATCCTCGTCAGCTATGGCACCTGATCAATATCTATATCAATTGTTAATATACAAACATTAATGGCAGAAATAATAAGACAACAATCAATTGGAACAATACTCTTATCAAAATTTACAATTATATAACAAGAGCAATAACCTCATATATGTAAGAATATTAAAACCTCATATATGTAAGAGTTTTACGACAACAACCAAACATAGCAGCATGTGACTGTATACATTTCTATCATGAAAGCACAACATTTGCAGAACTGAATAGCTTTAAATACTTACAATTGAAATAGCTAGATAAAGAATGATGATACCCTCAACGAGTGTAGGAGGATTTTTGCTCCCAACTTCACGTAGTTAGATATGCCTCAAGAAGCTTAATGAATCACTAGCTCCTAAAGACAAACAATTGCAATTTTTTTACAAAAGAATACTTGCTGATCCATCACTTCTGATTCCACTCTTGGGTTGACATATCTTGAATTACCAACTATTTGACTCCAAAGAGCTTGAATGCGACCTTGTATGAAACAACAGTTATCGTCAATGGTGGAGGAGTCATTTGCTTTAGATAGTAAGGGAGATGTTGCCTCAGATGTTACAAGAGTTTTCGATTCTATCTCCTCCTTCGCTATGAAAAGAAAAGAAAAAAGAAATTATTTGAGCCCATATTGCCCTTGAATTGAATAATCCCTAGCTTGCACTTGGGAATGCTACATGTGGCTAAGTAAAATTGTTATCAAATCCGGTTTGGTACAAATTTGATGCACCATCCTGATTTTGTAATTTGTATAGAAATCTAACCAATTTTAATCTGGATTTCTGCATTATTTTGGCCTGGTCTTCTAAACACATTGAATTTTTTGAACTTGGTAACTATGCTAGATAGTCTCCATTGCTCAAATAGTATATCAGCATTAGCCAGGAAAAAATTAAATAGTTTCAGAGAAATAATGTGCACTAAGTCTAGAATAATAATGGGCAATCCAAAACCTAAAGAATTTAAAAAAAAATCTTGATAAGACATTGTCAAACAATGAGATACTCTACATTGTATGTGTAATTTGAGAACAATCTAGAATGAGCTATATACACCTTTCTCCTTAAAAGTTTTCTTCTTCCCAAAGCTTCCCTTAGAATATTCTTGAACTTGAAGGAGAATAAAGCATTGAGCCGCTCAAGGGATAACACTGCACTAGAATCCTGAAAGGACAGAATCACTTACAAGAACAAGGAATGATAATCACTTAGTACTAGAATCAAAAGGAGAGAACCAACAATACTAAACTGTGGAAAGAAGAGGCATAGCATAGGATTGCCAAAAGGAAAGCAATACTTAAAAATGCTTAGTACTAAGCCACTGAAATTGATATGAGAGCACAACTTAGTGTTCAATTGAAGAAATGAGAGTATGCTTGACTATTAATTGCATATGCATAGCTGGTTTGTCCCTGGAGCCAAATGCCCACCTAACACCTCACGGATTGCAGAACGTTTAGAAACTTTAATGTGGTAGGTGAGTTTTTCAAAGTTGAAAATGAGAGGGAAAACATTTTGCCAGTAAGACAAAAGGAATGTCTCACATTCATTCGACTAGTGAGAGTTGAAGAAGAAAATTGCAAAGAAGAGCAGAGAAGGAAGAAGAAAGAAAGTGATTAGCAGATCCAATTGTGCAGAGGATAGAAGGAAGCTTGTTTTGTGCCTGCAATTGCACGTGTTTCTTTTCTGGTCATTTTGTAAATTTGTGTTTGTTGGATTAGTCCTGTGAAGCAATGATTGCTCCAGGCATTATTGTATGTAGCCATTAGAGCTGCAAGTTTAAAGTTTAAAGTTTGAAGTTTTACCTATTTGAAGTTTTAAGGTTATTTTAGGGTTTTCTAGTTGTAGCCGAATGCTCCCAAATTTCGTAATGTTTTTTATCAAAGTTGAATAGTAAGTAAGCAGGCATACTTGAATCCATTGCTCTTCCTCTATTTATTGCATTTAAGAAGTTCATTGTTGAAAGCTTCAAGCTTTGGCTCTCTAGTTTTAATGGTGGTAACATTATTTACGTTGGAAGTCTGTCACTCGGTTTGGTCTTTGTTTGAGTTTTAACTCTACAGTTATTGCCAAGCTCACTCGACATCTACTTCTGTCGAGCATCACCCTGCAGTGGTGACCGAGCTCACTCAGCATCCACATTGCCGAGCTCACTCAGCATATACTCTTGCCGAGTTTCCCTTTGAGTGCTGAGTTCACTCAGCTCCTTCATGTGCTGAGCTCACTCGGCACCCTCCTGCCACTTGGCTCCTTCACGAGCCGAGCACAAACCGTCACTTGACACCTTTATGTGCTAAGCAAAATTTTAAAGTCATGATTTATTTCTCACAGAGTAATGGTGTCGAACAGATGAAATAAGTGCATTGTTAGTCAATAAACTGTAGAAAGAATAATACAACTTAATACTATGACAGTGAAAGGAAAGCATCTATTGGCAGCAGACTGATGAAGAAGAGCACTTAAACCAGGCCTATTAATTGATTACCTACTACAAGGAATGATTATCTATCAATATAATAGGATTGTGTCATATATTTATACATGTGAAGGTTTAACAGTTGATGAGATTTAAATGACATACCTTCTCGGTAGATTTCTCTTTCTAAATTAAAGAACATTCTTAATCACATTGTACAATCCATCATGAAAATGGTTTTTTTAAATATAAAGACTGTTAGATTAATTCATTATGAAGTCATGTGATGCCAAATGGGATTTTGAAAAATTAATTAATAAACATCATTGCAAACCCAAATAAATATGTATAAAGCCAAATCAATAACAAAATACAAAACCAAATGTGTATAGATAGCTCAAGCCTGAATCTGCATAAAAAGGTCAGGTAGAAAATAAACACGATAAAAAGAAACTCAATATTCCCATGAAACATTCAAAAATAAAATTTACAACACAACGACATCCAAACAATAATTTCTGCACACACAATTTCAAACTTACCTGCAACTTTTACAAATTGGTTCACACGATCCACAAATTCTGGCACATCTAGATTATAATGTTTTGTTTTCACCTCTATACCCGAAAATCTTAACTCCTTTTTCCCACCGCCATTTATGAACAGATTTGGAGATGGCAAAAGATGGTGAGGTTCAGGTTTTTTCCCGAGCAACCTCATAATTCAATTCATGATCGAGCTGTGTACAGAGTTGCTCAACCTAGCCCTAAAATAATGCAAATAATTACTTGACACGGGATCAAAAACATTGACATACAGATTAGGGTACCATTTCTGAAGCGCCAAAAAGGTCGCCCGAGTCTCCGTAGCACGTTATTAAGCACCAGCTGCAATTGCCTAATTTTTTTAATCTTGCACGGAAATAAGAGAAAAAGTATATATTATCGAAGTTAGCAGGAGAGAGCAGCAATGTTTAATCTTATACTGGTCATGTTCATGGTTCCGTTCACAAGAGCAAAGAAATGAGTACCCTGCTATTCCTGCAACTTCTTGAATAATTCAAAGAAAGAGACGGGCATAATGGTTGCTCTGGAACAACGAAGAGGGATGTTGTGTATGATAATTATCAAATAGACCAAAATGTGGACACACAGGCCACACGTATCCCTTGCATGAAGGGAAATAAGCTTGAACTGCCAGCTGCTGGTCTTCGAGGCCCAAGACTTCGGAATGCCAACAGTCTGCAACAACGATGACTTCAAAACTTTTACCTTGATTTTTGCGTCTTCTCTCGCATTGAAATATGTGGAAAGTATTGATTTTGCATAATGGCAGGGTTACTATCGATCATCTTGCTCAATTATAAAAGAAGAAATATTGAAATTCAACATTGGTAGAGGGTAATGGAGCATTTTAATTGGCTGTGGACGATAATATTTATCACTGTTTAACTAGAAGCCTTGGCAATAGTTTTTGCCTTGGCAGGAATTAATAATAATAACGAGTTGGCACAAAAACAACTATCTTCTTAAATCAAAGTTCTTAAAGCACTTAAAAGTTTTGCACAAAGTGATGAAGCCCACATAAACTAAAGCTCTGGTGAAGTTTTGAAGGCACAATTATGCCATGCAGTTCAAACCGATAAGCCTAATAAGGTCATCTTAGTATTGTAGGGTCCATTTGCCGTTGCACCAAAAGCCATGACTGTTAGTGAACATGGAACACCACGTAATTAACCACTTGTGGGCAGGGGAGCGCATCGCATCACCCAACAATCTCCCCCTCGACGCGCATACCAGGTGCTTACGCGGGTCGGGAAGGCACCGGGGAGATTGGAACCCATGACCAGGCCAAAACCAAGCTCTGATACCAATTGTAGGGTCCATTTGCCGTTGCACCAAAAGCCATGACTGTTAGTGAACATGGAACACCACGTAATTAACCACCTGTGGGCAGGGGAGCGCATCGCATTACCCAACAAGTATTACCATCTACATCAAAGGCCATTTGTTGTGTCATGAAAACCACTGAATGCATTCTTATCCTAATCATACAATACCATGCGTCAAGCATCTAATACTTGGGTGTGATCATGATAATAGGTCGGTCCCAATTCATACAAACCACCAAAAGACATGTAGTTAAATTGGCAAGAAATGTGCATATTGGTGACCCTTGGCTAGAAGTGCGACTAAATACTTGAAACAATAATCTCAAGCAATGTAATAGTTCCCAAATCATTAAAAAATTGAACCATGTTGAAATTTAGTTTTAATTGCATTAGTAAGATCACAAGAAAATGGGACAATCAGGCCCTGCAATCTAATTCCGCATAAGGTAGTGAAAAGAAGGCTTGAATCCAGGGAATAATGAGAAGTCATCAGTCTAGAACTTGAGAGATTAGGCAAGAGTGTGCATAGAAATCCAAGGACGTGGGTCGAGATATAGAAGACATTTCAGAAGAAAAATGTCACCTGACAATTGTTAAATTATATTATAATAGAATTCCATTCAAAGTCTGAAAAGGGGGGTTGAGGACACTAATATAATATTTAGTTCTCATGAATAGATATTATAAAATATTGGTAAAGTTTTAATAAATTTGGAGAAAGATTTTAATTTCCAAGAATCAGTTAGGGCAACAAAACAATGTTTTGGAGGCACTACATATTGTAAACTGATAGGAGAAGGGGTTCTTTTTTCGGGAGTCTTGTGGCTACAGGGGGAATAGAATATTCTGATTGTAATAGAGGGAAGGAGGGAAAATTGTTTTCTGCATTTAGATTGTAATGGTAGGACACATAATAATCATGTGGTCATTTTTTGACAGAAGGATGAGTTTATGTCAAATATCACGTGGTTTGTATATTTATATTTTTCGATTAGGATTAATCATGTGATTGTGTTTTTTACGCTTTTGAATACCTTCCTCCATTATTGTATTGAGCATGTGTTGTATGTAATCATGTGGTTCACATACACATGTCTTGCAGAATGAGATGTTTAACTTCTCTTATTTCCTCTATAATGTAAAGGACTGGATAGGCAATCTTGAGGCCGTTTGTTCATCTTTCTCTTTATATTTAGTTGATAAATATATCAATCACATTCATTCCATGTTTATGGATGGACATCAATATGCCTTAATGTCTTCTGGTTAAAGATATATCAAGTTCTTTATTTATTGCAGATCTGAAGAGGGAGTTGTACCTCTCAATTCAGAGGAGGGTTATCAATAAATGATGACCCATCAAACTGTTAGTACATTTTGTTCTTCTTTGTGGGCATTTAGAGTTAATATGTTTATTTATCATTGAAGGAAAAAATTGTTTACTGCAACAAAGTAACATTTACATGGTATTTGTTGGACTAAGTTACATCAACCAGGCTAGTGGTGAGTTAAGAAATCAAGCATTGAGTTGGTAGGATGTGTTGTCATTGATTGACAACCAGTTAACAAGAAGTAATAAAGTATTGCAAGTGCAATCATTGGTAGACTTGCCATTGATGTGATGATACAAAAGAAGGTCTGAATGCAACAAGACAAGTGATAGAGAAAAGTGGCAAAATATGACTTAAGTACACAAGGGCCCGGGTCTAGCTGTAGACTTGCAGATGGACAAGTTGGCCTATAATCATGAACATCTACAAATAGGTAGTCATGGGTGTCTTGTGACTATTCTCACTGTGCATTTTCAAAATTTAAATTACAGTTTGAGTGAGATAACTTTAGGGTTTCCATCCATAAATAGAGGATGTGATTTAAGGATTATTTTAAACTCATTTTAGCATAGTTGTTGGCCAAAAAGAAATAAATAGAAGACTGATATTCAGAGGAAGAGCCAAGAACATCACTACTACTACAACTGTATGGATCAAAGATTACAAACAAATAAGGACAATTGTGAATAGTGTAAGACACCAAATAGGTATGAAGTGCATGAGAAGAAGAAGAGCAGAGAGAAGAGGAAGCTCAACCAAGCTAGAATAGGACTGTAAGATCAAAGCATCTCCAAGAAGCCATAATAGAGGATCTACCAGGAAAGGTGTGCTAGATATTTAGATCTAATACTTTTGTTTGCTTTCTAACCATAATATCTACTGTAAGACTTTGACATTACATGCTTGTAAAGTGTCTTTGAAATCCTCTAACAAGGTGTCTCTCAGTAAGATATCTAAATCCTCTAACAAGGTACCCTTAAAAGATGATTTTAGTTCTAATAGGTCATTAACATTCCTAACAGGATGCATTCTCAAAAGGAACAAATGTAAGCCTTTAACAAGTCACCTTTTTTCTTGCAAGAAAAGACTGGTAGGTATATTACTCCCACCGTGGTTTTCACCCTCAGATTAGGGGTTTCCACAAAAAAAATCTATCATTAATGTATTCTTTTGTGTGGGATATTGTATGGTTTTATTGCATAACATTTATTATTTCCTTAATAGTTAAAGATGTTAGCATGAATGATGATGATATTCCTATGGGGGAGTATTCTAGCATTGCTGGAGCATTTGGGAGATTGTTAGTATCATCATATATTGCATTGATGACAATGTTTGTCATTGATGTCAATATAGACTAACAATGAAGAAAATAATGTTTGAGATTGTGAGGTTAGAGGATTGGAGATGAGGTCAAGTGTAATTTGGGGACATGTTCTATAGAGTGTCCTAATTCCATGGTTAAGTGCGCATGCTGAAAGTCGAAGAGTGATAATAGTTATTCAAGATTTATAGAAGAAAATATACAAACACAATTCTTGAGGAGTGGTTTATGGTAATTGGATTATATCTCCTAACATGAATAGAATTTGGTTAAGAACAATTAGATAGAGGTAGAAGACATCACGTTGATGACCTGGTTGAGCGTACAAAGTTTGAGATTGCACATGTGAAGATTTGTGAAGACTGTGAGCCAACAATGTTATATAATTTTGAAAAGATATAATGTAGAATGTATTGTTTTATCTAAATGTGGTCCTATTGTAATTATAAATTGAGAAAGCCTCAAGGCTAATTCAATAAATTAATTTGAGGACTTGGTATAAATGAAATTTATTTTCCTTATGATTAAGTGTGTAATGTGTGAAACAAGAAAGTGAATGTAAGTGAATTGTTAGTACATGCAAGTAAGTGATCTAAAGGATTTGTGTGATGCTAGTTTATGGATATGGTATTGAGATCTGAGAAGTATTTGGTGTAGTAGAGGCACAATAAAAGAGAGAAGTGATTGTATTTGGAAGAGAGTGCTAGTGGATGCTTGATCTTTTGTATTGTTATGAAAGGAATAGTACAAAGGCCAATTGGACAGTGAGTTTGATGGTCTTACCCTTGAAGTTGTTTGGATAGTGGGTCCTCATACCTTCAACAACTCCTAACATAGTTGAAATCTCCTCATAGGGATTCAAAGTCTCCTAATAGGGACTGATATGTATTGAATGTATTTCATTGGCTCTTAATAGAGTCCATCCTTTTGCGAGGAACTTATATATTAGTACATCATTTTGTGGGTGCCATTCCCACTGGGATTTTCTCTTTGATCAAGGGTTTCCCTAGTTAACAAATCTGGTGTTATTGTGTATAGTTGTCTTCTTGTGGTTATTGAACTTGCTGATTACATGTTTCAAATTTAATAAGGTTAATAAACTTGTTTTGATTGGATAATTGATTCACCCCCCTCTTAGTTATCTTGGTGTACTTTACTTTCTAGCAATTGGTATCAGAGCATTAGATCCTTGAAGAAAAAGCTTAATAGCTTAAGGAGATCTATGGCGAGTCATTTCACAAAGGATAGTTTGAAGTTTGATGGAAACCAATATGAAAGTTGAAAAAAAAGACAAAGACACATTTTCTATGCATAGGTCTAGAATCTTGGTTGATTACTAAGGGTAAGAAAGAAGTGATTGAAGAAGAAAATCTTGAAGACTGTATTGAAAGACAAACATAATTGTTTATGTGTAATATTCTTTCCAGTGAAGAACTCTTGTTAGCCCTTCTTGAAAATGAATATAGTTAGGTAAAATCTTGTAGATTATCAAATGAAATTTGGTAACCCTTGGAATCTACTTATGAAGGTGATGAGCATGCTAAGAAAGTTAGATTACAGAATTGGATATGTTTTTTTCAAGAAGCTAAAATGAAGGAAGACAAATTTGTAAGAAGTTATTTTTGTAGGATATCAAATTTTTTTGCAAGAATTAAAGCATATGATGGAAATAAGGATGAAGATGAAATTGAATGGAAGATCTTGAAAACCTTGACACCTATATATAAGCAGATAGTGTAGATGATTGAACAAGTTATACCTTACATAGAGAAGTTCGCAAGAGAGACCTTGCTTGGAAGATTGTAAGTAACAAAGATAAGTCTAAGAAAAAGCGAAGATTTTCCTAGAATTGAGACAACATTCAATGGATTGAGTGTTAGACCTATATTGACAAGGAGTGCAAGAACTAGTGGACATTAACCTAGCAGTAGTAGAGGAAGAACTGAATAAGACAGAAAGATTGAAGACGGAATTTCCCTACTTATAAAAAGAGAACCTAAAGGTAAGGAAATATTTAAATGTTGGACTTGTAATGAATATGTTCAATTTTCTTCTAAATTCCCTAAGAGAGTAAAGATGTATAAGAGGAATTTCAAGCCTAGGAGGCCTCAAGAATGTCTTTATGCAAGTGACGAAGATCTAGAAGCTAGTATGGTAAGATTCTTGAGTGAAAGTGACAATGAAAGTGATGAACTAGGATTTGTTGCAATTAAGGAAGAAAGTCATGAAAAAAAAGAAGTTAGAGAAGAAAAGGCATTAGTGTCACAAGTTGAAAATAATAAATATGATCAGATCATAAACAATGGTTGTTTACATAATGTGGCTAGTGATATGAATATTTTTTTTGAGTTTAACACTTATGATGGAGGAATTATCAGAGTTGGAAAAAATGTAACTTGTCCTATAAAAGGATTATGATCTATTACTCTTGATGATAAAACTAACACTAATGATGTTTATTTTGTTGATGACCTAAAACATAATCTTTAGAGTGTTGGATAGTCGGTTGAAAAAGGATATCCATTACTGTTCATAGAAAGGATATGTATCATCAAAGATAAAAATGGTAAGCTTATTGGTACATGCACAAATTTAAGAGGTAATGTTTTTAAGTTGAACCCTACAAAAATGACATGCTTGATTGCTAAAGTTGATAATAGTTGGTTATGGAACAAGAGGTTTTGTCATACTAATTTTGATAGCATTGTGAAAGTAAGTAGTATGCTTGTTAGAGATTTTCCTAAATTAGTGAAGCTTACTGATATGGTATGTAAGGAACATGTTATGGAAAAGAAAAAGAAAAGGTCCTTTCCAAGTAAGAAGTTTACTACATCAACGAAGTTGGAGATAGTACACATAGTCTTGAGTGGTCATACCAAGATGAGCATTCTATGGTGAAAGGTACTTCATGATTCTTGTTGATGATTTTCCCAGGATGATGTGGGTAGCATTTTTTAGAGAGAAATATGAAGCATTTGAGAAGTTTAAAGTGTTTAAGAATAGAGTTGAAAATGAATATGGATTAAAGATTAAGTTTTTAAGATCTGATAGAGGTGGAGAATTTACCTCGAATGATTTTAATAGTTTTTATGAAGTAAATGACATTAAAAGATAGCTTTTAGCACTAAAGACACTTGAGAAGAATGGTATAATAGAAAGGAGAAACAAATCAGTAATAGAGGCAACAAGAGATATGATATTCAAGAATGATGTCTCAAAGGTATTTTGGAGAGAAGCGGTTAACACAACAGTATATACAATGAATAGAGTTCAGATCAAACAAGGTATTGGTTTGGACGTGCACCCTCAGTTAATTATTTTAAATTTTTTGGAAGCAAGCGTTACATTAAGAGAGAAGATGACATTGGTAAGTTTGATGAAAGAAGTGATGAAGATATGTTTCTTTTCTATTCATTAAAGAGTAAAGCATACAAATGTTGTAATCAAAGAACTAATACTACTATTGAGAGCACAAATGTTAGAGTTGATGAGAAGTTTGGAATTCAAGAAAGAATACTTGATTATGATTCTGATGAAGAGACTAGCCTAAAGGCTAACTGAGAAATTGTTGAGCTATTTTATGAACCTGACGCAAAATTGCATAATGCTATAGAAATTGCAGAATAGAGAGAAGAACCAATGAGTGAACCTAGAGCTGAAGTAAGAGTCGAGACAATGACACCTAATAAGAAATTGATAAAGAAAAATCATGCTGATCAAATTATTGGTAGCAAGGATAGAGGAGTAATGACAAGAAACAAGGTATAAAGAGAAGAATTGATTTTTTTGGTAGAGCCTAAAAGTATAGATGAAGCTAGTAAAGATGATTTTTGGACTCAAGCTATGAGAGGAGCTAGATCCGAATGATACATGGGAATTGGTTCCTAGACATAAGGTCAAGAATGTTATAGGAACTAAGTGGGTTTTCAGAAATGCAATGAATGAACACAGTGAGGTTGTGATAAATAAAACAAGACTCTAGTATATAAAGGCTATTCACAAAAATAATGTCTTGATTATGATGAAATATTTGCACATGTTGCTAGAATAGAAGCAGTTGGAATGTTTTTGGCATATGTAGCTAACAAGAAGCTCAAAGTGTATCAGATGGATGTGAAGTCAAAATTTTTGAATAAAGAACTTGAAGAAGTTTACATTGAGCATCTTGACGGTTTTCCTTTGACAAAAAAAAGAGATACTATCTACAAGTTGAAGAAAGAACTCTATGGATTGAAACAAGAACCTAGAGCTTGGTATGCAAGGTTGGATACGTATTTGACAAAATTGGGATTTGCTAAAGGTATTGCAGATAGTAACCTATATTTGAAGGAAATTGAAAATGGTTTACTAATTATTAAAAATATTAGTGGATGACATAATCTTTTGAGGTGATGAAAAAGCAAGTGAGAAATTTGCTGGTGAAATGAAGAAGGAATTTGAGATGGGCATGGTTGGTGAGATGACATATTTCTTGGGTTTGCAGATTGTGCACAATAGTGAAGCTATCTTGTTATGAAAAACTAAGTACTTGAAAGACTTGTTGAAAAGATTTGGTTTGGAAAGTTGTAAACCCATTGGTACACCTATAGTAAGTAGTCATAGGTTATCTAGAAAAGATGAGACACCTACTATTGAGAAAAAGAAGTACAAATCTATAATTGGAGGTTTGAAATATTTGACTCATACAAGACTAGATATAGCTAATGCAATTGACATTGATGCAATATTTCAAGCAGATCCTAAAGAATTACATTATGTAGTAGTAAAGAGGATTTTAAATATTTGAAGGGAAGACCTAATTTTGGATTATGGTATGAAAGATCAAATGAATTTACCTTATGTGCATATATTAATGTAGATTGGGTAGATAGTATGGATGAAATAAAGAGTACAAGTGGTGGAGCATTTTTCTTAGGAGGAAGATTGGTATCTTGGCTAAGCAAGAAACAAGATTACATTTCACAAAGCACATCAGAAGCACAATATGTAGTAGCAACAAATAATTACAATTAGATTATGTAGATGAATAAGATGTTGAAGGACATTGGAGTTGAGTTTACAAAGATTGTTGTCATACATTATGATAGCACTAGTACAATGAGTATGTTTAAGAATCTTGTGTTACATTTTAAGACAAAGCACATAATTATTAAGTATCATGTTCTGAGAAAAAAAATTGTAAAGAAAGAAATCATACTAGAGTATATCAACACAAAGAAAAAAATAGAAGACATATTTACAAAGCTTTTTTCAAAGGTTGCATTGGAGTATTTGAGAGGTATGCTTGAGGTTATGCCCCTACCTACTTCTGAGTAGATGATGCAAAGATTGCATTAGTCTAGTGGTATAAAGCACTATTGTTTATCTGGACTGAATGTTGATGCTTTGTCTATGAGGGAGTATATGTGTTTGAGCTGAGTGATGGAGGACCCTTGCTAGTTGGAATTTAACAATGTCTTTGGCCACTTGAGCTTGATGAAGATATTATTGTAGCAGATTGACATGGTGATTCCTTTGTTATTGATGGGTGATCCCACAATAGTGGGTTCCACTTTTTCACCAATTTTGACACTGAAATCAATATTTTTGAAACAAACCTTACTTTCAAGTGACTATATCTCTAAAACTATGAATAATTTCAAGATGACATAAACTAGTGATTTCTAGTACTCTGTTCCTACTTTGTAACCATATTTTTTAATTTTAATTTTTTTTTTAAAGTCAATTTTTTCTTCTCCTCTGAAAAGTGGTACATATTAAAAATCAATATTTTTAAAGAGTGACAATCCACTTGACACACAACTTTTTTTTTCTAAAAATGATAATGAGGTAATTCTTTTGGCGTTAGATTTGTAACATCAATATCTAGAGGATGCATTTGGTTTGATTCAATTTGGTTGAATATTGTATAGTTTATGAAGTTTTGAAGTGACATCAATCATAATTCAGACATATGTTCATTTTGACACAGATAACTTGAACTCAATTTATCATAAATCTAAATTTTTTATAGTAGAAAGCTATCTCAATAACCTATTTCCTAGATATTTTAAAATTTTTTTTTGACCTAATTTACTAATTTTCCCAAAGTGTCGAAGTTAGTTGATGTTGAATTGGTAATGAACCTATAATGAGTTAAACTCATATTTGAAAGTCTTAATGAATATAATATGTATTACAATTATAGTCATTCGAAAACTTGCTTTGAGTAGCATAAATTGGCATTTTAAATTTTATAGTAGGAGATCATTCATTCTCAATTTTGGTTGTCAAAAGAGCCAATTTCATTTTTTCTTAGAAAAGAGGGTGAAAGTATTATAAATTAACATGTTCGCATGAACATGATGTTTGTGCGAACATGCAAAACTTGTTCATGTGAACGTATGTTCGAGCGAACATACGTGCCTAAGTTTTTAATCCACTAGAAACTTAATTTGTGATGTAGGGAGTTCAGAGTCATAACTTTTGACTCGAATTTCAGTTTTCTTAGATTTTTCTAGGTTTTTTTCAAAATCTATAGTTGAGGTGGATCATGTATATGTATTCTTCTCACCATCATGTATTCTTTCTAGCAAGTTATAATTTGAGCATTTGAAATCCCTGTGTCCTTCCTCTTTGCATCTGAAGCAAACAAAAGGCCTTCTTTGATTTTCCCATCCTCTTCCGCTACCATAGCCTCATCCTCTTTGAAATCCCTTTCCTCTTTTTGGGTTTTGAGGTTCTTGTCGGGTATCTATTGCTTTATCAAATCCCAAGGATGAATCTCCTCGGCCATAACTACAACTTCCTTGAAAAGGGTTTGATGTGCCTCTTCGTCCTCCTCTGTTCCTCTGGTTATACTATTTATTCTATTTCTCTTCAGCCTTTAGAGCCAACTAATAGGCCTCTTCCATATTATTGACACAATGCATGCTCAACTCATCTTGCATGGTGAATTTTAAACCATTTATATACCTAGTTTCCATCTTCTCATCATCTTCTTGATGTTCTATATGCATGGATAGCTTATAGAATTCATTTGCGTATTCTTGCATAGAAGATAAGTTCTACTTCAAATTTTGGAATCTACAAAAGAGAGTTTGAGAATAATCTATAGGCAAGAATTTTTCCCTCAATTTCTTTTCCATCTTACTCCATGTCTTGATCTTGTCCTTATTTTTATTCACCCTCTCCTTTTGGAGATGATCCTATCAGATCATGGCATGACTTTTTAATTTTGTGCATGCAAACTTCATTTTCTTTTCCTCTGTCATAGGCTTCTAGTCAAAGAATTTACTCATTTTGTTTAACCAATCTATCAATTATTTGGCTTTAAGGCTACTAGCATAGTCTGAGACTTCAATTTTGATGCCATCATTCTTTCCTTCTAAAACCCTTAGGACTCTGTCTTCGTAGCTCATTTTTACTAACTCCTCAGCTTCATTTTCTACATTTCTTTCCATTTGATCATTGTCTCCTTCATCTATTTCTTCCTTCAATACATTATCATTTATTGCTCTTTGATTATCAACTCTTTCATTAAGCTCCTCAATTTGTCTTTGCAAGTCCAGTATGATCCTTTGAAATTGGGCAATGCCTCCTCTTCCTCTTCCTCTCCTAGCCATCTTGTGGCTCTGATACCAAATGAAGTAGGGTGTCAATCTCAACTCACAGAGAAATTAATAAATTCATAACAAAACACAATATAGAGTCAAACTCTCTCAATTCTTCATTCCTAAAAACTGTTCCACATGGATCCCTAACTCCATTAAATAACAACCACCACAAAAAATAGGAAATTTCCAAATTTGGCAATTTTTGACAACAGGAGAACATGCCATTTTTGGTAACTTCTAAAAAACCTCCAAAAGCAATTTCAAAGTTTCCTAAATCTACCCTTTAAACCATAAAGGTGAATTGCCAACTAATCTCTAAAATTTAGAAAGAAATTTCAAAGTTATTATAAAGCAAAAAAATAAAATAAAAATCTAAGATATTTTAAAATTGAAATTCGGAGGTCAAGATGGAATTTATGGCTCTTGAAAAAATAATCAAAATAGCCCCAAAAAAGCTAGTTGAGTTGGAATCCACCTCAACTATAAATTTTGAAAAAAACCCACAAAAATCTAAGAAAACCTAGATTTGAGTCAAAAGTTACGACTCTCCGAACTCCCTGCATCAATTTGACATGTTCAGGTGAACATGTAAAATAATCTATGTTTGCGTGAACATATCAAATAAAAAAAAATCGTCACATCACCTACAGATAGGAGAAAAAATTGATAGTGAAGTCGAATGTTTTAAAGTTACTACAACATTTTTATAAAGTTATCGTGAAAATTTATTAAGGCAAGGGTAAATTTTTTATTTTTATGATTTTTTGATGGGAAACAAGAAAGAAAGGAAAAAAAATATGCAAGGAAGAGATTTGATGAAGCAGAACAAAGAAATCTTTAGAAGACCATGGCACATTATCATTGAATTAAACAAGGTCTATAATTATATATATTAAATTTATTTATTTTTATGGTCTTGAATTTAATTATGTTTCAATCTTATTTTTTTATCTAATTTGATTTATTTATAAATTTTGTTGCAGACAATTAAAAAGGTGAAGTAAATGTTGAAGAAGGCTTAACAAAAGTAGAAGTGCATATGGGAGAAGGGTTAGGAACACTCCCTACGGAATCTCAAACAATTAATGTTGAAGAAGGTTCAAGATCACTCCCTAGAGAGGTTCAAATAATAGAAGTCAGAGAAGGGTTAGAATCTTTCCCTATAGAATCTCAAATAATGAATGTTGGAGAAGGCTCAACATCACTCCCTATAGAAATTCCAATAATAGAAGTGAAAGAAAGGTCGAGATTTGGTGTAGGAACTAGTATGGACGAACTCATAAATATTGCCGAATTTGTAAAGAATGGTATTTATCATAAAAATTTAGATCATTTACTTAAAATGGATGTGGATAAATTGAGAAGACTTGCAGCTACTGTTCAACCCTTAAGTTTGTCTAAGAAAAGGTCAATGAATAAGAAGATAAGATAAATTATGACTAAATTTGATAGCACTGAAACACTTGAACAAGCTCAATTGCTTTCACTTTTTCTTACACAAAAGAAGTTGCAAGAGGCATTGTAATTGTAAAATGTAGACACAACATCGAAGAAGAGAAGATTTTCTAACATGCAAATTGATATGATTGAAAATATTAAACAAAGTTTGAGAAACATAGGAAAATAGTCTAGAACTAAAGATAAGTCCATGGCAAGAAAAGTGATGTTGAAGTCTGTTGTAAATAAGAATGACCCAAAATAGACAAATATCTTCAATTTCATTTGAAATGGGTTTTAGTAGGAAAATAATGAGAGAATATGTTAAGAGAAGATTAATTCTGAATGATAATACTATGGAAGGCAATTGGGAAATCATGTGTAGAGCACCTCGTTCTGATAGGATTGAAGAGGGATTAAAAAATGTAATCATATCATTTTGGATTGATAACACTTGTACTTCATCAAATAGTAGAGATGTTATTAGGAATAGGATTTCATATGGTCAATATGAACATCATACAAAACATTGGTTGGACACAACACAACATGAGTTATATGTGTCATTTTGTAGTGAACATCCTAATGTAAAAGTTGGGCAAGCATTGTTTAAAAAATTGAAGCCATAATTTGTGAGATCAAACAAAGTGTTTGAAACATGTTTTTGTTGTCATTATATTGAGTTTGATCTCCACAATCAGGTATTTTAAAAGTTTTTAGAAGATACATATGGTTTTCATGCTACTGCTCCTAGTAGGAGAAGTGAGTTTATATCATCCATTCTATGTTGCAAAATAGATGATCTGGCTAGTCAAATAAATTGCATCAAAAGATTATGTGAAACATGTGGTGAATTGGCTTTATTTCCTTTGGAAATTGAAAATATTGATGTAACACAAAAATTGAATTGCAAAAGTTACAAGTATGTGAAGAATGAAACAAAATTGGGGAAAGAGACAAAAAAGTTGGAATATGTTGAAGAGGAGTTACCTATTGTAACATTTATGGATAGATTTAAGAATTTGATTCAACCTTATATTTGTTACACATTTTTTGCAAAGTGGAAAGCACAACAGTTTCAAATTTTGAGAGATAATTTCCCACTTGGAATGATTGTATCAGTTGTTGATTTTGTAGAGAACTATTCCTTTGTTCATCAGAAAGCAATTCAATCAGATTATTTCTTTTCTAAGTAGGTCACTATATTGGTACATGTTTGTTATAGACATTCACAATTAGATTTCAATGATGTTTAGAGTATAGTTCAAGCACAAGTAATTAAAAATGAATATCACTTTTATATAAGTGATGACAAAGCACAAGTAATTAAAAATGAATATCACTTTTATATAAGTGATGATAAAGAACATGACATTCACTATGTAGAACATTTCTTCAATATATTTTTTTCTTATTTGAAAGAAAGAGACATAAATGTTGATAAACATTATGTTTGGTCTAATGGATGTGCCACACAGTTCAAATCATGTGCTACACAGTTCAAATCATTTAGACCATTTTGTGTATTATGTAGATATCATTGCAATAAGAATATAAAACACATGAAATTTCTTTGAGAGTGGCCATGGAAAGGTGAATATGATGGTGCTAGAGCTTGCATCAAACGTGCTTTGCAAAAGTATCAAATGAATTATCAGGGAGTTCATATAAATGATGTACATGATGTTGTTGAATGGTGTAAGACACATTTTGCATCAGACGAGGTTAGGACATCATCAACAATAAGTTGATAGGTACCATATCTAGAGTCTTTTGGGAGATAATAGGTATGGATGTGTACATTTGTTTAAATTTTATGCAATTAAGTTTTAAAATTTTATTTTAAAGTTTTATCTTTCAATTCGTTGAAGTTTAAATTTAATTTGTCCATATTTTATATTGAATGAACTTTCAAGCATTAAAAAAATGCATGGTTGCAAGAGGATAGAAAAGATATGTTCCTTACATTCAGTCATGAGTATAGATAATTGCAATTGGAGATTGAAGACAAGAGAATACTCATGTTTTTGTGATAGGTGCATTGATGAAGACTATCAAGAATACATCAATCAAACACGTGGATATACAGGTGCATGGATTTTGGTACCACTTGATGTTACTAATACATTTGATAAAGATGATGAAAATTTTGATGATATTCCATTGATTTTTGATGATTATAATCATATCTTTGGATTGGTAAAAGTGGGTAAGTATCATAAAAATTAATCTCAAATTGTTAGTTAATCTCAACTTGTTATTTAATTATCAATAGACTGTCTTATATATACTGTACACATGTATGTATACTTGTTTTTATAGGAGATGTTGTTGTGATGATTGCTAAGCCTAGAAATCATGAAGGTGTCAGTTATTATTTATTGCAATGTACTGCAAAGAGGACAAAATTATATGATCCTGAAGAAAGTGATGAAATATTATCCCCAATAGGTATTATACATACATGTGTGCACGTACATATATGAATTTATATATATCTAGGTAACTTTATATCTATCAAAATTTTAAAATATTTAAATTTGTGGTGTAGGTTTTGTTGTGATACAAGGAACATATTTGAAGCAAGACAAAATAGTCCAACATGGAATACACTTTGTTGATTATCAACCTGACAACAAAGTTTTACAATACAACCACCTGGTTGTTGCTACCAGGCTTTGTCTACATCCAGTCAAATTTAAGCATGTACATCGCAAGTGGAGACTAGATAGTGAAGATCATGAGAAGATATTACATGTTATAAGTGTACATCATGGTTGAACTGACCTTTGAGATTTATTTTATAATAATTTGAATTAATTTAAAGTTGTTTGCCTTGATATATCAAATTTCAGGACCTTTAAATGTATACATTTTAATAATATTAATTACCATGGATGAAGGTTATTAAGAATATTATATTTTGTAATTTTTTTTTAAAATAGTGTATTGTCTTACCTACTAGCATATTTTTATTTACATAAAACAAATATGTATCTTTAGTCCTAGTAATGAATAACTAGAATTTATAAATGTGTCATTTTAATAATATTAATTACCATCCTAAACTAAAGATTATGTTATCATTAGTTTATTAAAAACTATATATGAATGTTAGTTTATTGTAGAGTCATAACTCTTAGTTTATTAGTTTATTAATGTGTTTTTATATGTACACATTTTAATAATATTAATTACCACGGATGAATTTAATAATAACAACTTGATCTAAATAGGCAATACAAGTTAGTTGGAACTTACAAAATCATTACATACATATGTATCAAAGATAATTTGATATGTTAGAATTCTTTTATCAACTTCTTTTCAAACTATTGAATTTCATGTTGAATTAAATGTGTTTTTAATTGTATGATCATACTCTTAGTTATCATTAGTTTATTAAAAAACTATATAAGTTAATAATATTAATTACCATGGATGAATTTAATAATAACAACTTGATCTAAATGGGCAATACAAGTTAGTTGGAACTTACAATCATTAGATAGATATGCATCAAAGATAATGTAATATGTTATCTAAATTATTTTATCAACTTCTTTTGAAACTATTGAATTTCACCTTGAATTAAATGTGTTTTCAATTGTACGATCATACTCTTAGTTATCATTAGTTTATTAAAAAATTATATAAATTAATAATATTAATTACCATAGATGAATTTAATAATAACAACTTGATCTAAATAGGCAATACAAGTTAGTTGGAACTTACACAATCATTTAGAGATAGATATGTATCAAAGATAATTTAATATGTTATATCTAAATTCTTTTATCATCTTCTTTTCAAATTATTGAATTTCATCTTGAATTAAATGTGTTTTTAATTGTACGATCACACTCTTGGTTATCATTAGTTTATTAAAGTACTATATAAATTAATAATATTAATTACCATGGATGAATTTAATAATAACAACTTGATCTAAATAGGCAATACAAGTTAGTCCTACTAATTGTTTATTTTATAATAATTACAAATAAATATAATGTTTTAAATTTGTAATCTAAATCATTTGGTTTAATTTAGTAGTTTTAAGCACCTATACTAATTCAATTCAATCACCTTATAAATTATTATTATTTTTCAAAATTATAAATTAGGTTCATAGATCAATTTGGAACTTCTTTGAATATTTAACTATTGAAGTAGGTAAAGAGAAGTTAGTTTGATTATTTTATAATGATCACAAAAAAATATAAAGTTTGAAATCTATAAGCTAATTCAAGAAGAACATTCTACTAAAATACAAAAAAATACACATACATACATACGTCTCAAGAATAAACATCTACATCTAATATCTCTACTAAAATGCATACATATGCAAACTATAAGTCTCGAATAAACATGCATGTAGAAAAATATAAAAATTCATATACATATGACCATCCAACTAATAAAGTACTAAATAGTCAAATAAATAGTGAAATGTATATGTCATTAAGGTACTTAAAATACATGTGTATGGGAGTCTCCAGAATATACAAAGTCTCCAATATATAAATGCATACATACATACATACATACATATATACATACATACATACTACTACTACTACTAGAGGGACCCCTCAAGACGCATATGAACAAAATGACCCTCTGATCGAGTCTGTTGTACATCTCGTGGCCGGGGCACATCAACTGAGCCCTATATATATACATACATACATTAGAACTATCTAAACACACACACACACACACACACACACACACACACACACACACACACACACACACACACATGTGTGTGTGTGTACATGAATTATATGAGTGCATATCTAGTTTGAAGCATAAATAACTTTACAAACTATTTAAAACTTGTAGTTGAGCTCTACTGGGTGTCTCAATAAAATCATCTCTTTGACGTACATGCCCTGACCCAACACTAGATGTAATCATATGCTCGACGACCTATGCTTGCATGATTTATTATAACTTAAATTAAATATCTATTTGAACTAAAATTTTAAATTATATATATATATATATATATATATATATATATATATATATATATATATATATATATATATATATATATATATATATATATATATATATATATATATATATATATATATATATATATATATATATATATATATATATATATATATATATATATATATATATGTATGTATATATATATATATATATGTATGTATATGTATATATATATGTATGTATATATATATGTATGTATATATATATGTGTGTATATATATATATGTACCCAGGTCTCAAGAGGTGGAGGATGATCCTTAGACTCCATCATATCATCTATCGATGCACCTCTACTATCAACATCATGTCCTAATACTCCAGCATCATTTTGTGAAACTCCAACACCTACTGAACCACCCTCAATGCCACAATCTCCAACTGCTAGTAATGTTGAGTGAAGTGGAGTGTGTAACTAGCTGGGTAATGGTCTAGAATTAGTACTGGGTTGGAATAACATGTCTATGTACGATGAAAATCCCATGCTTGGACTAGTATCAATCTCAGATAACCCTCATAACTGCTCACCAAAATCATCATGGCCCTTAGCTGTGATCCTAACATCTCCAACTCGTATGCCTGAGCCATCTATAGAGTGTCATGAGTTTGGTGTAGAATGTTGTGAGCTATGCTGTGTGGTGACTATCACTAGTGTGGTTTGTGCCTGTGGAACTATGGGGCTCTAATGATGTCTAATGGCATTCATCACTAAGTGAACTGGCATCCCCTATGTATTAGAAATATAACTAATACTCTACAATAGATCCTCCAAAAAATACAAAGCTAAATCCATACGTGTGTGTTGTCCTGAAAGAGCACAAACATTACCTGGTATTGGTAGTCTAGTAGCTCCATATGCCTCATCAGGGGAGGTTCCTAAAGTGCTACTGGATGCCTCTTAAGATGGTCGACCTAGATGACTCTGTCGAGTGTGAATATAACAACCAAGAGAGTTAGATGTGATACTAGCAACTGCAAATGCAATGTGTCCAATACTATCAATTGCTCCCCTTTGGGAAGAAATGAAAGCTCTATTTGAAATAGGTGCTAGTGTTGGAGTCACTAGAGGAATACTCTGTCCAAAAAATTGTCTCACATCTAAAGGTGGTAGATGTTGTGCACTGTGATATTGGTCACAATCTGTGATTCAACCACGCCCCTATCTACAATAATCTGGTATGTCTAAGTAGTTGATGTTGAGCCCCATGCAAAACTTAGCATACAAATATTGTGCAAAATAAAGAGGTATCTTATCATTATTAGGATAACGACCATGTGTGGCTAAAAAATGAGGATAGATCATACTAGCGATAACAAGATCTTTGCATTGTTTCACTTGATAGCCTCTCACCTTGTCCTGTGTACCCTCATATGATGGAAAGAGACCTCATTTGATGATGTCTTTGGGAGCTTCCCTCTTGACATTATCAAAAGATGCATCTCCTAAAATCTTAGCTCTAAGCTCCCTAGATATGGCAGCTAATACATTAGGGGTACATGAATGATGAGCTCTAAATCTAGTAGTGAGATCTTGTAAACTTCTACATATAGTCGCACATATGTCTTTATATAGACCATCATTGGAGGACAATATAGAATACTCTAATCTAACAAACTCCTACTCTGCAAATGAAAATAATGCATCGATATCGATGTGTGGAGGTGAAATAGTAGGAGTTGCAGTAGGACCTCCAACAGGAGCTGCACCAAGACCTCCAATAGGAGCCACACTAGCACCTGCACAAGGAGCCACACCAATAGCCACACCAAGAGCCACAACATGAGCCCCACCATGATCCCTATGAAAAGCCACAACACAAGCCCTAGCACGATCCCCAGCACGAGCCCACCATGAGCAACAAGACGAACTACACTAGGAGCTACAGTAGGAACCACATCAAGAGCCGCAATAGGAACTGCATCAGGAGCTACCTCAAGAGCCACAACAGGAGGAGTCATAGTAGGAGCCTCATCAATGCCCTCAGGATGATGATCAAGTTGATCATGTGAAGTCATATCTACAATGATGGAGCTAATATATATTGTAAATACACATATAATGTATATGTACATGTGTCTAGTCTAGTACAAATTTTTTTATTTAAAAGATATGTAATCACATACATCATGTCTAGATAATCTGTTACACATCAATAATTATATGATCATACATGAGAGTTAGAGTTAGAGTTAGGGTTTGAGTTTTTAGTTAGGATTAGATTAGGGTTTGACTTAGGGTTTGAGTTTGATTAGGGTTTGATTTAGATTAAAGCTCATTTGATTAGGGTTTGATTTCTAGGGTTTGAGTTAGATTAGGGTTTGAGTTAAAGAATAGGGTTTGAGTTTTTAGTTACTTGATTACATTAGATTTTGAGTTAGATTAAAGGGTTTGATTAGGGTTTCATTTTTGGATCTAAGGGTTTGAGTTTTTAGTTAGGATTACATTACAGTTTGAGTTAGATTAGGGTTTGAGTTTTTAGTTAGGATTAGATTAAGGGTTTGATTACATTTAGATTTAGATTAGGGTTCGAATTAAAGATTAGGGTATGATTAGGGTTTGATAAATAGGTTAGAGTTTGGTGAGGGTTTGATTTATAGGACCTTATGATTAGATTAGGGTTTGTGTTATATTAGGGTTTGATTAAGATTTTATTTAAATTAGGGTTTGAAATAGATTAGGTTTTGAGTTTTTAGTTCTAGGATTACATTAGACTTTGAGTTTGATTCTAGGGTTTCAATTTTTAGTTACGATTATATTAGGGTTTGAGTTAGATTAGGATATGAGTTTGAAGTTAGGATTATATTAGGGTTTCAATTTGAGTTCTAAAGGGTTAGATTAGGGTTTTAATTATGGTTCTAGGGTTAGGTTAGGGTTATCTAGTTAGATTAGGGTTACAATTAGATTAGGATTTGAGTTAAAGATTAGGGTTTGATTAGGGTTCAAATGATTTAGATTAGGGTTTGAGTTCTAGATTAAAGGGTTTGGTTAGGGTTATGGTTGTACATTACTTAAGGTTTGAGTTAGTGTTTGATTTAACTTGGGTTTGATTTAGATTAGGGTTTGAGTTAGATTACCTGGTTTGGTTAGGGTTTGATTTCTAGGGTTATAATTTGATTAGGGTTCATGATTAGGTTTTGATTTAAAGATTAGGGTTTGAGTTATATTAGGGTGAGTTTACAGTTATGATAAGATAAAGGGTTTGATTACAGTTTGATGTAGATTAAGGTTTGAGTTAAATATTAGGGTATGATTAGTGTTTGCTTAGGGTTTGATTTATAAGGATACAATTAGATTAGGGTTTGCTTAGGGTTTGATTTATAAGGATACAATTAGATTAGGGTTTGATTATGATTTCATGTAAATTAGGGTTTGAATTAGATTAGGTTTTGAGTTTTCAGTTCTAGGATTACATTAGAGTTTGAGTTAGGGGCTAGTGCAAGAAGTTGGGTTTCACTTTTGGCCAAAAAGTGGAAGTGTTTTTCCTATTTTTGAAATATATTGTCAATTGATGCCAAAATTTGAGCCATTTAAAGATTAAATATAAATAACTTCTAAAATAAAAATTGTAGTGCCTGAGATCTTCTTTTTGAATATGTAATTTTTTTCTATACCCATATGATAGAATTTTTTTTTTTGGTATGGATCTTTAAAAACCACTTTTCAAAAATGTTTGTTTTAGGACCATACCACGCTCATGTACCGACACCATAATTTGACACAAATAAATGAATTTTTGTGAATCCTTTTAAACGAAGTTACTTGACACACTAAAGATTGATGAGAATATTTTTCTTGAATTTTTTAATGAATATTTTTTAATTATTTTTTAATTGATGATTAAGCTAATTTCTAAAACCTCTCATGTATGAACACCATAATTTAATCAATTTTTTTTTTTTTTGATTTTTAAATTTTTTTAAAAAAGAATTGTGTGAGGATTGATGACATGTAAATTAATTTACAAAATATGAAAAATTTAAAAAGTTATTAAAGTTTTAGTGAATGTCACTATTTAACATTTAAGAGATACTTTTGATTAATAAATAATGGAAAAATAGCAAATGAACTCATAACACTATAAAATTTATATTTTTGGAATCATAATAGTAAGACCTATAATGGGTTTTTGTTTTGTCAAAAAATTCAATGGGTATGACCATATAAAAGTTACAATAATCCCTAATTTTTTTGACTAAATGCCTTAGAAAAGAATGGTTCATAAAGGCATAGGCTTGGTGGGACCAAGCCTATGCCATGCCTTTCCCCAAGGCAAAACCCCATGCAAATTTGCGGCCACTCCAAATTCCTGCCCATGTCACTAGAATCAAGCACTCGATTTGTAATTCAAAAACTGGGTGCTGATTTGGTTTTAGCCGTTAACCAAAATGGGCACCTGATTTAGAATCAGGTACCCGATTCTAACCTACCTGTTGGGCCCCAAAAGATTCCCCATTGAACAAGTTTTAATTATTAAAATGATTAAATGATAGTTTTGATCTGCAACAATGATTTTTTTGTCATAGTTATTCTATTTTCTTGTCTTCTCCTACAATTTGCAAGCCGTTGATTCAAATTCAAAACTGGTGCAAACATAGGATCAAAAAAATGAAGAATAAAGAAAATAAATGTTCTAACAAATGAGAAAATTGCAAAAAATAAAGAGAATGAAGCACAACATCAATGAGAGAGAAGACACATAATTAGAGAATTGAGCAATGTTTCAAAGGAGAAGATATTGAGGATACCACGATGGATGAAGAGGCTAAAGAACAGAACCTAATACAAGGAGATTTAGGTACACATTCTAATCAAACATTCAATACAGGTGTATCTCTAAACCCTCAAATTTTTTCTCATGATGAAATTGGTGATTTTTTAGAAGCAGGTTACAATTTAAATGATTTAAATTTTATTCATGAGAATAGATTGTCAAATGATCATGCACAACAAACTCCAATGGAAATGCCTGCCCTGAAATAAATACCAAGAAAAATTGAAAATGTGATTGAAATTCCAAATAACAGTAAAAATGAAATGCCAATTGAAAATAACAATTGTATGAACGTAGACATAGAAACACCAATGACTGAACAAACATGTCAGAATGATACTAAAGTGCATGAACATAATTTTTATTTTCCTTATGATGTGCTAGATAATCTTGAGGGATTGGTTTCATGGAGATAAATTAGGACATATGCTAATATATTATATAGACATTTTTTATAATAAGAAATTTGGGTTTCAATGTCAGTTGATGTTGCAACTAATTAAAATGTCTAAAATGCGAAAAGTAATGAAAAGGATAGAGATGTATGCAAAAAAAAAAGAATAAAAATGAGTCTTTAAAATAAGTTGTATACATTGTTGCTAGTGCCTTTGATGTTATTAGAAAGAGAAGTTGCTCTAAAGATAAGAATGCAACACGATGAGCAATAACAATAGCTTTAGTTAACAAATCAACAAATGATAAAAGATTCATTAGTAACATAAGTGGATATCTTAATGTGAATCGTAAGACTTCAGAAAGAGATGTAAAGAGAAGGGTTAACTTTGAATGTGACCCAACAAATATTTTGTGGACTTCTAGTGGTAGACTCTTGAGATGTGATATGAAACTTACTAGTGAAGTCAAAAGTTTGGTTGAATTTTTTTGGCATGATAAAACAAAAGTACCACCTAATTCAAGAGATGTTCTTAAATTGAGAGTTGACTCAAAAATACATGATCCACATCCTAAACACCTTTTGGACATGACTCAAACTGAATTGTTTAGAAAAATTGTAGATGGTAAGGTGTTAACTATTACCATTAGTCAAAGATCTTTTGAAAAGTGTAAACCATGGTATGTAAGGATTAACAACGAAAGAATCACATGTTGTAAAACTCATGTTCAATTTCATTACCATTATGATGTATTTTGATCTATATGTGGTATCATGCATAGTAAAGAAATGTTGTAGAAATGTGGTATAAAAATACCACCTCAAACTATAAAGGATTTTATATCAGGTTTGTTTTGTAAGCCACCTAATGATCAATACTTTCTTTTCAATGCATGTCATTCTGGTACATGTGATATGTGTGGCAATCTTTTTTTGTTAGATGAATGTTTGCATGAAAATGGTTTGACTACTTTTGGACAACAATTAGTTGATGTAAAATGATTCAAAACTATTGAATATCCTTTGAAGGATGGGAAGATTGGAAGAAGGTGTGATCTAGTTACAGATAAAGTTAGTTGTCATGCATTTATGGATGAGTTTAAGAGTCTGATCATACCAAAATATGTTAAACACTCTCAATATGCTAGATGTCTTGATGGACAATTTCACATATGTAAGAATACATTTCCAATTGGTACTATACTTTCAATTTTTAACTTTGCAGAGAACTAGACTTGCACTGCAAGATGAGTTACAACCACAATATTACAATTCAGTGCAAGTAACAATTTATGTTCATATATTTTATAGGCATGCACCTGATAGTATAGAGGAGGATCAAAAAATATTGAGAGAATACCATTTTTATATGAGTGATAATAAACTTCATTCATCTGAGTTTGTGTTTCAAGGTCTTCTATGATAATTTAAAAGAGAGAAAAATTCAAATGAAACAACATTGGATATGGTCAGATAATTGTACAGGACAATTCAAGAATGCTAGAATGTTCTATTGGTTGAGTAGGATACATAGGCAAAGTAATATCCAACATGTGTGGAGTTTTTTTGAGGCTGGACATGGTAAAGGAGAACATGATGGTGCTGGTACATGTGTGAAGAAAGCCCTTAGTAGAGAGCAATTAAAATTTGAAGAAAAAACCAAATTCAAAATGCACATGAGATTTTTAAATGGTGTAACAAATATTTATACATAGGATCAAGTTAGAACTGTACAATCAAACATTTCTTCTACCTAGTTGAAGAGAAGAATATCCTTTCAAGATATGAATGTGATACGATTAGCGAGTCAGCTAAATGACATTCATTTAGGAGTTCATATTCTAACACTTGGACTATATGGACTAGGGAGCTTGCTTGTTTTTGTCAATTTTGTCTTGTAGGTGAATGGGAAGAATGTGAGAATACAGAATGGGTTGAAGATTGAAAAAAAAAAATCATTAGCACCTACTAACACACATTTTCAAGACGATATAGTAAATGAAGGCCAGAATGTTACTTTTGCATCAGAAGACTATGGTCATATTTTAGACCTCATACAACCTAGTATGCACAACTAAATTAGATCTTTTTATGACCATGCTTCATTTTATATTATTTATTTATGTACATGTCATTAATATAATTCAAGTACAGGTCTTTAATATATTATTTATATATGTATACATGTGATTAAAGTGTTTATGTACTTTATCTTATCTTGGAGGACATGTTTATGCTATTATTGCACCTAATGATAACGATGAATAAACTGAATATTGGCTAGCTAGATGTGTGGAACCTCAAAAAAAATTGATGTGTCATCAAGTAGATGATGATGGTTTTGAGTATCCAATTGGGTTTGTCATTGTAGCTGGCACCTGGCTACGTACATACCTAACAAGAAGAAATGATTTACTAGCATTTGAAGACTACCAATTTGAAAAAAAGAGTTTACACTATTCTCATTTGGTTGTGAAAATGAATATCAAATTAGAAAGATACAAAGGGAGACCTGCCAATAAGGTATTATGGAAAATTTCGATGGATGAGCACGAGAGAATCATAGATGCATTGGAAAAGAGAGAGGATGCATATGGTATAGTGGGATGACTACATTTAAATCAAACACATGTAAGTTTTTTCTTTATTGTCCTATTTATATATATGTACTTATACAATTTAATTACATGTATGTATGTGTTGTCAATATAAAATTAGAGAACTTATATATACCTCTTATTCAGGTCTCAATTACAATGTATGCAAATTTAAATGTTAAGGTGGATCAAACATCAACATTTTGTGCAATTACACATAGTGAGTACATGCAAATTACACATATTTACATAGTTCAGTTAACTCATATTAATTTATGCTTTTATTAACATGTGTTTTTGTTTTACAATTTTATTTTACAATACCTCATTTGAAGATATGCGTTGAACCAATTTTATATTTTGAGTTCACTTCTATTTATGTCATTGACATTGTCTTACATATATTGTGAAACATGTTGTAAACATTTAAAAACATGAGTTTACTTCTATTTGAAAGTTAAAGGTGTCCACTTGATATTATAAATTAATTGTCAATTCAAGTAATGGCCTCCTTTTTTTTCTATTACTTTTACATTCAAACATGCTTAAATTAATGTTTGTATATAAAGAGTTAAAATTTGAAAATTATTTTTCATGTACCATATACTTACAAAATGTGTCATAACATGAATAAAATATGTCGCAATAAAGGAAACAGTTCATACTTACAACATGGTAACATAATAATATATACTACATACACTAGCATGATAAGAAGTCATAAAAAAATAGTACATGGTCTAACATGTCATAACATGATCTATGAAGTCAAAAAATATAGTTAGCTATCCTAATACAAAGTGTATCAAAATAAATAATATGTGTCATAAAAACAAAATCTAAAGGTGCTAAAAAGACCTAATCTATCTGATCTGCAGTCCTTTTTAGTCCACACGAAGAGGACTCAAATGGATCATCCTGTGTAACATGAGGTGTCTCATCATGTACATGATTAATTGAAATGGGTTTCAAAATCTAGCTTGCCAATAAATTAAATATTCACTACATAATAAAAATAATACCACATGAGATGGGTGTCCCTCTATAATGGGAGGAGGTGCACTGTGAAAGATACCAAATGCAGTAGTGGTGAGGTCCTGTAATTTACAATACATACATTTTTAAAATTTGATAAAGACCATAATGAACTATGTATGTACATAAATCAAAATACTGACCTCAAAGGATGATGTAGGTAACTCCATCTGACTTAGTCCCGTACTCTCAACAACACTCATGGCGATAGTCCTAAAATTATGGATACATAAACATTCAGTCAAAATTATATAGACATGAATTATAAAGTACGTAAACTAAAAAGTACATAATTTGTACACTAAATTTTTTATAAACTATAAAAATATGTATATATATCATACCTAAGTAGTATCCAATGTCACAGATGTGTCTAAAGATATGCTACCACAATGATCATTCACATGTCTCATATGGTCAAAAGATGGAGTCAAAAATATACTATACTAAGGCCTATATGGATAAGTACGATCCATCTCCTGTTCATAAAACCAAAACACATAAAATCATACACATGAATCAAAGTTGAAGATTATAAGTTAATAAAAATGTACATACATAAAAATAGTACAAATTATTTGTCTTGAGTCAAAAGTTCATACTGTAGGTATTTGAGTTGTGCCTTAGTGGTTAATGGATCAAGACCTGTACTGACATCAAACTGTGTAGCAACTAACATTACCTACAAAATTAGATAAAAATAACATTTATAGCAAATGTTATTAAATTCAAGTTCAAATGTACATTATTTACATTGTAATTCAAAGTGCATACTCTATGAAGGATGCCAACCTCTGCAGGTCTTGAAAAAAGACTATACTGCCTCCTTGGAGAACAATATCATCCATACTCTATTATTTCAAAATCAACATACATTAATATGGTTAATACAATTACACATGTATGTAGAAAGTAAATAACTATGTACTTTATTTAAATGTTAATTAAAATTTTACTTGCTCCTCCTGACTGTCTCTAGGCTCTCCTTGCATGAGCTCAACAAATGATGCCACATCAATATCATCACTACCATCACCATGGGTAGCATATGTGTCATCATAAAAAATTAGCACCCTCAGCATAATGGTCATCATGTGCCGCACCAACATCACTCTAGGGGCCTCGGCATATATCTCCACAACTAGTACAAATGTGTCCAAGTGGATGAATATCTCTCGCCCGTGTCCACTGCTCTACTAAATTTCTTGAAAGGGCACTCAATGAGGTAAGAGAAGATAACATTTCTTGATGATGGTGTGGTGTTGGGACAACTAGTGCAGGAGGAGGTACAAGAGGCTGAGGCCGTATGCGATTCCTCATTCTATCGCTCAACTTTTCCCTAGGCCTATCTTGAGGCATCCCTCCACCAACCCCTTGAAATGATCTAATATCAAAATAATTGGGTTTCAAACCAAATTCAAATTTAGACCATAGCTTTCTAAGGAAGCACATGGGCACCTCTTGATTTGTGTGTGGTGGATGGTCAAATACCATCCACCACCGCTCCCAAAAGTGTGCTGATATACATAGATACGTGCACCATCTAATAGAAATGTGAGGCTTCTTCTCACTAATCTCATCACCCATCTTAGGGTTTACAAAATATCTTGTAAAATGTCATTTAACCATTTTCAGCTTATGGACCTCTCTATAGGATAGGCCATTAGAATAAAATGCACGCATGTTTTTCCTCCATAATCTAAAACTATCAATATTAGAATCCAAATGTTGTATAGAGTGAACGACGCCTTGCATGCTATCTACAAGGTGTAGTAGGTGAGGAGGAGGGTGGGCCTCGTGCTTGATAGTCTCAATATCTCACATGAGGTCGCTAAGATTACGCCTCATGCTCTCCTATAGATCCTCTGTGGTAGGTGCTGGAGGAGGACTAGGTAGTTGTGGAGGTGGGGGTTGAGGTGGAGGTGGAGATGGAGGGGCAGAAGTGGGGGTGGGGGAGGGGGTGCTTGTGTGGGTGGGTCCACCAAATATAATATGCATATATGTTTAAACAACATAAAAAATCACAAAATTACTATTTAATAAAATAAATCTAAAATATCAATTATATAAATGCACATATCTTTAAAACCATATCAATTAAATAAATATTAAAGTTAAACACTTAAGTAAACTTTAATGTTAAGGCTAATTGAACATTATTCCAAATTTAAGCCTAATCATAAAATAATACTCCAAAAAACTATATTAATAAATCAACTTAAATGTGAATTCTAGAAATATCTGATATAAATATGTTTATTAGTATGCCTTAGCAAATTTGTACGATTAAGGTTTAATATTAAAACAATTAGGATTGAACATATAAATAAGATTTTGGTTTGGGTTAGGATTGAACATATTATAATATCACACATAATTAGCCTTTCATATGGTGACATCTACAAGGAAATGTGTTGGTTTTCAAGAATTGAATAAATAGCTCTTTAAGTAGACTTAAATAACTCTTTAAGTAGTTATGTTTTAAGTAGATGTAGATGGTACATCTTTATTTGTGTGTTTATGTTATAAGGAGGAACTAGAAATCTAGTTTTTATGTTAGATATGAACTTGTTTTGTCTATGCAAGTTCAAAGGAACATGCTTTTGATATTAAGGAAAAGGATGTGAAAGTGCCCAATAGTTTAACCGTTGTTTTGTTATGCGCCAAGCTCCTTTATTTTAACTACTTTAATATAAAAATAATATTATTTAGATATCAATTTATTGAATAATTGTATAATATATTATTTACATTAAATTTAATTTATATTGATCAATTAAAATTAATTATTAACAAAGATATATTATAACATATAGATCAATATTTCCACGTACACTAATTATACATTCCATAGGTGAATTTTTTTTTAGCTGCTATCTCTTTGCCGAGTCTCCCTCTCATGGGTTGCCTGATTTCTTTTCCTCCTGTAAATACTCCCTTTCCCAGCGGGAGAATAATGGCCCCATCTAATAATGGAACTTTAGAAACCAATTTAATCATTATCAAGTAACATATAGTGAAGGTTATATATATCATGGGCCAGGTAGAAATATTAATTTTCCTTTCCATTCCAGTAATGACACTCTACACTTAAGGTGCCATCATATGGATATGTTGATTAGGATTAAACTCATTTAAGAAAAAAAAATACTTTTCTTAGGGTTGATTTTGGAGAATAGTATTAAATTTTTTGGACATGACATAGTAATTTACACACAATGCATGTGAACACTATCATTGCGACATTTTTTGTAGTCCTATTGGATCTTAGTAAACCAAAGGAAATGACATGTGCTCTATGAATTAAACTATTCAAAAGGGTTTCTCAAGAGGTTTCTAAAGAAATATCAAGTGATATGTAGAAAGTAAAAGGAGGTGAAACTTTTTTCCCTTCTCAACTAGGTGATGTTTTAAGAATTGAATAGAGGTGTCCATGGTGGTAAGATTTACTACCCTTTTCTTTAAGAAATTGTTGGACCTATTAATGGACGATAGAAGAAGGTGGTCCCAAAAGTAATGGTTCCAGAATGTCTTTTTAGTGAAATGAGGAGGATGTAGTCAAAAGTAACCAAAAAATTGTTTCTCCCTCTAGTATAAATTTTAGTAAAGAGGCTAAGTTGGAGACTCATGTAGATTGTGACCTTAGATGTTCAGTGAAGATTTTTGTAACCAAGAATGTGTATAAAAAAGTGGTGTTTACTTATAGGCAACTTCATGTTTGATTACTAGATCACAATTATGTTTTGTGTAAATGTCGTAGTAATAGTTAGGGTGATAACAAGATCTTAGTTGGAAGATATTATTGGATTTCCATGTGTTTTTCTTTCTTATGGAAGATTGGATTCTTTGTCAAATTTATGACACTCTAGCTATGTCCAATGTGAACAAACCTCGTGCTAAAAGAATTAAACACACATCTAAAGATAAAATCCATATCGATTGAAATGTATTATCTACATAAATTATGGTGAAAAGTTAAGTCCTACATATTATGTGGAGAAATTAAAAGAATATAAATTATATTTAAATATCATTATCAAGATAATTATTAACAAATTAATATAATTAGATTATAAGTGTACAAAATATAATTAGAATATAAGTGTACAAAATAAGTTTTTCTTGAAGTACTATTTTATAGTTTATCATTTAAGATTTTAATATTTCTTCAACCCAATTTAAAATCATTAAATAAAGTTTTCAAACCTAGGATTAAGATTACTTTCCATTATGGACCTACTGTTATGGTTGCTTGGCTAGTGATCAAGTGTTAGGTTTAAGATTTGAAGTTACAATTAGAATTAGGGTTTAACATTTAAGATTAAGTTTATTAATGATTAGGGTTAGGTTTCTCAATTTTAATTATATAATTTGGTTAAAATTGTAATCAGTGTTAGGGTTAGGCTTAGAATTACTGTGAAAGTGAGATTTTACATCAAGGTTAATACTATGTTTACAATTAGTTTGTATTTTTATTAAAAAAGATATGGTTTTAAGGTAAGAGAGCACATTATGTAATGCTTGACCAAGGGATCCAAAGAACTAACCTAAAGTTTTACTAAGTAAGCAATAACATAAAATAATACATAAGCAAACATAACATATTACATTCCTTAAGGATCCCAAGATGTTGAGTCACATTTAATTTTTAAATACTACTAAGTAAAATAAATAACACATCCACATGAAAGAATAACTAATTGTTCAATCCATTTAAATAATATACATTTGTTTCGAATGACACTTGACATTAATTCAGAATGCACAATCATCCACTATACATGTCATAGGGTATGAAAGGATGAAAGAATATACATTTATAAAATAGATTACATCATCCCTTTTCGATCCATGAAACAAAGTACAATACAATAAGTAAAATCATTAAATACTTAGTTTTGCACGATTGGATCCCTTGGTAGGGTGTTACACATTAAATACTTCGTTTTATGTTTAGGGTTTAGATTAAATTATTGTACAATTATGGTTAGGTTGAGGTTAGACTTAGGAATATAGTTAGTTTTACTTTCTTTGTTGTATGGTTTACAAACTAATTTACAATTAATTACTATTTAGTTGAAATAAATATAAAATATTGAATATAATTACATGTTTAAACAATCTAATTTACATCTATCTAATCATTTAACATTGTGATTTTTATTGAATACATCAAAACATCTAAAATAATAATTTTTAAATGAACATCTAAAATTTTTAAAAAAAAAATATATATGAAACTATTTAGATGAATAGATACAATAATCTAAAACTAATACTATTAACAATGAAAATTTACAATTTTACATATTAAAAGTGAAAAAAATAATAAATTGATGGAATTATAAAGTGTAAAACTGAAAGCAATGAAATAAAATAGTAGAAAACAAAGTAAAATACCTGGTACATTGGAAAAGAGCAACAGGGGGTTAGTAGAACTTCAAAAAACGGGCTCCCTTATCTAGCTAAAATCTGGCTCACATTTTGCAAACAATAAAAATGAACCCAAAAAATTTGGCTTTTGTAGTTTTTTGCAATTGGGTACCCAATTTTTAGAATCAAGTACCATACCTTTCCAGAATCGAGTACTCGATTCTAAAGAAATTAGGTACCCAATTCTGGAAAGGTCTCATTCTACAGAATTGACTTTCGTGGAATTACGACCTAACATTGTGCTCTTACCCTTAGATTCTAGGGTTGTAGTTTTCAGTTAGGATTATATTAGGGTTTGAGTTTGAAGTTAGGAATCTTATATTAGGGTTTGAGTTAGATTAGGGTTTCAATTTGAGTTAGGGTTTCAGTTATAGTTAGGGTTAGGTTAGGGTTATCTAGTTAGATTAGGGTTAGGATTAGATTAGGATTTGAGTTAAAGATTAGGGTTTGATTAGGGTTCAAATGATTTAGATTAGGGTTTGAGTTCTAGATTAAAGGGTTTGGTTAGGGTTGTGGTTGTACGTTACTTAAGGTTTGAGTTAGAGTTTGATTTAGATTTGAGTTAATTTAGGGTTTGGTTAGGGTTTGATTTCTAGGGTTACAATTAGATTTAAAGGGTTCATGATTAGAGTTTGATATAAAGATTAGGGTTTGAGTTTTTGGTTAGGATTAGATTAGGGTTTGATTACAATTTGATTTCTAGATTAGGGTATGATTAGGGTTTGATTTAGATTAGGGTTTGGTTAGGGTTTGATTTATAGGGTTACAGTTAGATTCTAGGGTTTGTGTTAAATTAGGGTTTGATTCTAAGATTTCATTTAGATTAGGGTTTGAGTTCTCATTTAGGATTAGATTAGGGTTTCAATTTTTAGTTACGATTAGAGTTAAGGTTTGATTAGGGTTTGATTTCTAGGGTTACAATTAGATTAGGGTTTGAATTAGATTCTAGGGTTTCATTTAGATTAGGGTTTGAGTTAGATTAGGTTTTGGTTAGGGTTTGATTTCTAAACTTACGATTAGATTAGGGTTCATGGTTAGGGTTTGATTTAGATTAGGGTTTTTAGTTAGATTAGGGTTCATGATTAGGGTTTGATTTGGATTAGGGTTTGAGTTAGATTTTGAGTTAGATCTACACTAATTTTCTTTTTTGTTTTTTCTAATGTTTTTCTAATATATTGTTTAATGTTTTTTTTCCTAATATTTTGTAATTTTTTAAAAATATTTTATGATACTTTTCTAATATTTTGTAACGTTTTTTTCTAATATTTTGTAATGTTATATACTAATTTATTTTCTTTAATGTCAAATACTATTTTGTAATGTTATACTAATTTATTTTTCTAATATTATAGATTAACATTTTTTTAATATTTCAAGTAATGTTTTTCTAATAATTCTACACTATCTTTTTTAAAAATATTTTTTAATGTTTTTCTAATATTTTCTAATTTTCAAGACTAATATTTTTAAAAATATTTTCTAATGTTTTTCTAATATTTTTCTAATATTTTCTAATATTTTTTTCTAATATTTTCTCATATTTTTCTAATATTTTCCAATTAATATTTTTAAATATATTTTCTAATATTTTTAAATATTTAAATCTAATATTTTTTCTAATATTTTTGTAATAAAACTAATATTTTCCTAAATTTGTTTTTTCTAATGTTTTTATAATAAAACTAATATTTTTCTAAATTTGTTTCTAATTAAACTAATGTTTTTCTAATAAAATTAATATTTTTCCAATTTTTTTTCTAATATTCTATGTTACTAGTACACTATTATTTTTTTAATATTTTGTAATATTTTTCTAATATATTGTAATATTTTTCTAATATTTTCTAGACTAATGTTTTTAAAAATATTTTCTAATATATTCTAATATAAATGTAATGTTTTTTCTAATATTTTTCTAATAAAACCAGTATTTTTCTAAATTTGTTTCCTAATGTTATACTAATATTTTTTTGATATTTTAGATTAACATTTTAAAAATATTTTTAGGCAAGAGTTTACAACACAACGGTAAATTGTGAGCCTCTTATTGAAGAGGTCTTGGGTTCAAATCTACTTGTGTTTAATAAAATAATAATTAATAATAATACATAATAATTAATCTTGGCTTTGGCCTCTTATATTTAAAAAATAAAAAATAAAAAAATATATTTTCTAATTTTTTTCTAATATTTATCTAATTTAACAATTTTTTTTTCTAAGTTTGTTTTCGAATGCTAAATTGATATTTTTCTTATATTCTACACTAATGTTTTTTAATAATTTCTAATAACACTCATATATAACTAACAAATACAAAAAATTTATAAATGTTAAATTAATAGAATTAACTAACATAAATAAATAATAAAAATATTAAATTAGCATGAATATATGCTTTGAAAAAATAAAAAACATAAAAAAATTCAAATAATAACATATAAACATACCCAAAATAGCATGATGACGAGAATCTAGAGGAGAATGATGCAAAGTGATGCTACTCGATTACCAATTTGACACATTCGCTCCAACATCCTAATCTAATTCACCTCGTCGTAAAAATGAATAGGAAAATGGGGTTTTCAATGCGAAATCGCCGTAAAAATACGTTCGGGCAAACACATTAATGAGGGATGTTCACCCGAACATCCCTTATATAAACATAATATGTTCGCGCGAACATGTAATTTTTTTATGTTCACGCAAACATAGTTAGTATGTTCGCTCGAACATATGTTAAATTGGATATGCGAATTTTGCAACATTTCACGATTTCCTTCGTGGCACAAAAGTGGAATCCATTATTGTGGGTTCACCCTGATGTCAATGAGGGATAAGATGTATATTAAAAACATCTCATAATACATTGAAATGAGGAAGAAGTGTTGAAGTTGATGAAATCTCAACCCCATAGCTCCCAAGAATCACCTGCATGCAAACACTTGTTATAGAAAGAGAGAAGTAATTAGATATTTTCTAACTAACTCTAGTTTTCTTAAGCTAAACTTTAGGCATCTAATAATTAATTCTTTTATTAATTATTATGATACAACCTAGGTTAGATCTTTTTATGGTTTCAATCTACTTTATAAGGATGATCTCTCTTTAAAAATATTAAACCAATTCACTTTTGATAATAGCAATTTTATCTTTTTGCTCATCAAGAATATCTTATCTGTGGATTTGGGAATCCTAACCTCTATAGCTTTTGCTTCTCTCTTTCAGTGACAAGTGTTTGCATGCAGATGATTCTTGGGAGCTCTGGAGTTGATCTTTCATTAACTTTAACATGGTATTAGAACACCAAATCTTCATGCCCCCGTTCTGTTCATGAGAGATTTGACATTGGTTTTCAGATATGAGTTTTCTATTTTAGAGGGTTTATGTTTTCAGAAGTGTTTTATATTGGATTTAGGGGGGACCTATTTTTAGGAGCCTTGTGAGCCCAAATAGACATCACCGTTGAGCTCAAAACACTCGAAAACCCCCATTTCCATATAAAATATGTCCAGTTTAGAAGTTGTTGAAATCTGAGGCAATTTTTTTGCACCTAGGCCATTTTGACTTTGGGCACGCTTCCCAAAACAAAGGTGATTTTTTATTTTTATTTATCAAAAAAATCTTTGCAAAACCTTTTTTCATCTCTTTTTGGAGTAAGGTGTTTCCCATGTGAGTTTCTCTATTTCTCTTCTTTTCAGAGTTTTGATTGTGCTTGGTACCTCATCAGACTTTTGTTTGTCGGGACCTGATTCTACTTTTTGTAGTAGTTTCTAGATTTTTAGCTACTCCCTAAGTTTATCTTAAGGAGGGGAAAAATGAAACCTCTGAAAGAAAAAGTATAGGTCCAAAAGCCAAGCCAAACCTTTTTCCAAAGAGTTGTTTTTGGAGGTCTGCATATACCTTTTCTTATTAAAAAAAGTTGTTTGGAAGCAATTTTTTTTTTTTAAATGAGAAATTTTTTTGTGGTACATCCTCTATACCTGCCTCGAGCCGCATCCATGCAGAAGAAGTCCTTTATTTGCATCTGGATAATAACGCACTGAGTGAAGCCCATGGCTATACAACCACGAAAATGCACTTTCTTTACATTGCTTTTTCTAACTTTTCAAAAAAAATTCCAAGTCCTCTCCTTCATAAGGAAGTGCATTTTCGTGACTGTATAGACGTTGCCTTGAGTGAGGAGATACCAGATTCCATTTCGAATTTGAGCGCACTTAGGTTGCTAGATTTTTGGGAAAGATGAGTTGAGTAGCCATATTCCTATGACATTTCAGAGCTCTACGACCTCGAGGCTCTTGCACTCAACATAAACTAGGTCACGACCCCTTTACCACCAATACATTAGTAACTAGCCCATACCCTCTTTCGTCAGCCACTGTATCAGCAACATTTGGTTCTCAACCATATTTTGTGCCTTGAAATCTTCGTATCACTCCTGCTTTGATTGGTGGATTCATGGAGGTTTCTTCTCCTCTTTGTGTGGCTTCATTGGATGTTTATGGGGATCTTCTTCCACATACACTATATTGGGTGCATATGGTTTGGATTATCACCGACAATTTTCTTGGAAATTATTGAAGGTTGTGAGACTTATATTGGAAGACCTGTCTCTGTTGCGACTTCCTAGGTCTGCACCAATATCCATGCAATTTTTGGTTGGAGTTGAGGTTATATATTAGTCTCACCATGCCATTATTTTTGGTACCTTATTGGAGCGCCCTTGTTTTTGCCCTTGGCTAAATAGTCAAACAAATGCACCCGAAGTGACAGTTTTCTTAATTTGTTAATTAATTTAAAAATCAGAAAACTATGGTTGTGTGAATTTTAAATTAATTAATAAATTCAAATAACTGTCACATCGGGTGCATTTCTGGGCTGCATAGACATTTTTAACCAAATGCATTGTGTTTTGGTAAATGTCGCTAAATTTGGCGGGCCATCTATCTTTGGCACTAGCTATGTGGCTGAATATTTGCATTGGCCTCATAGCCTGTGCCACACTTATAGCGTCAAATCAAATAGACTTCCACATGTGTCACCAATGTTCTCATATGTACCTATATGTAGTGTTTATGCAACTTTTTATACTGAGTTTTGAAATGTTTAATATTTAATTATTAGAGTTTAGTGGGTTCTTATTAATAGTTTATGTTAATCAATTTACAATTAAATAAAATAGTTTTCTTTAATGCTAATCTAATTAATTTATAATACTTTTTAGTATAATTATACTAAGAAATTATTAAATAAGATAAGAATATTCATTTTATCATTTAAACACATTTTAGCTATTAGATATTAGATATTTGAGGGGACCTTAATAATTCTATTATCATTTTTAATACTTGTGTAAGCTAAGTGCTCTTGTGACAATTTTTGAATTTTTTTTTTTTATATAAATATAATATTTTTAAAAACTATATGATAATTTTTTTACTGTATAATTATTTTATATTAATTTTTATTTATTATATAATTAAATAATAGATTAATAAAATAAAGTTTAAGTTTAAGATACAAAACAAATAAAATTAAATCTATTATTTAAATTTTTAATAATTTATAAAATAATAGTAATAATAATAACACTTTTTTTTTTTTTTTTGATCAGTAAATGGCCAAGGCCTTGAATGAATTTTATTAATTAAAACATAAATTACAGTAGCTTATCTCCGTTCAAACAGGCATTGGTAGGAAAGAACGAAGAAGAAAACCTTCAATCACGCCCAGGACAAATGTCTTATATTATTACAAATTTTAAAAGGGGCATACCCCAGTGAACTCATTTACATAGTTATGTTACAAACAAAGAAAAGGGACATACCCCTGATTATTACATCTTTTCAGTAAGCTTCAGAGTCTCTGCTAGATGGTGCTTGGATGGGAGGCAATAAACCAACAAATAGATAACAGTTCTCCAGAAGAGTACCATCCAACAAACTAGGCATTCAAAGCGGTAAGTATACAAAAAATACAAGCATATATCAAAAAAACCGATGAGCTCAAATTGATTAAGTTTCTCATCTTAATATTTTAATGAGTTAATCTTAACAAATCCAAATACTAAAATGTTAAAATACTACATACCTTTGAAGGTTAAGGAAAAATAAATACATGTGAGCTAATAATACTTATTAAGCAATATCAATAAATCATCATATAGAGATAGATGCATAACAAATTAAGACTACACAATTAAAACCCATCTAAGGAATGTAACTACAATTAAATAAAAATAGCTGAAGGCCAAGTCGAAAGCTAAATGAATAATTCAATCAAGTCCTATAGCTACAAGATTTATAACAATTAATGTACCTCCTACAGGAGCCCTAGAAACCAAAGCCATATTACTGAACCATACCAAAGCACATATAATCTAATGTCAAAATATATCCAAAGAAACAATACAGAGCAAAGATAATCCTCTTCGATTTGATAGATAGAACATCAAAAACTAACAAATCTTGAGAGCAAACTGAGAATCTGCCTATCTACTCCGACATATTCATGAAGCCCATCTGCTTCGATTGGGGATAATATGAAACCTTGAAGATATATATGAAAGCAATTAATGGAAACTGAGACGAGAACCTAAAATCAAGATCGACCAGATCGAGCTAAAAATCAAAGGAGCCGAGCTCAATCCTTAGGATCCAAATTCAAGATTTCAAGCTTAATTTGGATCCAGTCCTTCTACTCATGAGATAGTTAAATGACCTAATCATTCGAAGTTGAATAGAACCCAGGGGCATCCATATCAAAATCCTTTCAAATAAGAGATAACAATTGCGCATTCGTCGAAAGACTTAGATGCCATCCGGGATTAACAACCATCCGAGAGGTTAAAAACCATCCGAGAATATAATACCATCTATTACCAATAGTAATTATTAAAATCTAACAATCAACCAAGAGATAACCAAACCAGACTAGAAAAAACACAGACCGCGAGAATAAAGTATTAAAATATTTACATACTATTAAGTCTTAAAGTTTCAACAGTTTGAGATAGTACCCAGTCACTTATCAAATACACAAAAATAGTATAATCCCCGAAGCTAGAGTAATTACATACCAAAATCTTAGTGGCATAGCTATACGGCTCAAAAAACCAACCCTAAATAGAGCTAAATTACCAAACTTAAGCTGGTCCCCATCCACTCTTCCAGAAAACCATTATCACCTCCAGGATATCACTGGGTGATTCCACAAAGTAGTTGGGAGGGAACTAAAAATCCACCTTTGCTCTGCTGGTTCTTTCTGCGTTCGGAGTACAAAAGTCCAGGTCATCAATGTTGTCGAAGGTCACACCCGGTTGAATGAAGGCTTTGAAGATGTGGAGATAATTGGTAATCCAATCCCTTCTCTCGTCTAGAATGATCCCACGCCAGCGGAGGAGGAAATGGGGACTGACTTCCATTTTGGGTCACTCTTGATGAAATGCCAACCCTTCTTGTATTACCAGAGAAGGACGCCTATACGTTGTCTCCAAATCCGAATGTCCCATTGGAAGCTTCATATATTTTTTCGAAAGCGAAATTTAGAGTTTGGCATCAATGCTGCGCACCGCTTGTTCCAAGCCCTTGCACTAGGTTGGAATGAAAAGATCACGACACAGCCTAATAATGTCATCCAGTTCCACTTTAGCCCTAGCCAAACAACTGATAAATGAGCTAATGATGTTGCTATTGGTTTGCCAAGTAAACTGATAGTTGGAAACTCCTTCCCCTAGGGCTCGACTAGTAGTGATGCAAGTCATTTCATCTATAGGGTATAAAATACGATTCCACCTCTTAGGTTTGACAGAGCCACAAAATGCCATGGTTTGGCTTTCTGAGGCATGGAACAAATAAATGTTAGATTCCATGATGTGGATGCCATGATGCAAGAACCAATGACAAGGACACCTACAAAGAGAAAGCCAGGAACAACTGGAAACAGAAAGCATTAAAGCTAATGGAGTTAACCTAAAAGAAAAGTCGCGAGTTGTCAATAAGATCATGACAAGATCACAGGGGCAAACGCTGAAAATGATAAATCGATATAGAAGAGGGCAAGCTACTAAGGTCATCGTTCTAATGATGACACCTCAATGAGGAAACTTTGAGAAGAATAAACCAAACCTTAGCAATTAAACCCAAAGAACATTAGGATCATAGGGATAAAATATGCCAAGACAGACCTACAGATATACTGATAATGAGAAGTGAAAATGGATGAGAGAAATGTAGAGAAAAGAAGGTAAAGAGAGACAAATAACGCTAAATGGGAGAAATATAACAAAAAACCGACACACATAATAAAAAAATAAAAATTAAAAACTACAGATAATCTAAAATAAAATGTCTAGATGAATCCTTCATTACATAACAGTGAGTTTGCACCATCTGCCCCTGAATTTGCTAATTGGTCTACGATTAGATTACCTTCCCTATAAATATGACAAATTCTATAATCCTTGAGCTTATCTAAAAGGGTAAGAACTTCTTCCAATTGTGAGTTGAGAACCCAATTTGAGGTAGAATGTTTCCTGACGACGTTTAACACGATTTGAGAGTCTCCTTCAATGATGACTTTGGATAGATTTAACCTGAGACATAATTGTAGACCATGAGAGAGAGCTTCAAGTTTAGCCAAGTTGTTAGAAATAGGTTTGATGGACAAAGCTTTTTTTGCTAACCAGCGACTGACTTCATTGTTGATGATGCATCTGATACCAACTGTACCGGGATTACCCTGAGCCACTCCATCAAAATTAAGTTTGGCCCAACACGAGGAGGAGGTTCCCATTTGCAATTCTTCTTGGCCTCTTTACTCTTTTTCTTATAAAGTAGAGGAGGATTCAACAACTTAGACCAATGCTTCTTTATTAGCCCATCCCATTTTGTAAAGGATCCTTCCTCAAGCTGGTAATTCCTTAGATAAGAGTTAGTGGTTTCAACAATACTAGGTTCTATTTTGGTAATTAATTCTACAGACTTGAATTCCATATCTCAGAAAATATGTCGGTTTATTTCCTTCTAGAGCTCCCACATCATGATAGAAGGAGAAATATTCCAAAGCTTGCTGTACACACCCTTAACCAAAGCCATGGGCCAACTTCTGAGAAGGTCCACCAGAGACTTAGGTAGCAGGGAGGACCAACCCAGCATGTGCCTAAGCCATTCCCAACAGGTTTGGGAATAAGGACAATTATAAAGAATATGATCCACATCCTCAGAGTGCTATTTACAAAGAACACATCTAGAGGGTCCTTAAATGCCTAGAATGAAAGGTCTATCCATAGTCAGAATCCTATTTTTGGATGGCTAACCATAGAAAGAAACCAACTTTTGGGAGACAAGATGTATCCCAACAAAGCTTCAAAGGAATATCAACTCTCTCCAAATCTTATGAATCAAGGATAGCCCTATATCCATCTTTCACATTATAGATACCATTATTAGATGCTGACCAAACTAAAGTATCACTCCTTTCTGAATGTTTGAGTTTCCTATTTTAAAGTAAGTTTACAAAATCTTGAACAGATTTAGCATCTAGGCCTAGAGCATCTAGAGATTTCCATAACCATTTAGGAGACCCATCTACAAAACCCATATTTTGTAATCCCGAACTTTATTACCCCAAATATTTGTAAGCTTATTTATAAGGTTGGTAGAAATTTTGCTCTGTATTGTGGGGGCTTTCCATCCCAAGAGTCCTCTAAGAAGAGAGCTTCCTCACCTGTGCCAATATCCCAAGTTAGATGTTTACATATCAGCTCACAACATTTGATCATGAAGTTCAAGGTCTCAGACCCCTTAGGGGGATTAATTAGTCTAAAAAAAGATAGTGGGTCCTCCACATTAAGGTATTTATTATAAATAATCTTGGCCCATTTATGATCTCTATCCTGAAGAGGTGCCAAATAAGTTTAGTTCCGAGAGCAACATTCTGCCATTGTAAATTTTTTATCCCTAAACCTCCCATTTCTTTTGGTGTATAGATGCTCTTCCCTTTAATTAGAGGGAGCTTCTTGTCCTCTTCACTATCCCTCCATAGGAAATTCTGCAATTTTGATTCAAGCTTATGGAGAAACTAATTGGAGAGCGAAAGACAAGAGAGAGGGAAAGTAGGAATGATAGACAGAACTAAACGAATCTTAGTGCATTTACCAGCCTTCGTAAGCCATTTGTCCTTCCAATAGCTAAGTTTATTATCCAGTTTCTCCATTTTATTATACCAAACTTTACTTGATTTAGATCCTTTTTCGAGGGCAATCCCAAGATATTTACAAGGGAAAGCACCTTTCTTATAACCCATCAGCTTGCAGATTTGCAGTTCCATATCTTGATCTATGTTGATAAAGAAGATCTCAGATTTGGATTCGTTAACTTTTTGTCCAGATGCTTCCATATACAATTTTATAATGTTTTTAAGACTATGAGCCTCTTGGACTGAACTTTTTCCAGGTAGTATGGTATCATCCACGAATTGTTGATGCATGATGTTAGGCACATTATTAGTAACTGTGACCCCTAAAATCCTTCTCTTGTGGTACACTTTCGACACTGCTCTCCCAAATGCTTCTTCCATGATGACATAGAGGGAGGGAGATAAGGGGTCTCCCTGGCGAATACCCCTTGAAACTTCAAAAAAGCCTTCTGGCGATTCATTTATAAGAATGGATATCTTGGGTGTAGAGATAAACTTGAAGATAAGATTTATCCATTGATGTGAAAATCCAAATGCTTCCAAAATCTTGCATAGGAATCTCCACTCGACCATGTCATGAGCTTTTTGAATGTCCAATTTCATGAACATGCATGCTTCTTTATTGGAGGAAGTAGAGTGAATGGTGTCTTGGATAGTAATAATACCATCTAGGATAGACCTACCTGGCATAAAACTAGTCTATTCCTTAGAAATAATTTTTGGAAGTACGACTTTGAGTCTATTTGCTAAAATTTTGGAAAAGACTTTGTAGACAGTATTGCATAAATTAATAGGTCTATAATCTCCTAGCGTTTCTAGGTCTGACTTTTTAGGGATTAAAGTGATAAAAGAATGGTTTATTTCAGCTAGAAGGGAGCCCCCATTCCTAGATGCTTCAATGGCTTTCAATAAATCAATCCCTATAATGTCCCAACATTTTTGAAAGAAAAAAACTTGAAAGCCGTCGAGCCCCGAGGATTTATTAGGATCCATTTCAAATACAACCTTTCTAACTTCTTCCAAAGTTATAGGTTTGTTTAAACTTTTTTTGTCTTCATTAGAAATGATTTTAGGAATAACTTTCAAGAGATTGTCTTGTGCTAATTTATTAGATCCTTCGTGATTGTTTAAAATATTTTGAAAATGTTTGACAAAGGTGTCCACTATTTTGCTAGGATTATTAGTTAAGATTCACTGTTGATTCTTAATACTTGTGATTCTGCTCTTCAATCTATTATATAACGTAGAATTATGAAAATATTTAGTGTTCCTATCTCCTTCAGCTAGCCATCTTTCCCGAGATTTTTGTTTCCAAAATATATCCTCTTTTGAGAGAATATCTTCTTGTCTGGCTAGCAGCTCCTTTTCTAATCTATAACTATAGTTATTCATGCCATTACTGATTACTAAAGCATTTAAGTCTTTTAATTATTTTTCTATATCGAGTTTTTCCTTAAAAATGTTGTTGAAATGTTCCTTGTTCCATTGTAGCATACATTCTTTAAGTATTTTTAGTTTAGTGGTAAAAACAAACATCTTTGATCCCTCACAAGTATCCTAGGCCCACCATTCTTTGATATTATTGAGAAAGTTCAGATCTAAGAACCACATTTTCTCACATTTGAAAGGGTTCCTAGCAGGCTTATGAGGCTCACTGAATTTGAATCTAATTGGGAAGTGATCAAACCCAACAATCGACAAGATAGAGGACATAAAATTTCGATTCCCAATGTCCAGATATCCCTTTATCAGGAATCTATCCAGCTTTTCTGCAATAAAAGAAAAGTCTTTCCTCCTATTATTCCAAGTGTAGATTCCATTATTAACAGGGGTGTCAATTAGATTATGTGATATGCACCATTTCCTAAAGTCTTTGGATGCTTGGGACAACACTTGAATACCTCCTACTTTTTCATCTATATTTGGAATAGTGTTAAAGTCACCTCTTAATACAATCAAACGGTCCTTGAAACTATTCATAAAAGACCCTATATCTTCCCATACTACATTTTTCCTAGCATTACTGACTGGTCCATATATGTTAATAATAATGAAATTAAGATCAGATTTTAAACTCTGTACATTGCCACTGATCCAATTACTACAACTATTTAAAATGTTAATGCTAACCTTTCTGGGATCCCATAATAAACCTAGGCCTCTTGAGGCCCCCATAGATTCTTGAAAAATAGAATACCAAACTCCTAGTGCTTTGTTCATTTTAGCTATTTCTACGTTATTTAATTTAGTTTCTTGAATTAATACGAAATCATAATCAAATGTTTTGAGGTTATGTTTTAATAACCTCTTTCTACTAGGGGCATTAAGTTCCCTAGCATTCCAAGTTGTGATCTTCATACCTAGTCGGGAAGGCACTTCCCCTTCCCAATGTTAAATAACTGGTCAATCTTTTACTGCTCTCTGCTCTGCCCATCAGCTTCTCTGAGTTCTTTGAGTGATCTTCTTCCCTGCTTGCCTTTGAATCTACCACAAATAGGAGATTTTAGGCCCTCTTGGTTCATATGTAATCCAAGCTGGATAGGATTAGCTTTCTTAACCTTAACCAAAATTTCCTTCTCTACTGGATTCTTGTCAATTTTATTCTTGCCATCTCCTAAACCTGAATCAATCATTGGAGAATGCCTAGCTAAATTGTCTTCCTGTTCAATCCTTAATATGTCATTCCTGAGATCTTCACAGGGGTAGTTTTTTCCTCCTAGCTTGAGGACCTTCTTGATTAAATATTCTTTTTGAGCATCCAAACTTTTATCTATATTTTCAAAGTTGAAGACTTGGATTATTTCATTAGAGAGTTGATCAAGACTTGTTTCTTTAGAATCTGATAAGCTCCCATTGACCATTCCGTGATCCAAATTATCTTCCTTGTTTAAGAACTCATATAATTCCATGACTGGTAGCTTTTCTTTGAGTGTGGTATTCCTTTCCCTATGTTGTATATTGCTGTTTGGAGTGAATGGGGAACTAATTGTGGAAGAAGGAGTCTGCCAGAACTTGCTCTTTTTAACCAGAGATCCCATAAAGCATTCTGCTACCTGAGGTTGACTAAATGCCCGAACGTCCACATCCTTTTCCATATTAGAATCCTTCTCCCTTTTTGAAGTAAAATTAAACAACATGGAGTTCTCCTTCTCTACTAGGCTTCCTTCTAAATGATCAACAGGTTCCTCTTCTTGCAGTTCTACTAAGATTGGGTCTTGATTGTCCTCTTTAAAAGTGCATGAGTCCTTTAATACTTTATCAGAGGGGCTGCCTTTATAATTCTTTTGAGCTACTGATGTGATATTTTCCTCCTCCTTTTCCAAAATTGCCACTTGATCCTTTGGCAACTGACCTTCTCTGTCCCTTTTCTTCTTTATCTTATGCTTTTTACCCTTTTTCTGCTATTTCCTGTTGTCAACAATAATGCTTTGTAGATGAGTTCTACTATTTGGAGTATGAACTTTCTCTTCCCCACCAGGATTCTCCAATATGAGATCTTTCCCTTGATGATTAACATCTTTTTCATTGATTACTTGATTAATTTTACTTGATCGCAAATCCTCAATTGATTGTAAATTGGGGCTGCCCTGAGGATTCTCATTCCTGTGCCACTGCAAGTAATTCACCATTTCTAGTTTTCCTTCTACCATAATCAAATTCTGATCCTTACTGCAATCTTCTCTCTTACACCACTCTTGGTTCATTCTGATTATCCTACTTCTGATAAGAGGTAGCGATCTATTTAGATCTGAACTTTTTACATCCATGTTGAAGGAATGCCTTTTCTCATCATCTATTTTGATAATATCCACCAGTCTACCCTCATACTTATGGAATTTCAAAACATATGAAGATCTATTTGTGAGGAGTTTTAGAAATTTGGTATAATTGCTATTCATTTGGCAGTTAATTAGGAATCTAATATCATTGTTAGTCTCAAATGCTACATCCAACCCTATAAGTTTGCCTAATTTTCTACCAATCCTTTTTAAAATCCCTATATGTTTTAAGTTTGGAAGTAGAGAATTAACAAAAAACCATGTTGGAATGTTAAACTGTAAATTGCCTTCCTCACAATTAGGAACCCAATCAAAAAAATGAATAGCATGCCCTTTAAATCTATAATCTAAAAACCTAACAAACTCCTCTTTTGTCAATTCATCACAACAATGGAAAAATAAAATTCTATCAAAGTGCTTAGAAATACAAACCTGGGAGCCATAGGACTCCTCAAACCAATCAACCAGTTTGTTCAAGTCAACTATGGGGCCATTCCAATAGGTGAAAAGTCCCACTTCCTGGCATTTCTCCCATTGCTCCTCGCTATCGTGGTTACTGATTATGAGGACTGTATCCTCCTCTCTTTCTTTTATAGGGTTAAAAGAATGTGCAGGTAGGAAAAATGAATGAAAAAGGTCACCATCTCTTCAGTGGGGTGGAATGTATATGGAATCAGAGAAGTGGGGCAAACAAAATAGTTGCTGGGGTTTGCAGTCAATACCCAGGGGATTGGCGAAACCATCATGCCCTAGGAGTGGAGGGTTCAGACTAAATTTTGGATATTTGGTGGAATTAAAAACAAACATTTGCTTATCCAAACTAGCAACTGAATGAATCTTGGTGAGGGATCTATTCCTAGTGTTTGATAAGCTTTGATTCTTCCTCCACCTGCAAGTTGACTAGTGGCTCGAAGTGATTTGAAATGGAGACCCCTTTGTTGCCATTAGAGTCTGAATCCTGCTTCATACTCCTGGTTCTATTGGTTCGCCATCCTTGGGTCACCAGTTTGGTTTTTTGTGATATGCCATGGCGATGGAGCTTAGAGTAGTTTGAGGAGTTGGGTCTACCCTTATTCGTATGCCTGATAAAATTCACTTTTTTGCCTTTCGATGTCTGCTCGCCATTTTTAAGTGCAATAAAAAAAATTTATTTAAATAATTATAATCAAAACTATTTTTTTAATATACTATTATTTCTAATATAATAAAATTTTTATTATTTTTCCTAATTTTTAATATACTATTATTTCTAGTATAATTAAATCGAGAAGTACTTAGCCACTTTGTAGCGCTTGTTATATAATTTTTTATTTTTTAATTTAATTTATTAAAAATAGATAAATAATTAAAAAATTATTTTATTATATGTTATGTAATTTTAGATCTTTTATAATCTTTATTTATCTTATATAATATATTTATTTAAAAAATAAATTATTTTTGACATACTATATAATAATGCAATTTTATTTCTTATGTAATTTTTATTTATCTTATATAATATATTTATTTTAAAAAAGAATATTATAACTATATTAAAAATTGTGTGTTAAATTTTACCTGAATATTAATAATATATCATATATTAAAAAATAGTGCATAATTTATTTTTAATTATTTATAATACTAAGAATTTTTTATTTTTTATTTTTTGGATCGATAAGAGGCCGAAGCCAAGATTAATCATTATGTGTTATGATTAGTTATTATTATTATTTGTTAAGTGCGAGTAGATTTGAACCCAAGACCTCTTCAATAAGAGGCTCACAACTTATCGTTGTGTTGTAGGCTCTTGCCTATCATATTAAGAATTATAATTAATCTCGTTTAATTAGAATACATTTAGTCAAGCTGGGTCCATTTTTTGCAAGAATTTGTGCATCCAAGTCTCTCATTTTCAAACTAATTTTATTATAGTATGTTCATAAAAATCTCAAGTTCACATCAAATGATTACCAAAATTTTAATTGATTATAAGCAAAAATCTTGTTTTTTCACTCTTAAATTTGATTTCTTAGCTCTTGTAATAAGAAACACATAATAACATATTTTTTGAAGTTAATATTAATCTTAGAATCAAAATTTAAAATATATATATTGAGAAGAATTGTTGTGTAGTGTGGAGTCTAATCAATCCCCAAGTGGGAGATTGTTAGTTTGTGGTGACTGATCAGGGAAGTATTGTACATACTTCATACTTCAAATTGTTTTTGGCTACTATTCACCAATTGGCTATTATTTATTCGCCGATTTATGACCAACATGTTGTAACTAGTTTTAACCCTAAAGTGTCAAAAATACTTGTATAAAAGGGTTTAGGGTTAGAGATTATTTCATAAGGTGTGATACAAAAATTGCTTCTTTTGATAGTATTGAGCTGTAAGAGATTATAGATTGTAATCACTGGATTGTAATAATATTGGACTTGATGTTTGGTGGACGTAGTCCAGGGTTGGGGTGAACCACGTTAAATCTTGGTGTCTTGTGTTCTCTTCTGTGTGATCAATTGTTTTCTGATATTGTTTATATTTGCATGTAATTGTTATTTCTATTAGTGGTTAAATCCTAACAAGAATATGGAATATTATAGTTATGTGTAAATATTATGTATATTCTAAATTCATACATGTTCTATGTACTTTTGTCATGAAAAGAAGAAGTAGATTTTTAGATTTTTCAATGAAAAAATCAATCATTAAGATAAAGAGGCACAAAATAACAAAATACTTTTTAGAAACATGCATTGATTTGAAATCAAACTTTATTATTTATATTGGATGGTTAATTAATTTGTATAGACAAAATAGAAGATACAATTTTTTAAAATGAGAGTTTTTGTTTTAAAGATTGACATTCTAAAAATATAGAAGATAATTGATTCATATATAAGAGTGTGGATGAAAGGGTTGAAATTTATTTTATAATTATATATAAATTAAATTAGATTTTATATATCTTAAATTTTGTACAAAATTATAAATATAGATTAGTTTTAATTATTGAAATTAATCCAGTGCATTTAAATTTTGACGTAATTTTTTTTTCTCTTGAATTACAATTATTGATATATTCTTTCTTCATTCAATATATTTAATTAAAAATGTATAAATTATAAACTTTAAAGAACTTATTTTTAAATTATATTATCCTTTTAATGAATCAATTAATTTGAAAATATATTAAATAGTTTTATTTTTATTTTTATTCATTCATAATTTCAAATAATTTTTAAAAATTAATAACAATCCATTTTCTTTACCTAATTTTGAAAATGTTGCGCTAAAATGTCTGATAGCTAAAATGTGTTTAAAAATGAATATTCCTATCTTATTAAACAATTTTATCAATTTAATAACAATACAATATTATAAATTAATTAACATTAACATTAAACATAAATATTTTACTTTACTTTAAATTGATTTTAAATAATATACTATTAGAAACCCAGTAAATTCTAATAATTAAATTTTCTTTTTTAAAACTACTACTTGTTTTTTCTTCTTAGGGAACAAAAGCTTGTATTTTATTGAAAAATAAAGTATAAATCAAAATATTTTATTGCAAAAAAGAAACATTTAAATCTATACCACATATCAACACCTTGAAATATATGAGACTTTTGTGACACATGCAAAAGTTTTTCTTCTAATAATTTTATTGCCACATCATGTTGTGTGTGAATGAAAGTTAGGCAAGTGTAAAATAAAGAAAGCAACTCACACAAGTTTTTTCATTCAAATGTGGGATAAATTTGCAACATTCAAAACTTTATTTGGATTAAAACAATGATTGTGCTGCATCCACCCCTCATGTAACAGGCACATATTGACAAAAAGCTTAGGCTTTGATTTGACACTATAGGTGTGGCACAGGCTATGAGGCTGATGCAAATATTTGGCCAAATAGCCAATGCCTCTATCTTTGGCCTCAATCATTAGTAGCTTGTATGTTATTTTTGGTGGAGGCACATTCCTTGAGCAATCAACAAGTGTAGGACTATGTTTGATTGCTCCTCCTTTTTAGGCACGATTTGTCTTTTTCCACCTTGGAAACTACTTATCCCCTCTCTTTCATCTGCTTGGAAGTGACTCCACCTTCGGCTCTATTTCACATCCAATTTTGGAAATTTTGGTTTTGGGTGGAGATTACATGATTTTTCTGGAAGCGATTTTTTTTATTGGACCTTCTATCTCCATAATTCAGTCACGAGCCACCATTTTTGAGCATTTTTTATGGAGGTGGCATAGTTGGAACACACATGGAATCCATGGAAATTTTATCAATTTCAACATAGTATTAGAGCTCCAAATCTTCATGCCCTTGTTTTGTTTATGAGAAGTTTGGCTTTTTTTGTACATAGGTCATATTGACCTAGGCGTGCAAATTGAGACATTGATTTTTTGATTTTATTTATAAAAAATGATGCTAAAAAATCAAAGGTGATTCTTGGAAGCTATGGGGTTGAGATTTTATCAAATTCAACAAGAAGATGTATATGATACAAGGGAGAAGATAAAAATAGGGGAGAAGAGATATTTCCATGAGAGATTGATTTGATTGGTGAAAAGGATTTGAAAAGAAGATAACTACATCAGTGGACTAGTTGCAATGTATGTTTGGTATTCTTGGAACTTAGATATTTTTCATCTATGTTTCCATTAATGCCAAGGGGGGGGATTCTTAGTATGAATGTTGACGATATTCCTATGGGAGAGTATCCTAACATTACTGGAGAATTTGGGAAATAGTTAGTATGATCATATGTTGCATTTATGGCAGTGTTTGTTATTGATGTCAACATATTGGTTATTTTGTGAATACTAATAGAGAAACAATGATTTAGATTGTGAGGCTTGAGGATTGGAGTTGAGGTCAAGTGCAGTTGGGGACATATTCTATAGTGTCCTAATTCCATGGTTAAGTGTGCATGCAAAAAGTTGAAGACTAGTGACAGTTATTGAAGATTTACATAAGATAGTATACAGATAGAGTTCATGAGAAGCATTTTTTGGTAATTGGATCATATCTCCTAGCAGAGATAGAATCTATTTAAGAACATTTAGAAAATTGTAGAAGATATCATGTTGATGATGTTGTTAAGCATGTGAAGTCCAAGGTTGCACGTGTGAAGATTTGTGGAGTCTATAAGTTGACAGTGTTATGTAATTGTGAAAATATGGTATGTAGCATGTATTATTTTATCTTAATATGGTCCTATTGTAGTTATAAATTGAGAACCCATTCACCTTGTTGATTAGCATTCTTGAGAGAATGCAAAGGATGTGCTTAGATTCTTTATTATCTAGAGTTTATGGATATTTTATGCTTTATTGTCATGTGTAAAACTTTATGTGTGATGTGATCATTTTGTTATGGATGTTTTTATTTTGTGACATTAGGATGATGTCTCTTCCTAGTGGGGAAGGATGTCATGACCCACTTTGTACGACTCCTATTATGTAGGAGGATGTTGATAGTTTTTGACTCAGTCAATTAGGTTGGTTGACCTTGACTAGAGAATTTAAGCTTTGCATAAATTTGTGTGAGCTAGAATTTAAGTCATTATGTGTTTGACTTAAAGCTATAGTTGATATGTTCTTGGTTGATATGTGGTTCAACTATATAACTTGTGGTTTTGGTTTCTTTATTTTATATGATGCAGACCTTGTTTGATTATGAGTGTTTATTTACTATGTATGACTCGACTTGAGTCGAGTACTTTATAGACTCTGATTAGATTTTTCTTGTTGATGTTATTAGATGGGTAATTTAATTTAAATCTCATTATGATAGTTATTATATGTTTGATGTTATGAGGTTGCAACATGAGGGTTAATATTCTAGTTGTATTTAAATGTTATATCTTATGATGTATGATGAATGTTTATAATTTATATCATTTAAATGTAATTGAGGTTATGAATTTTGATGAGAAATATTGTAATTAAAAATGTTATTTTATTTATCATTATGTTGGAAATAATAATGTTTAGGCTTGTGTGAGTTTGTGAGTGTGCAAGTTCTGAAGGTGGAAAGGTGGTTGAGGTAGAGGAGTTTAGCTCTTCAACAAGGTTGGCTTGAAATTTGTATGGTGTAGTCGCACAAACACATAGTTATTTTATTTTGTATTAAATCTATTCTCTTGTAATTTTTAAGTTAGTTTGAATTAGTAATTAATAGTTTTCAATTTAAAAACTTGTTTGTGAATTAAATAGAAATATTTAATGAGTTTTTACTAATTAAATGTTCAATTATTATGGTTATATTATTTTGACATGTGTTTCATAATGTGAACTATGAATATAGAGGAGTGGGAAAAGAAATGATAGTTCTACTCAAGTGTTAGCAAATTTGGCAAATAAGAGAACTTGATCATTTAAGTTTACCAACTGAATTGAGAGATGGATTTTAAAACTTCAATGATTGTGGTGTAAAAATTAGGAGCAAAGGGAAGAACTGTGAGTATTAGTAGGAGGTCATTTTGGAGAAGAGTTGTTAAAAAAAAAAGGGAGGAAGGTAGCGATAAATAGAGTGATGGGAGACATGTTGTAAGGGAGAGAAATTTGAGAGGAGGAGGCACATTTTTGTTATGGAGAAAAAAAATAAATAAGAAGAACACAATTTCTTTTAAAAAGGAGGAGGGGAGTGATTTTAGTAGTAGGGAGAGAAAAAGAGCTATTCAAAACTAGGCAAAAGGGTAGTGGTATTGATAGGAGGAGAGTCGGCAAGAAGAGACCCCTCCGTGGTTGCACAAACTTTCCAAAGGAGAATTTCTACAACACAATTTCACAATCAGATTTCCTTTTAGAGCTATTGTTATTTGTTTTATGTGTAAGTTACTGCATTTTTTTAGTTTTCGAAAGTGTTGTTGAATCATTTTTGCATGGGGTTAGAAAAAGTTATCAGAAAAAGATATTAATCAGTCTCCTCGAAACATAATTTTCATGATATGGTAAGGGGGTTGGGGAGTACGGAGAATTAGTTTCAATTGTCATTTAATTGTGTACTCTATCAAGGCTTAGTCCTACTATGATGATCATGCCTTTGAAAAATAAGCCACCACAATATTATCATTTGAATCTTACATCTGTTGTGAATTGCTGGGGTTTTCCATACATACCTCCCTAAGCCATGATTTTTTTCAAGTGTTGAGTTCCATTGAAATTTTATTTATTACTTTCAAGATCATGCTTTTCTCGCAAATCACAGCCATCTAGAAGGTATTGAAAACATCCAAGTCAATTTTTCATCAACCTTGAAAGCATATCGATGGTTTACATAGCTTAGTATGTGTTAAATCTACTACACTTTGAGAAGTTTTTTCTTTCCCTTTTCAATTTATGTTTTCTATTCTGAACATTGTGGCCTTGGAGACCTAGGCTCATATCCCACCAGCCACAATATTTCTCATACTCTTAGTCATTTGAGCTATAATGTGTGTGTGAGGAACACAGTTGGAGTTAGGGACCCACTACAACAACTTAGGTATCTTCTTTTTGTCACACATAATCACCAACAAACCTTCATCATTTTCCTTCTTTAGTTTTTATGTGCCATCTTGAAGTAAAGACTGCTTGTATTTGTAGATTCAACCAAAAAATTTGACATCATAAGAATGAAAACATCAATAGAGCCCAATGATGGACAACACAAATGCTCCTATCAAACATGACAACCTTCCATTATTTTTCCTTGTTCATCCTAGTAGAAAAGACAAAAAATAGCAGACAAAAATAATATTGCACAAATGATCGTATTGAGATCTATTTCTATGCAAACCTAGATTGGAAAATTGTGGCTTCACTTTACTAGCAAGGAATTCTGTATATAAAAGAGATTGATTTGATTTTAGTTTTCCACCTAATTAATAATTAAGACTAACAAATTTTACTATCATTATCATTTCCCACCTAATTATGATAGAGGTTAAAAAACACATACTAAGCTTTAACTCCGCTGTTTTTTGTCTCCTTATTTTTTGTGATATGTTCTTGACAAAATATTTGTGCATATGTAGACAAAAATCATAATGGTAAGGGTAGACCCGAGGGAAGGAAAGGACCCCACAATGGTTACCTCATGTTTGTGGGCAATCATTTTTCTTTTAGCTATCCTCAACGTTAAAATTCAAGAGATGGGTAGAAGCCATAGTTAGATGGTCTAGGAACTGAGAATGGTGTTAGTGGAACCTATCCACCTTGTTGATTAGCATTCTTGAGAGAATGCAAAGGTTGTGTTTAGATCCTTTATTATCTAGAGTTTATGGATATTTTATGCTTTATTATCATGTGTAAAACTTTATGTGTGATGTGATTATTGTGTTATGGATATTTTTATTTTGTGACATAAGGATGATGTCTCATCCTAGTGGGGAAGGATGTCATGATCCACGTTGTGTGACTCCTACTATGTAGGATGATGTTGATAGTTTTTGACTCAGTCAATTAGGTTGGTTGACCTCAACTAGAGAATTTTATGTTTACGTCAATTTTTGTGAGCTAGACTTTAAGTCATTGTGTTTGACTTAAAACTATAGTTGATATGTTCTTGGTCAATATGTGTTCTAACTATATAACTTTTGGTTTTGGTTTCTTTATTTTATATGATGAAGACCTTATTTGATTATGAGTATTTATTTACTATGTATGACTCAACTTGAGTCAAATACTTTATAGACTCTGATTAGATTTTCATTGTCAATGGATCTTGAAACCCAAAAGTTATTACATAAAAAAGGGCAACAAGTTAACAAAAAATGCCTAGCAATAGAACAATGGCCAACAAAAAGGCCAGAATGAAAGACAGGCAAAAAGACAAAAAGAAAAAAACCTATAAAGACAAAAAAAGCCAAAGGTGAAGATTGTATTTTCTTTGCTTACTCCCTTGCCTTTCTCTCAAGGTCTTGAATGGTCTCTGCTACTTTATTGGCTCTCTAAAACTCCTCCTCCAAGAGCTCTTGGTTCTTCTCATAGCTTTGATCCATGTGGCTTTAAGTTATGTTCATTATGGTGTCCTCTTCCATCCTATGTTCATCATTGTCCTTCCCATCTTTCTCTACGAAAAAACCGCTGGCTTTCAGCTTGCCACTTAGACCATGTTTTTCTAGCAAATCACAGCCATCTGGAAGGTATTGAAAACATCCAAGTCAATTTTTCATCTACTTTTAAAGCATACCGATGGTTTACATAGCTTAGTATGTGTTAAATCTATGACACTTTGATAAGGTTTTTCTTTCTCTTTTCAATTTATGTTTTCTATTCTGAACATTGTGGCCTTGGAGACCTAGGCTCGTATCCCACTAGCCACAATATTTCTCATACTCTTAGTCATTTGAGCTATAATGTGTGTGTGATGAACACGGTTGGAGTTAGGGACCCACTAAAACAACTTAGGTATCTTCTTTTTGTCACACATAATCACCAGCAAACCTTCATCATTTTTCTTTTTTAGTTTTTGAGTGCCATCTTGAAGTAAAGACTGCCTGTATTTGTAGATTCAACCAGAAAATTTGACATCATAAGAATGAAAACATCAATAGAGCCCAATGATGGACAACACAAATGCTCCTATCAAACATGAAAACCTTCCATTATTTTTCCTTGTTCATCCTAGTAGAAAAGACAAAAAATAGTAGACAAAAATAATATTGCACAAATGATCGTATTGAGATCTATTTCTACGCAAACCTAGATTGGAAAATTGTGGCTTCACTTTACTAGCAAGGAATTCTGTATATAAAAGAGATTGATTTGATTTTAGTTTTCCACCTAATTAATAATTCAGACTAACAAATTTTACTATCATTATCATTTCCCACCTAATTCTGACATAGGTTAAAAAACACATACTAAGCTTTAACTCCGTGGTTTTTTGTCTCATTTTTTGTGATATGTTCTTGAAAAAATATTTGTGCATATGTAGGCACTAAATAAACTTCCACCTTCATAAATGTTGTAAAATGGTTGTGTTTTAAAAAAATCTAATAGGTTTATTTATGTATATAATGTTTATAGCTAATATTTTTTTTAAAGCTTAAAGAAGTTACCTCATGAGTTAGATGTTATCATTTGTTTTTACATTAAGTTATATTGGGAATAAAATTTGACTCTTTGGGAAGGGTGCTAAATGTGGGATCAAAGAGGATGGTAGTTATTAGAAAACTTGTGTTAGTGTTCCTTACATATTACCTACTAGTATTTTATGTTATTACTAGTTTTTGATGCTTGGCCAAACTCAGTAAAAAAAATTATGCATATGATTGAAATGCATTGGTTATTTTACATTTTTTTTCCTCTTCCACACTCTCACCTTCATAAATATTGTAAAATGGTTGCGTTTTAAAAAAATCTAATAGGTTTATTTATGTATATAATGTTTATAGCTATTTTTTTTAAAAGCTTAAAGAAGTTACCTCATGAGTTAGATGTTAATTTTTTTTTTACATTAAGTTATATTGGGGATAAAATTTGACTCTTTGGGAAGGGTGCTAAATATGGTATCAAAGAGGAGGTAGTTATTATAAAACTTGTGTTAGTTTTCCTTATATATTACCTATTGTATTTTACATTATTACTATTTTTTGATGCTTGGCCAAGCTCAGTAAAATATTTATGCATATGATTGAAACACATTGTTTATTTTACATTTTTTTCCCTCTTCCACATTCTTGTTTATGTTTTCTACTAGGCATATGTGTAAAGTAGAATAAGGCACTTAGCTGCATGAAATCCTTTTGATCCAATTATGCTAAGTTGCTAGCCTTCTAGTGCTAGGGTAGGGTAGTTCTTCTTAACCAGAGAAACTCAAGGAGCTAAACACTCCATGGTTGGGTGGTAAAAGTGCTTGGACCACTCTTCCATCTCATGATAGCAGATAGACATTATTCTAATGGCTTGGAGACAAGATCACATGAAGATGGGCTCGCAGGTCCGATTGCATGTTATTTTATGTGTTTTATGTTATTGTATGTTTATCTCAATTGATGTACTCATGAATCTTTATGCTTGACATGCATTTCAACATACATATGACAAAAGTTTTATGTGTAGACTATATGAATTTTTTTAGTTTATGATATTGACATGTGGTTGACTTTGTATATCAGATGTATAGGAAGATTAAGTTGTTTATGTAATGATGGCTCAAGAGATATAAGCTTTCAACTCGACTAAATGTGGTTATGTAATTTCCAAATTAAAATTAAAATTGGAAAAAGTAATTATTCTTATGAAGTCAACATTTGACTTTTCAACTTTATATTTCCATATTTTATGATTGTTTTGCGTACATGGCACTAGTAGAGAAATTGGTTCTTACATGTGATATCAAAGTTGTATTAAACACTAGGACCTAAGTTCTTACTGATGCTAATGTTACATGATTTAATCTTGCAACAAAATTAATCAATCACCATGTATTCTTGTAGAGGCAATAGGTGTGGGGGAAACAATGGTCCTTAGAATGAGCCTAAAAACCAAGGCAAGACCAAATTGTGGCACTCCTCACTCAGTAGGGACAACACATGGATGACATAGAAAATACCATGAGAGGATGACATGATGAGGAAGATGAGCACATGGAAGCTATGCACTAGCAAGAAGAAGAACAAAAGAAAAGAGAGGAGGACCAACTGCTTCAAACTCAAAGGAAACATGAAGAAGATCGAACGAATAAAGAGTAACAGAAGGAAGAAGTTGACTATAGGATAAGTGGATTAGTTTGTCATAGGGTCTACATCATAGATGATCTTAGTAAGAACCTCAAGAAGGTCACAACTCCTATTTTTAATGGTAAGACTTTAGGAGATGAGGTCAAATCTTGGATAGCTACCATGGAAAATTATTTTCATGTCTGTAATTTCATCGAAAAATCCAGAGTAGTATGGGCTACTTTTTAGCCCGTTGGTGAAGCGACAACATGGTCAAAAAATGTTATGGCTAAAAAGAAGTTACATCATGGTGAGATATCATGGGAAGAATTCCTGTAACATTTATGAAAGTGATGGTTCCCTTAGTTGTTTTATGACAAGAAGGCATTTGAGTTCTCTAAGCTCATCCAAGGAGTCATGTTAGTCATTTAGTATCATGAACAATTTTTCCATCTGGTTAAATATGTTCCTAAGTATCAAAATGATGACTTGTTTAGGACTCACAAGTTTTTCATGGGGTTGCATCCTAAAATTTATATTGAGGTAAAAATGTATGAGCTCGAGTCTATGGACTATGCACTAAGGAATGTTCTTAAACAAGAACAAAAACTTAAGGATGAGACTCCAGTGAAGTCATCTAATAACTAGGGATTTAAGAGGAGATTTGAAGATGATAGACATGAAAATGGTGAATGCTCATCAAATTTAATTCTAAGAGATGGCAATCAACAAAATTTAGGAAGTAATTCTAACCAAAATTCTTAGAATGGGAATTGGCATCACAACAAAAATCATAATGGTAAGGGTAGACCTGAGGGAAGGAAAGGACCCCACGATGGTTGCCTCATGTTTGTGGGCAATCATTTTTATTTTAGCTATCCTCAACGTTAAAATTCAAGAGATGGGTAGAAGCCATAGTTAGATGGTCTAGGAACTGAGAATGGTGTTAGTGGAACCTATCCACCTTGTTGATTAGCATTCTTGAGAGAATGCAAAGGTTGTGTTTAGATCCTTTATTATCTAGAGTTTATGGGTATTTTATGCTTTATTATCATGTGTAAAACTTTATGTGTGATGTGATTATTGTGTTATGGATATTTTTATTTTGTGACATAAGGATGATGTCTCATCCTAGTGGGGAAGGATGTCATGATCCACTTTGTGTGACTCCTACTATGTAGGATAATTTTGATAGTTTTTGACTCAGTCAATTAGGTTGGTTGACCTCAACTAGAGAATTTTATGTTTACGTCAATTTTTGTGAGCTAGAATTTAAGTCATTATGTGTTAAACTTAAAACTATAGTTGATATGTTCTTGGTCAATATGTGTTCTAACTATATAACTTGTGGTTTTGGTTTCTTTATTTTATATGATGAAGACCTTGTTTGATTATGAGTATTTATTTACTATGTATGACTCAACTTGAGTCAAATACTTTATAGACTCTGATTAGATTTTCATTGTCAATGGATCTTTGAACCCAAAAGTTATTACATAAAAAAGGCAAAAAGTTAACAAAAAATGCCTAGCAATAGAACAATGGCCAACAAAAAGGCCAGAATGAAATACAGGCAAAAAGACAAAAAGAAAAAAACCTATAAAGACAAAAAAAGCCAAAGGTGAATATTGTATTTTCTTTGCTTGCTCCCCTACCTTTCTCTCAAGGTCTTGAATGGTCTCTGCCACTTTATTGGCTCTCTAAAACTCCTCCTCCAAGAGCTCTTGGTTCTTCTCATAGCTCTAATCCATGTGGCTTTAAGTTATGTTCATTATGGTGTCCTCTTCCATCCTATCTTCATCATTGTCTTTCCCATCTTTCTCTACAAAAAAACCGCTGGCTTTCAGCTTGCCACTTAGACTGGCAATGTTATCATTGAGAGATTTAAGAAGAGTGAGAATATGTTTAGCCATGCTGTGGTTGAAGTTCTTCATATTTTTCATCCTTTATTCAACCATCTTGATTCAATACCCTAGGTTAGTCAAGTTCCCTTGCTCATTCTTCTTCACCTAGCTTTCCATTTGCCACATTCTTTCTTTTGCCTCCTCCAACTCATGAATTATCCATTTTATAGATTAGAAGTTGTTCATCATGCTATTTTTTGCATTATTGAGCAAATTCATACCCACCTCCCTCACATTTCTAGTGATGGCCACTAGCACTGGTTCTATAAGTTCTTCCAATTGGATATTGCCCTTTTTTTCTTCAAGGATTTGGAGGTTCATAAATTCTCTAACAATCCCCATTTTAGAATATTTGGCATTGAAGTTCTTCCAAGCCATACACCTATATTTTATTACAAGCACAGTGCTTGTGTTTCCTTCCTCCATTTTCTCATTTTCTTGCTCTTGTGGGGGCTTGAGAAGGGGAGGGATTTTAGAGAGCTCTAGCTCCATATCATTTTCCCCCTCTAGTGGCATGGCTTCATCTTTGATCTTCCTCTACTTCGTCTTTGATCTTTCCTTCCTAGGGATTTTCCTGCAAGGAGCTTTACTAGGAGTGGGAATTTCCTTCTCTCTCCCCTTGCTCTTCTTTCTTGAAGATTGATAGTCTTCCTCCTTCTCTGAACTTAAGCTCTAGATTTCCTCCATGTTTGAGGAAAAATTAGAGCTCCATGTCTCCTTAGAAGTAGCCATAACATGGTGCAGGGGTTTACTCCTAGACTGGGCTTTAAAATATTCAAAGAGCAAAAGAAGTAAACCCTCGTGCAAGGTAGGGTTAGCACTAGGTTTTTTTCTTATACCCTGAAGTATTCTTGTTCATGGAAGAACACAGGTAAAAAGGAAAAGAAACTTTAGCTCCATAATGGAAGTGGTTAAGAAAAAAAAAATGATGGGTTCTAACCCTATCAAACCTCATATCTAGAGAAATAAACTCAATGATGGCCCTCAACACATACCTCCAGAGCTTCTTAATAGAGTCCATCTCATAGTAAGTCTCACTTTTCACCAGCTCCTTCTTCTCTTTTGTGTTCTTGGAAAAATCCTTCATCGCATTTGTAGAATCTTTATTTATCTTTGTAGAACTTCAAACCCTCATCACAGATTTTAGTAACATGGGTGATGACCTCCACATTAACATGATGCAACACCCCATCAATCTTAACCCTGCCATCCTTCCAAGAATTAACCATGAGATTGGTGACTGCTAAGTCATACTCGTGAAGCTTGGCAATGTAGTTAGCGATGCCTCCCTTTTTGAGTTTCTCCCAAACCTTGGTTCTCTGTTTCCATTTCTCTGCCTCTCCAATTGGTTTGCCTCTGCTTCGTTCTCCCACCATCTTGGTTAGTTGGGTGATTTCCTTTTGCATAAATATAGTTCTTTTTCACCTTTCTTTGTCCTCTATTTACTCTGTCCAAAATTGCCTTTTTTTTCAATTTTAAAGAATTGGAAAAGAAAATAAGCAACCCATAAAGAGTGGTAATTAGACATCAAATGTTTAATCGACCAGTTCCCTCTATATTTTCCATAAATGTGTTGGCTTGCACACATTTTTGCATTAGTTTCCATAATTAATAGGGGATTTCTCTTGCACCTCCCTAGATCCTCTCTTGATTGATTAGATCTTTCATAACTGATGGAATATTACCTCTAGTGGTCCATATTCTCGCCATCTCTTTCTTGATTGCCTTGTTGGCAAACCAATCAGCTACCAAGTTGGATTCCCTATACTCATGGTTGGCATGAACACTTTTAAATTTTCCAAGGGTAGTGTAGATTTCTTCCACTATATTTACAATGGTCCAGACAGGTTGAAGATCACTTTTTATGCATCTAATGATATTGTTTGAGTCTCCCTCTAGCCATAAGTGTTTGACTCCCACTTCTAGCACTAGTTTAGCAGTGTGGAGAGTAGTATTGGCTTCAACATAGTGATTTGTTTGGTTTCCTAAGGGGTAGGAGAGAGAAACAATACCCACACCATGGCTATTTTTGATGATGCCCCCACATCCTGCTGAACTAGGGTTGCCTTTGGCTGCTCCATCAAAGTTGGCTTTGTGCCAACCTTCAAGGAGGAGTCTCTACTTGACTCCTTATCTTTTCATTCTCCTGTCCTTCTCTCTATCCTTACTATTACCCCCTTCATCAGGATCTCCACCCTTCCTGATAAGAAATTTTTCTCTCAGATTACTGTTGATTTTATCTACAAGCATATTAATAGGAGCCTCTCTGTCTCTATTTTTTTTTTCCCTCCTTCCATACTCCCTAGCAGAAGTGGGGAAAAGTCCATATGCTTATACTATGTAGGTGCCTGCCTTTGTAAATGCTATCCCATTGATAGAAAAAGTCTAGAATATTCCCTAGCTTACACCAACTGACCCCATAGTTCTTGGCGAGATATTCCCATACCTCCATGGAATTGGGGCAATGGATGAAGATGTGGTTAAACATCTCCAAGTAATGCTTGCAAAGGATACATTTGTTAGGGATATACTGACCTCTTTTTGTCAAGTTGTTCAGAGTAAGATTTTTATCTTGAAGCATCAGCCAACAGAAAGTGTTAATTATAGGGGTAAGACAAGGCAGCCAGGCCTTAGCCCAAAGAGGTTTCTCCTTCAGGCTCCAAAGGGAGCTGTACCCTAAGGCCACCAAGTAGGATTTGGTTGGATTACCCTCCCATATCAATTCATCCTTGTCAATGTTATTAGATGGGTAATTTAATTTAATTTTTATTATGATAGCCATTATATATTTGATGTTATGAGGTTGTGACATGATGGTTAATATTCTGGTTGTATTTACATGTTCTATCTTATGATGTATGATGAATGTTTAAAATTTGTATTACTTAAATGTAATTGAGGTTATGAATTTTGATAAAAGATATTGTAATTAAAAATATTATCTTATTTATCATTATGTTGGCAATACTAATGTTTAGGGGTAAGTGCACCAAGTTGTGGTGCCAAAAAGGTGACACCTTTTTTTATTTTTTCTAATTCTTAATAGCGCGCATGCGCTATGGATTGGGTAACCTGGGCAACGCACGCTTTATAAAAAACCAAATTATTATAAATGGGCTACATACCTGCAACCCATTCATTTTTTCTATTTTCCTACTTCCCCTCCTCATAGCGCATACGTGGATTGAAAGAATAGATGGTTTTTGCCACTTGCCTTGCCAATATGCCTCCTTGCCATCAAAGTTTGAGATCACAAGGACACCATATGTTATCTTTCTTTTTGCATTGTTTATATGTTTTTAATATTATTTTGTAAGTTTTTTTCAATTTTTCTTTAAATTCATTTATTTATTTAGATTTCAATTGATTTCTTATTAGGAAATGTAAATAATGAACTGGAAAATCCCCAAGAAGATCAAAACCAAAACCCTCAACAAGATCCAAACCAAAACCCTCAACAAGATGAGAATCAAAACCCTCCACAACAAGAACAACAAATTTTGCAACCTGAACCAATTGCAAGACCTCCTCTTGGTACACAAGAAAACATAATAAATGAACTAGAAAGAGGAAAAAATGAATTAGAATCACTCATTGATAGGTTGAAAGCTTCTGGACAAACCAATCCAATGAGAGCTCAATTGGCATCCTCCCTCAAGTCCATTAACACCCACGTAGGTTCTGTTAGTGGTTAGTTGGAAATTTGGCAAGTTAAGAGGGATGAACAAATTTTTTTTTATGCAAATAAATTATCATATCAAGATGTTAAAAAAAAGATATACCAAAAGGGATGATTTGTGCATTATTTAGAAAGCCTAGTGAACATGATACTATTAGAGAGAGTACTAAATGGTTCCCCATCCATTGGTGCATACACGATGGTATTAGAAATAATTTTTGAGATAGATGGTGGATGGTTTTTGATGCCCCTCCTTGCAATAAACATGAGGTCCTAATGTATTTCTTAAGAAAATTGTATTGTGAGTTTGTCCTTGGGGAGATCCCCAATTATTTTGATATATTAGACTCTCAAGGTAGAGGTGGGGGGTCATCATTTGAGAGGCCAGGGGCACGTCATGACCCTAATGTAGTTAAGGCACCTGTGGTCAAGCCATAGGGTGAGCATGTGACTATTTCTTTAGTTGTGAAGGAACATGTAGAAGCCAACACTCTAGGGACTATTAATGCTTTGGCGTAGACCCTCATTCGTTGCATGAGTCCATTAGTTGAGGAGGAGCCTTGTGTGCATCCTAGTCACATGTGCACATCATCCATATCCTTATGCACATTTGGCAGTCATGCTGGAGATATTGCGGATGATGGGCTCATCACTGATCAGTTCCTGAATGAGACATTTGACATTGACACATAGGTAAATTAAAATTATAATAAACTAATTTGATCACATTTCATATGTATAGTGAATGATTAATTAATTAGCATCTATTGACATTGTTTAAAATTCAGGGTCAGAGCGTTGGAGGCCCTAGTAGCAATCCCCTAGCCCCCCATTTTTCGTTTTGTAGATGAGTCCAGAGGTATGTATCAATTTAATCATTTAAATTAATAAATATATTTTTTAAGTAATCATATTAAGGATTGAAAAAGAAATTTATGCATGTGCATCAGTTCTCTACAGGACTATTGACATTCACTACGGACTCCAAGCCTAGACGTGATACGAGCTTCATAGAGGCACATTTGTTTCATTTTAATTTAATTCATATTATATTTGTTTCATGTTTGATGTTACATATAACATGTATTGTATGACATGCAACTCTTAACATCTGAGACTCCTCCTCATCTTCGATAGTCCATCGATCGTAAAGTGGCTACAGCTATGGCTAGTTCACAACCATTGACTGAGGTATGAAAGAATTTTCTTGGTTTTAGTTGTTGTTTATAATAGTTAGTATCAAAATTCCTAATGTTATTTATAAATGATTATATCAATTGATTGAATTGTTGTAGGGTCTTGTCACACCCGATTGTCCACGAGCCTTCAAGGTGGACTTGTAGAGTGACTATTTGATGGTGGTAAGAAAATAATTAATTTTATGTGTACATATATTTGATTTCAATGTATAATAATTATTGATTCATATCTACTTTGTTTGTGTTAGCTCGAGTTAGAGAAGAGCCTCAACAGGAGGACAAGTAAGCATGTGAGGAAGACCCTATCATCACCACTGTCTCCCTCCACACAACGATCGAATATCTCTAGAGATTTTTTTCAAGGGGAAGGAGAAGATATAGTCGACAGACATACATGCATAGGCATCAACATACATATATGTTGGATTTTATGTCAGTGGACATATGCAATATATATTTGATGTATATATGACATTTTATATTTGATGTATGACATTTATTTGATGCATGACATTATTAGACTTATGAACTTATTGGTTAATATATGATATGTTTGTTCATGTATGACATTATTGGTTATCATAATATATTATGTGTTTGTTAATGTATGGCATTATTGGTTATCATTTTATATTATATGTTTGTTCATATATGACATTAAATTGGTTATCATAATATATTATATGTTCCTTCATGTATGAAATTATTGGTTAACATAATATATTATATGTTCATTCATGTATGACATTATTGGTTATCATAATATATTATATGTTTATTCATGTATGACATTATTGGTTATCATAATATATTATGAAGTTGCATGGGTACTTGTACCCAAACCCCTGGTACTTGTACCCACATACCCAAGTACCAGATACTTGGTGTAGAACATCATAGCCAAGGACCTTGATTGAGATTTTGGATTATTTTTTTCTATTTTTTGTTTGTGTATCAGCTCGTTGCTTATCAAGCTTAATTCAGTACCTAATCAGTTCAAAACTTTGATAGAATATTGATTAACAATAAACTTTATCACTGATTATGAAATTTACCTTTACTGATTTTATATGATATTTCAAGCCTCTAATCAGATCTTTAAAATCAAACAACCAATATTTTAAAGATCCACCAATTTCTCAATAAACCCCAAATCGGGTATGCCGAAAATAGTGCCAAAAACTTCACAGCTTCACATATTATTAATAAATTTGAAAGTGGAATTTTTTTATAAAAATTTCAGCAGCATAAAAGCCTACAAAATGAAATTTTCAGATCTGTATAACCTTTACGCAACAGCTCCCAAACAGAGGATAAAAACAATGCTCATCGGGCTCTCGAAAACAACATAGAATAGCTCGAAAACACCACAAAAACACTAATAATCTATCACAAAAGTATAATCATGAACAAATACATATATTCAGCTCTATTTTAACATCTAAAAGTCTGAAATACAGCAGCAACCCAAACTGATATGAAATACTCAACCGAAAACACCAAACTCTTAAAAAAATCACACTAAAAAACTCACACTAAAAAACTCACAAATCTACACTGTTCAGCACAAAGGAAAACTTTGTATGAGCATGCACATGGAATGGATTCAAACTACCATCCTTAGCCTTCCTAGAAACCTACAAACTCCCATTCTTGGGTCTCCTTCTTCACAGGTTTGGCAGTCTTTGAAGAACAACAAAGCAATGAGCAAAAATCAAGTTTTGGAATGAGCCCAAAATGCCTCCAAACCCCTTAAAAGAGGGCATAACCCTAACTCACATCCAAGAGGGGTTAATAAAACATATTTTAATAATAATTTTCATTTATTAGTCCATTAGCTTCCAAAGATTATCCCCTTTTTTCCAAAACTTCACCTTTTTGGGCCTGCCTGCCTTAGAAAAGATTATTATTTTTAATTATTTGAAAAGGGGACATGACAAGTCCTCCCCTTCCAAATATTGCTTGTCCTCAAGCAATGGCTGAACAATAAACCAATCAATCCACCTGGATCCCAAATGTAGTCATGAACTATACTATTGTCAATTAACATAGTCTCCTGCAATATCCTTTGCAATATGACCAAGAGGAATCCATAATCAAACTGACAATTACTGCTCGACCAAACTCCAAAGTCACAACTTCCACAGTCAGAAACCCATGAGACACAAACTCTTAGAACATCAAAACCCAAGTAAAGTGGACAAATCAAACTACCAACATAGTAAATACCATCAACGCATCCCACTGGCCTATACGAAATGTACAATCCAACTCTGCAACAATGGTGAATGCTCCCAAATGAAACTGTACCATGTATGGAGAATCCACAGACTGTACAACTCCTGTAGTCAACACAACTCTGTAGATCACTGGCCACTGTCTCATAACCATAACTCCCATGCACCCCTAATGGTGAAAAGCCATCACAAGATAAATAGCAAGAAATGGAACCCAAACCAAATTTGCCTGCCATCAACTCCTCAACACAAGGATCAAATGCTAACTGATGTACATAGCCTGCAATATAATGTTGATAAAAAAAACCAACCTCAGTCAACAGCTCACCATGAACAAGTGATACAACCCACTGTGACTAATCACCAGCTAAGTCAGGAGATGTCATAGCCAAAGGAGTAGAATCAATAACAACACCGGCTAAAGCATCACTCCAAAAATCTTGCTCTAAGTCATGTATTATCAAGCTGTCAACTGCAGAACCTATCACCATGTCATGCCCATCACAACTCTCATCCGAAGGTGTTAAACTATCCCATAACTGATGATAAGCACTAGTAACCAAAGTACATCTCTGTATCATCATCTCATCAACATAGTCATCAAAGGTGAATTGATGAGCATAACTCACAATGTAATGTCGATAGAATGTGCCAATCTTAGTCAGTGGCTTAGACTGCAATCTAGATGTAACTAACTGCAATCAATCACTAACCAAGTTGGAACTGACTATTACCTCTAAAGACATCACCAAGGGAGTAGTATTACTAGCAGGAACCATGCCAACTATCGGCTCACCAACATCACTCATGGTCTTTGATACAACATCTTTAGTCTTCGTGCCATTAGTACTAGAGGTCACCACCATGTCAGGCAGACCACAAAAATCTACTGTAGCACCCATCTCAACTGGACTTGACTCTAGTGGGGATGAACTCAATATGCCAATGTTAGTATCAAGGATGGATGCATCCCCATCTCCACTATCTTTGACAATCTCGACCATGGACATCCTTGGATCACCAGACACCATAGCTTGTGACTGTACAGAATCTGGTAAAGATTGTAGTTTCTCTAACTCCATGGTCACCTTAGCCAAATGAAACTATGACTCCTTGAAAGCCAACTATGTACTCTCAAGAATCTCAGAAGTCACCTCAAGCTGCTGAGTAAGCTCACTCACCTTAATCTTCCTTAGCCAACAATGCATCGTATTTTGTACTACCCCACTCCATAAGATAATCTCTATCAGCTACCAACAGCATATAATCCTATCTCAGAATCCAGATAGCCTCCCATAAAGAGTGGAACTCTATCAAGGAAAGATAACTGCCTCCCTGCTCATCACTATTAGGAGAACCCCATCCATAAATTGCTAGCAATTGACGAGCAACATCAAAATGTTGGCAAGCAATAGCAATGTCTCGCTCACTAACTTTCAACTGACTAGACACATAATGGCACTAGCTAGACTGTATCCTACAAACCTCCTCTGATGCACTGTGTAAAGGAGTATCCTCAAGGTTACTGGTCTCTAGAGTATTACCATCCATATCATGCGAATCAACTCCAAAGCTCATATCAACATACGAAGTATCAAAAATTGTAGCACTACTATCCAACTCCTCTGTACCAAAAGAAACCACCAAGGAAACTAAGTCTTCAAAACTATCCACTGCATCCTCTTGGATGTCATCAATGCCAATATGATCCTGAGACTCATCTATACACATTGCCAAATATGAAAGATCATCAACATATTCTAGCAAAAATGGTCAACTTGATATATGAACAAAGCCCAACATCGGTGTATAAAAACTAATACCAACATCGGATAAGCTCCTAGCACAAGAAAAGACAACACCGTGCAATCTACTAATCAAATCCATGATAGCACCCAAAAAATCACTACTACCAAAAAGTGTTAAAGATTTCCAGTCAACTATATCCCAAATGCCAATATAACAATCTTGAGTCCATATTTGTAAACTATAATCAGCTGGTAACTCAAGCAAACTCCTCACCTGAGTAATATGCCCAATACCAACTAATTCCACATGCCTATCTAACATTGTCCCTATATCCTGGATGTGAATGCAAGATGAACTTACAACATTATCAATGACCACATATGATCTACTTTTCGTAGAAAGCTTAGTATCAGGAGTGCAAGATGAAACTAAACTCAATTCCATGCCATTCTTATCCCCATGTCTCTCCCAGTTTTGTAATGCCAATGGAGTATTCACCAAAGAAGCTCGAGTGTCCTCAAGCTCATGAGAAATCCTGTCAACTTCCTCCTCCTTCCTCCTCAAGGCATCTGAATAGTCTCCAACAAGGCTAAGAAGATAGTCACGATTTGATAGAAGATTTAAATAACTTAACTTCATCATTCCCATTCCTTCCCTAATCGCTTGTAAGTCAACACAAGAAGACTTTTCCTGAACTCCCTTATGTCTACCCTATAACTGAATCATTCGAATGTGATCCTCTATCATATCTCTCATCTTTTCATGATGAGATAATGAAGTCACAATACTATCTTTGTTCACCTTCAGCTGGCTGGACAAATCATGTGAAGTACTACCTGCCTCAACCTCATGTGATGAAGCATCTAACTATGCCTGGTACTCTTTCTCAGCAAAGTCATGAATGCTTAATGTCTGCTCATCTCTACTAGGTATCTCACTGTTGATGCACAACAACATCCTCATAATCATCATCTAAACCCACTACCTCCTGTGGCAGAGTAGAATCTGAGACCTCTGCCTGACTATAAGCTAGTTTCTCAATCTCCTCATGCAGGTTCTTGGTAATTGTGTCATCTGCCCTGTGAGAAAATCTGCCAAATAGAAATCCAGTCAACTTATCCACCTTAGCTGGGTCAGAAAACATGTCATTCATCATATGGTGGTGCTCAACCAACTTTTTAGACATGTCATGGCTTATTTTCCTAAGTTTATCTCGAATGTCTAAATAACCATCCTTTCTACTGTTTTGACTCTAGATATCAATTGTCCAAGATCGTGTCCTCTGAGACTTTGTACTATACCTATCCATTCTAGATAAAGTAGAGTGTAACCCCAATAGGTTATAACTTCTTCAAACACCAAGAACTAACATGCAAATGATTAGAAGTAGCATGCAACCATAGATTTTGACATGCAGCTGATTAGAAGCAACATGCAACCACCAAATTCACCAAGAACTAACATGCAAATGATTAGAAGTAGCATGCAACCATAGATTTTGACATGCAACTAATTAGAAGCAACATGCAACCACCAAATTCACCAAGAACTAACATGCAAATGATTAGAAGTAGTATGCAACCATAAATTTTGACATGCAAGATTTGGGTAGTTGTCAAAACTGACATGCAAACTTCTACAAACCCTCAGGCTGGCAAGATCATAGCTTTGATACCACTAAAATGTCCCTTTATTGATTTTATATGATATTTCAAGCCTCTAATCAGATCTTTAAAATCAAACAATCAATATTTCAAAGATCCACCAATTTCTCAATAAACCCCAAATCGGGTATGCCAAAAATAGTGCCAAAAACTTCACAGCTTCACATATTATTAATAAATTTGAAAGTGGAAATTTTTTATAGAAATTTCAGCAGCATAAAAGCCTACAAAATGAAATTTTCAGATCTGTATAACCTTTACGCAACAGCTCCCAAACGGAGGATAAAAACAATGCTCATCAGGCTCTTGAAAAACAACATAGAATAGCCCAGAAACACCACAAAAACACTAATAATCTATCACAAAAGTATAATCATGACCAAATACATATATTCAGCTCTATTTTAACATCTAAAAGTCTGAAATATAGCAGCAACCCAAACTGATATGAAATACTCAACCGAAAACACCAAACTCTTACAAAAATCACACCCAAAAACTCACAAATTTGCACTGTTCAGCATAAAGGAAAACTCTATATGAGCATGCACATGGAATGGATTCAAAATACCATCCTTAGCCTTCCTAAAAACTTGAAAACTCTCATTCATGGGTCTCCTTCTTCACAGGTTTGGCAGTCTTTGAAGAACAACAAAGCAATGCGCAAAAATCAAGTTCTAGAATGAGCCCAAAATGCCTCCAAACCCCTTAACAGAGGGCATAACCCTAACTCACGTCCAAGAGGGGTTAATAAAACATATTTTAATAATAATTTTCATTTATTAGTCCATTAGCTTCCAAAGATTATCCCCTTTTTTCCAAAACTTCACCTTTTTGGGCCTGCCTGCCTGAGAAAAGATTATTATTTTTAATTATTTGAAAATGGGACATGACAAGTCCTCCCCTTCCAAATATTGCTCGTCCTCAAGCAATGGATGAACAATAAACCAATCAATCCACCTGGATCCCAAATGTAGTCATGAACTATACTATTGTCAATTAACATAGGCTCCTGCAATATCCTCTGCAATATGACCAAAAGGAATCCATAATCAAACTGACAATTACTGCTCAACCAAACTCCAAAGTCACAACTTTCATAGTCAGAAACCCATGAGACACAAAATCTTAGAACATCAAAACCCAAGTAAAGTGGAAAAATCAAACTACCAACATAGTAAATACCATCAATGCATCCCACTGGCCTATATGAAATGTACAATCCAACTCTGCAACAATGGTGAATGCTCTTGAATGAAACTGTACCATGTATGGAGAATCCACACATTGTACAACTCTTGTAGTCAACACAACTCTGTAGATCACTGGCCACTGTCTCATAACCATAACTCTCATGCACCCCTAATGGTGAAAAGCCATCACAAGATAAATAGCAAGAAATGGAACCCAAAACAAATTTGCCTGCCATCAACTCCTCAACACAAGGATCAAATGCTAACTGATGTACATACCCTACAATATAATGTTGATAAAAAAAACCAACCTCAGTCAACAGCTCACCATGAACAAGTGATACAACCCACTATGACTGATCACCAGCTAAGTCAGGAGATGTCATAGCCAAAGGAGTAGAATCAATAACGACACCCGCTAAAGCATCACTCCAAAACTCCTGCTCTAAGTCATGTATTATCAAGCTATCAACTACAGAACCTATTTCCATGTCATGCCCATCACAACTCTCATCCGAAGGCATCAAACTATCCCATAACTGATGATAAGCACTAGGAACCAAAGTACATCTCTGTATCATCATCTCATCAACATAGTCATCAAAGGTGAATTGATGAGCATACCTCACAATGTAATGTCGATAGAATGTGCCAATCTTCGTCAGTGGCTCAGATTGCAATCTAGATATAACTAATATGTCATTTGTAATATGTCATTTTAATATGATTTATGATCTTCTTGTTCATGTTTAAAGCCTACCTTCTATGTTATGCATCTGAAAATTTATCATAAATTATTATTACAAACATATAACAAATCTGTAACTGAAAACAATACATTACATTTGCAAACTTTATCACTGGTCTTGATTTGAAAAATCATTTTCATGACTCATAAATTCAAGTTTTTTTATAAATATAAAAGTATAATTAAATAATAAGTTTGACATACCCAAGTACCCTCATCCCCTATTATAAAAAATAGTTGTACCCATACCCATACCCATACCCATACCCTAAGTACCCCCGTCCCTGTGCAACCTTGTATTTATGTGGATCTTGGTGTTTTTTGTACACCTATGTGGTCTATAGGATCTCTTACTACTTAGAACATCCGCTGACCTTGCCCAACCTCCTCACCAAGTTAACTAATCCAAACTTGCCGCATCACTCTCTTACTCTTCTAGGAACAATATCCCTCCAAAGGTTTTATAGGTCTGCTAGGGTACCATAAAACTCCCTAGTCCAACCAAGGTTTCTATGATGTCCTAAGGTGTTATTGAAACTCTTGTACTATGCTTGAATGGATAATAAAAATGGGTTTGTACCCAATTTCAAGATTTCTTCACAAAAGGGCTACAAGGAGAGCCTCTAATTAGGCCTCCACCTAGATTTTTAGGGCCAATAGCTCCTTTATAGTGCAAGAGAACCCACTCTACCTTCAAAAAGCACCATAAATATTTCAAACTAAGGTCCTTGTGGCCTTTAGTCATGCTTAGGAATAATAGATTTAACATTGGATCTCATTGTAAGGCCATAGTTACAAGATTGGCATTTTATAAGCCCTTGTCTAACTATTGGTCATTAATGATCTAAGGCATAGGTATTTAAATTTTTTTCATGTTAAAATCCTTTAAGGATCATAAGAATAAGGTTAGGGACAATTTTGGTCACTAGATATGCAAAATTGCAAAATATGCAAAAATTGCTCTAAAAGTTGTCAAAGCAACTTTGAGCGACTTCTTAAAAAGTTGCTAAATTTTTTTAAATCCTCTATTAATGTCTAGTTGGTTCAAACTACTCATATAACCATTGGGAGCATCCTATATAAGCCCTTATAGGCGGGTGATAGGACAGATATGTAATTTTGGCATTGAAAGTAATAAAATCAGCATTTTTCCTTGCATAAACACGTTTTATAGACCCTAGTACGGATGTGTAAAGATGATTGGAGATGTATTAATGGATCTAAAAGTTGAGGAATTTTATCTATTTTATTTTTCAACAAGTCTCATTTTCTAACTCTTCATAGTTTGAAAGTTATTCAAATTTTATTGCCAGTTGCCCAGAAATCGGCCTAGAAATCAACAACTTGCTAGGGCTGGGTTATTTTGGCATATTCCACCATGGAAAATTTATGCCCTTTGGTGGAATACAAGGTGTAATAATTTAATTTCATATTCTGCAATTTTTTTCCTAGAAGATGCAAGGAGGTGAGTTTGCCGCCATACCTTAGGTGTGCTTCATGAAGAGTACACCAAATCAACATTTACAACAATCCTTCTAGATTGAGTTCTTGGGTTCACTAGAGGCTAAGATCCTAGAAATTTGTCTCATTTACATGAACCCACATGTCCTAATTTTTGGATTGTATTTTCTCTTTATATAAAGTGTACCTATAGTGCAAACAAAGCCCTAATTAGGCCTTCAAATGCAGTCTAATGTTGCAACATTAGCAACTTCCATTCTTCTCCATGCTTGGGAACTTTGGAATGTTTCATAAGACCCAAAAGGGTATCCAAATCACTAGTCAAGTCACCATGTCCTTTGGAAGAATCCAAATTTACACCTCTTCCTCATTCTAGGAGGGCTATAAGCCAATTTAGTGGTTTTTCAAAGCAACTTCATAATATAAGTTGTCTTTGATGAAATGCATCATGGATTCATGTTTTTTAGGACCTAAATAGGCCATATTAGTGATTTTAGGCCACCCCTGATCTTTTCATTCAGTTTTTGGGGTTTGATCCCTCTTTTGGCTAAGGGAATCTAGTAGTGCATATTGAGTTTTTGGTGCTTGGTACTTGGGTAGACCTAGTGATTAGGTTACCTTGTCTTGTGGGGTTGTGATAACCTTCCATTAAGCCCATATCCATACTTGTGATAGGTATTTGGCACTAGGACCCTTCACCTTGGGTGTTGAGGGAATTTGAGCATTTCCACCATTCCTTGCTGTTTGAAGACTTCTACTGCATACTGCTGCATCACTTTTTCTTAGAGTTTCAACACCTCTAGCCTTAAGAAGAATTGATACATAGGACCCATGCTCAAGTATTTTTAGGGTCTTAGGGTGTGTATAGGATGTACAACAAAAATAGCAAAATTGAGGGTTTGGTAGGGCTTTCTTGGCTGCCTGTTGTCCCCACTTTTAAGACACCTTCCACACTTCATCAGGACTCCTCCTCCACAACTTAGAACCTCCTCATACCACTCTTCAATCCATCAGAAGGGTAAGTCTTCATTCTTTAAGATTTTCTCTCGAGAGCTCTTTCTTTGTTGATAGTCCCTAGCCAGGCATTGCCTAGCTCACTTAGGGCTTGGTCAAAGAATTCTTCACACTCACTTTCAGGGCCCTTGCTTGCATAATATAATAAATCTTTTGGAATCCCTTTTCTCATTTAGACCATGAATTTTGGAGTGCCTATTGTCATCTTTTTTAATACTACTATTGCCATAATGCTATAACTATCACATTCTCCAAATGGAAAACCTCACTATTTCAATGTCTTATCCTTAATGCTATGACAATTGCACATCTTTGGACCTCTAGATTTGTTAGGCTTTTAATCATTAGATCACCATTTTTCATAACAATATAATAATACATCGATATAGTGTAGCCTCAAAATCACCATATATCACTAGTGCACTGACATGTATGCAAAAATATTTGAAAGCCTTTGTTGAATTCTTAGTTCATGCTAGGTGAAACTTGTAAATTTATTCTAATAGAGTTCAACATTGAAAAAATAGGAGTAGATAATAAGTTTCCTCAAACTACCAACCTACCACCACCTAAATGGCATTTGGAGCTCCTCTTCATAGCTTTAGAACTGTGATTGTTCCTTCATGGTTATCCCTTTATGAACTAACTCACAACTTTACAAATCAGTAGGACAAGAAAAAATGAAGGGGAGTAGGTAGGGCAGAGGGCAGGGAAGTGAACGGGAAGTGCATGTTCAAATTTCAAACCTAGCATCGGGCGGGAAACTTTAGGGAGATGGATCTCAGATCCCAGGTATGTAGGATGGAATCCAAGCTGACTGTGAAGAGGTGGAGTCTTGGGATGGGGACCAACATGAAGATGGAGGTAAGGGAAGTAGACTAGGGAGTGGGAAGGGGAGAGATCAGGAAGTTGTTCAAATTTCAAACCTGGCACTGGGCAGGAAATCTCAGGGAGGTGGATCTCGGAATCCTAGCATGCAGGATGATAGCCAGGCTGATTGTGGAGAGGATGTTTTTGGGGATGGGGCCCCACATGAGGCTGGTGGTACCCAACATGTGCCAGAATTGCTATCTAAGGAGGAAAGACTAGGGAATCTCCCAGTGAAATGGGCCTCACTATTTGGTGTTAAGCCTTCAGGTAAGTCCTCTTTCCCTTTGGTTAAGGTTGTGTCTGGTTTGGAAAAGGGATCATGCACGATTGCTATTCCAGACAAAATTGTTGATTACAACATAGCTTCGATGGCTGCCACTTTGGTGGGGAAGTTTATGGGTTAGAGACTAAACATTGATGTTGTTTGATCCTTTACAATGAAGAAGTGGAGCCTAAAAGGGTAGGTCAGTGTTACTGCAATGGCAAAGGGATTTTTCTCTTTTGAATTCACCTGTAAAGAGGATATGGCTGACATCCTATGTAAAGGACCTTGGACCATTGGAAGGGCTACCTTGGTGTTGCAAAAATGATCCTCTAAACTAGATTTAAATGAATCTTTCTTTTAGCAAGCTCCAGTATGGGTTAGACTCCCAGAGCTGCCCTTGGAATTTTGGAGTGAGAATGTGTTTATGGGTGTGGCCAGTTCTTTTGGAGAGCTTCTCTCCATAGACCCAACTACTGCTTCTAAGAGTAGATTGACCTATGCAATGATCTTTATAGGTGTTAGGGAAGGGATGATATGCCTAAAGTGGTGTGCTTTCAGTCCAAACTTGGCACTCATATTCAGCAGTTGGATTATCAGAGTGTCCCATTTGGACATTATCATTATTTTAAGACAGGCCATAATTCTTTTCAATACCCGAAAGAAAAGTTAGTTAAGAAGAAGAATCCCTCTGTGGCTTCTCATGTTAGGGTCAAGAAAGTATGGAGAAAAAAGACCTCCATCCAAGGATAGCAGGGGCTGCTATCGGCAAATTTAAAGGTGGTAGATGACTCAAAGAAGGTAAATCAATCGCATCCTTCTGATTCTACTTTGTCTTAGGGCACGAATGATATGGAAGGTCCTTAGGCTGAGTTGTCAAAGATTGCCCTGACCTTCTCTCTTATCATTAGGGAGAAGCAAACTATTGTTCCTCCCCAAATGACTGAGGGTGCTCTGGCTGAGGGAAGGTTGGTTTCTAGAGTTGAGGAAGGCAAGGAAGCCCCTCTGCAAGATGCTCAGGTGGTGGTGTTGTTAAGGTCTCCACTTTCTGAGAGTAGGCTGGTCCAGGCTCCCTTATAGGTGGAGAATAATAGAGATAATAGGGATATTACCATCTATCAAGACCTAGAGGAAAATATTGTTTCCTCTTTAGCTGGAGGGACCAACACAAGAAAGTTGGATGTTTTGGTCAAGGAACTGGACCAGTGGGAGTTCCAGCTATCCAACCCATTGTCTGCCCTCAAGGCTTCCAGGTCAGTGAGTTTTTTCATGAAGACTGAAGCTCTTAATTCCCCAAAGCCTAGGAAGAAAAATGTTAGAGGACCTTCTCAAGCCTCTCCGATGGAGACTAGAAGTAGTTACAAACTAGATGTGGGCTCAGTGGCTAGACGAGGTAGAAAATCTGAGAAGGAAGCCAGAGAGGAGGAGACCAAAAGAAGCTTGGTGAATGGGTTCCAAAGAACTCTTTAGGAGTGTTCTAAGAATTAATCATGAAGATCATATCATGGAATATAAGGGGCCTTAATGGAGCCCATAAACAAGAAATTGTCAAGAACCTGATTGGAGATCAGAGACCAGACATCTTGATGATGCAAGAAACTAAGATGAAAAAGGATTTTTTGGGGAAGATTAAGTTTAGCAACTTGATGAGTGGGGAGGCTTTGGATTTTGATGTTGCCTCAAGGGGTTTGCTAACACTTTTTGATACCAAAATTTTTAGAATTGAAGTAGCCTACAATGATGGTAATATTCTTTTGTGTAATGTGTTTCATATCCCTTCCAATGTTAGTTGGTTCCTGATGAACTTATATGCTCCTAACAATAAGAGAGAAAAAAAGAATTATTGGACCAGAGCTCGTAGTCTAGTGCAGAGTAGCAATTTAAAGAAATGAATTATTATGGGTGACTTCAATACTCCGCTGATGGATGAGGAGAAGAAGGGAGGTCTACCTCTGGATTGGGAAAGAAAAACTGACTTTACAAACTTCATAAATGGTCTGGCTTTTCTGGATCTGGACCTCATGGGAGGTGCCTTTACTTGGTCAAATAAATGAATTGGTCAGGATTGTATTTAGGTAAGACTAGATAGAGCTCTTATCAATCCTGATTGGCTAAAGACCTCCTCTTGCAAATTAACTATTTTGCCCAGAGTGGGTTCTGACCACTCCCCTATCTCCCTTTCGATCATTCCTATAGGTCCCAAAAGGCCTCCCCCTTTTCATTTTGAAAAAATGTGGACCTCCCATCCTAACCTTTTAGACAAGATTAAGCTTTGGTGGAGTATTGATGTGGAAGGCACAACTATGTTCAGGGTAGCAAGAAAACTAAGCAATGTTAAAAGGATGGTTAAAGCTTGGAACAAGTCTGATTTTGGCCACATTTTCTTTGAGAAGGAAGTCCTTACCGACAATCTTTCTACTATTCAAACCTCTATTTAGGAGGATGGATATGACGAGTTAAACAGGGAGGTTGAGTTATCTATCCTTTCAAATTTACACAATATAATTAGTAAAGAGAAGTTTTGGAGACAAAGATCAATGGTAAATTGGCTCAAAGAGGGAGATCAAAATATGAAGTTTTTTCATCTCACTACTCTTAAGCATCGTGCAAAAAATAGAATCAAAAATTTAAAGAAAGGACAGGGATTGTTGACCAATGATGAGAAAATATCAATTCAGGCTATTTCTTTCTTCTCTTCCCTATTGTCTTGGGATCCTTTGCTTTCCAAAGTGGATCAGGATGACATTGTCTGTTGTCTCTAAGGTCATCCTTCCTCACCATAATAATCTGCTTCGAACCATTCCCTCCAAGTCAGAAGTTAAAGAAGCTCTCTTCTCTTGGCCAGTTGATAAATTCCCTGGCCTTGATGGCTTCCCGTCTTTCTTTTTCTAGTTGTTTTGGCCTATTTTGATCAAGGATGCGGTGCAAGCTGTTTAGGAATTCTTTGGGGCAAGAAGCATTCTTAAGGAGATAAATTTCACTTTTTTAGTTCTCATTCCTAAAACTCTTGGAGCCAATTCCTTGGACAAGTTTAGACCTATTAGTCTTTGCAATTCTTTCTACAAGATCATTTTGAAGGTTCTTACTTCCAAATTGCTCAAACTCCTCTCTCTAATTATTTCTCATTAGCAAACTAGTTTTTTCTCGGGCAGACAAATTTTAGACTGCATAATGATGGTGCATGAAGTGATTCACTCTATGGAAGTTGGAAAAAGGGAAGGGATGTTAGTTAAACTGGACCTTTCTAAAGCCTATGACAGGGTCGATTGGTCTTTCCTGGATAGGGTGCTGAAGGCTTTTGGGTTTGATGACAAATCTTGTAAGCTGATTTCTCAGTTGGTGTCTACTTCCTCTCTTGCAATTTTAGTTAATGGATCCCCCTCTGATTTTTTCAAACCTTCCCATGGCCTTCATAAGGGGGATCCTCTTTCGCCAATTCTCTTCATTATCTTGGTGGAATGCTTAGGTAAACTTATAGAGAAGAATAAGAAGGTAGGGAGAATTAAAGGTTTTAAACCTTCTTCTAAAAGTGCCCCTTTTTTGCATCAACAATTTTTTGATGATACCTTAATGGGAGGGGAGGCTTCTATTAAAGAGGCTAAGGCTATGAAGGACATCTTGGATATCTACTATAGAGGGTTGGGGGAGCTCATTAACTAGGATAAGAGATCTATTTTGTTCATCAACACCCCTGAGGACAGATAGAAGAAAATCTCCAGAATTCTAGGATGCAGTGTGGGGAAGCTTCTCTCTACCTATCTTGGGCTTCCTTTGGACACGAGCCCTCCTGATACTTTCTGGAACGACATTATGGATAGATTTAATAAGAAGTTGGTTGGTTGGAAAGGGGCCTCTCTTAGCCAAGATGGAAAATTCCAACTAGTGAAATTCACCCTTCAAAACTTGCCTATCTCTGCTTTGAGCCTCTTTGTGATCCATGTGAAATTTGCTGTGAGAATGGAAATTTTTTTGAGAGACTTCTTATGGACGGGGTCTGAAAAGAATAAAAGGCATCCTCTTGTTGCTTGGGAGAAAGTTTTCCTTCCTAAGAAATATGGGGGCCTAGGCATTAGGAAGCTAACTCACCTCAACAAGGCTCTACTGACAAAGAAAATATGGTGTATCTTCAGTAGCATAGGGGAATGGAGAGACATTATGGAAAACAAGTATATTAAGAGACCCTCTAAATAGTTTACCCTCTTTAGTGAAGATATCCCAAGAGGGTCCGTTGTTTGGAATGGTTTTTTAAAAGCCAAGGATTTGGCTAATTCTAGAGTATCTTGGAAGCTGAGAAATGGGGAGGACATCTAATTCTGGTCTGATAGTTGGCTCATTCAGGGCTCGCTTATGAACAACCCTAGCTATGAGGTCTAGATGAATGACTACATCAACATTTTTGGGAAGAAAGTTAGTAACTACAGGAAAGACCAGGGATGGATAGACCTTTTCGTCATCTCTACAGATCTTATCCCTATTGTGATTATGCTTAATTCTATGGCCCTAAATAACAAAAGGGATGTGTTGGTCTGGGGAGATAATGCCAATGGGAAATATATTGCTGCCTCTAGGTACTCGGCCCTTTGGAGATTAAAAGAGATTCCTCCTTGGTCGAGGGCTTGGATTCCTGGCCTCATTCCAAAAATTAATATGTTCTACTGGCTGGCTCTTCAGGACAAAATCCTTACCTAGGATAACCTCATTAAAAGAGGTCATATTATGGCTAGCAAATGTGTGTTATGTAAAGATCAGATGGAGATTGGCAATCATTTGTTCACTCATTGCTCTTTCTCTAGGGAGGTTTGGGTCTTCCTCACCCAAGACTTGGGCTTTAGCTGGTGTGTGCCTTCCAACCTCCTGGACCTCTTTTGTCAATGGAAATGTATGTTCATCAGGTCTCATCTTTAGGAATTAAGTAACTGGATTTTGCCTCATTTTTTTTGGAGCATCTGGAAGGAGAGAAAGAACAGAATCTTCAAAGATAAAGAGGAGCCGACTAAAGTGATATGAAAGAAAACATTTTCTAACATTAAGAAAAAACTATTAAGTAAGGAAAGGTGGAGATATTGAATTAGGTGGCAGAAATAAGGAGAAGGAAAAAGACAAAAAGATGAAAAGACAGGAAGCCAAATGGCTTCTCCCATCGAAAGGTTGGCATAAAGCCAACTTCGATGGAGTGTCCAAAGGTAATCCTAGCTCCTTAGGAAGTGGAGGCATAATAAGGAATGAAAGTGGAGATGGTATTGTAGCTTTTTCCTTCCCACTGGGTTATCAAACCAACCACTTTGCGGAAGTGAATGCTGTGTGTAATGTTGTCAAACTAGCTTTTGAAACTAGAGTTACTAATCTTTGGCTTGAAGGGGATTCGAACAACATTATTAAATGTATTAATGGAAACTCTTAGCCATCATGGTCAATTGTGAATCTAATTGATGAGAGTCGTGAGACACTTGCCAAATTCAGTAGAGCCCATGTCACTCATATTTTCTGGGAAGCTAACCCAGTTGCTGACAATTTTGCAAATATAGGGGTCGACGCAAGCCAAATTATGACATGGCATCTTGGAAATACTTTGTCGGCAGATGTTAAAAGCTTGATCAATCTAGACAAGATCCAAGGATGTACGGAGAGGATCAATACACAATTATGAGTATGAATGGATGAAAGGGAAAGGATACTTCCCAAAAAGTTAGCATGGGAAATTGTAATTGCTGCAACTTATTACACACTAGTTGACATGCTTTGTGGGTCGTTTATTACATTTTCAATAGCAGTGACAGAAGGGCTAATTCTTTCTACATTCTGCTTACTCACAGAGGTTCCAATCTATTGCAGTGCGAGGTGCATATGAGAATTGAGGGTGTGCAAAGTATAGACATGGTTGGCAAAAGGTGTAGAAAAGAGCCAGTGGATGAAATTGAAAAGTGGAAGAGCAGGGATAAAGTTTGGGAGCCACTGGATCTGGGTGGGATTACTAGATACATAATGAAATTGCATGGCTTTGATCAGGAGGTGACCAATATTATGATTGGTTCATGGAAGGATGGAAGAGTGAAGGTGAATGGGGTTTCTTTCATGATCACTAAGGAGGTTATTTTGACCATTATTGAAATCCCAATTGAGGGTTTTAAGTTTTTCAGGGACAAGAAGCTCTCAGCTAATGCTATGCAAGATTTTGTAAAGGACAAGATGGAACTAAAAGCCCTGAAGAAGATTGACACATATTATGTTCCTGATACCATGAAGAAATTATGGAGGTATGTTCTAAGAGCTATTATAGAGTATATTATTTTGGACCCTAGGTTTGATAGGGCTCGTACCCAACACTTTGTTCTGTTGAATCATTTTTGGCACATTCGTAAAATTTCTTTTCCTTTTTACTTGTTAACTTCTTGGAGCAAGGTGGTGGTTAGCTTCAAAAAGAAGCCTACTGATAACCCCATGTTGCATGAGGGGTTCCTATTGCTTATTTATGAGCATTTTAAGGCCTAGTCTATTAGCAAGGCTCACCCTCAGACTGAGAATGTGACCTATAGAAGCTCCAGCTTCTCTTCAGATTCGGATGACATTCAGAGCTTTAGCTCTGAGGATGATGTGATTTCTTCTGTTGATAAGAAAGCCACCCAATAGGTCAAAAACTTGCCTTCCTCCATCACCCCTAGCAGAAAAAGTGTTAGGGATCATGGGCAAAAGCATCCTGTGAAGGATGTGAAGGATGACTATGATGAGGAGGAGGATGTGGAGAAAAAAGAGGAGGAAATGGAGATGCAAGAGGAAAATAAGGATGATTGTGGAGAGAAGAAATGCAAGAGGCAAGGTCTAGAGGATGAGATAAAGCAGCAAGAATGGGATATGTCTTCACTGCCTCTTTCACCTATCCATATTCATGCACAACTTGAGGAAAAAATTTTGGATTCTAAGATAGAGGGTGGGGAGGTGCAGGTAAATAACAGGAGGAAAGCTTGGAAAAACTTCAGAGTCAGGACCTAAAAAATGGGCATTTTTAGAGAGGCCATGATCCTGCAGGTCCTCGTGGATAACCAAGAAGAGACGAGGCTTGAAGAACTCATAGACCCAGTGATTGTGGCAATTTCAAACAAAGCAAGGGAAAATGGGTTGAATCTCTTGAATAATGCCCGCAATAGCATGATTGATAACTTTAGATCAATCAAGTGGCTTTTCCATGAGTTAGAGGAGGTCAAATAACATGTGGGTCATATGGAGTTTAATAGGAATGGAGCAGACTCTGATAATAAAGAAGGCAATGGCAAGAGGCTTAGTCTGGCAGAGAGAAGGATTAACAACCTCAAAATCTACAATCATAAGCTCTCAAATTAGATGATTTCGATGCTTAGCTCCATTAACAAAAACATCATATCTTTAACAGATTGGATCAAAGACAGAGCTATGAAGGATGATGAGGATGGAAAAGACAGAGATGAAGGTAGAATGGGGGTCAACACTGCTATGGACAACATCAACAATGATCAGGACCATGAGGATCAAAGGGAGCACCTGCATTAGGCTGAGGAGAACAAGATGGCCTATGAGGTAGCTTAGGTCATGCAAGACCTAGAGAGAAAGAATGAGGACTAATCCTCTGGCTATTCTTTTGTTTCTTCTTGTGCCTTTTTTTTGGCTTTTTGTAAGGGCTTTTACCCTGGTCATTTCTTGTGGTTTCTATTCTTGGTCTTTTCTATGGTTTTAGTCTGTTGCTTATTATCAGCCTTTGAATTGGTACTTTTTTGGCTGGGCTTTGTATGCTTACTATCAGCCTTGTTTATGTATTAACTCTTGGGTTTTAGGGTCCCTATAAAATGTGTTTATCTAATCAAAAACTTTACAACTCAGTAGTATTTGATTTTGATTCATCTTGCACGTACATAACTAGGTGTTTTGTTAAAAGATCCTTGAAACATTTTAATTTATTACTCATACTATAAATAGTACTAAATGTCTTTTATTCTATTACACATGATTACTAGATTTATTAAATTGTTGTCTCACTATGTCTTATTTTTTGTTAAATTCACTATCATATGATCCATTAAATTAGTTCTTATATACCTCTACCATGAAGGTTCTCCATGCTTTTTACCATATGACTATAATCTATGTGATATAGTAGTAAACTAGCTTTTAAGAGGGTTTTCATTATACTTTAATCAATCATTGATCTCAAGTGGACACCTCTATATCATTTGCACATAAATACTACATAGGCTTCTCACATGTACTTTTTCACTTGTTTGGAATGAGCACTATTGATATGCTTAGTTGAAAGAAAATTCAAAATGATTTTAAAGATTGTCATGATTATACTTTGCCACTTGACATTCTTTCACTTATTCCATCTACATAGGGAATGATTCCACTTTCTTTAACCCTACCACAAAGCCCTAGAAATGAACATGAATATTAAATTTACTACCATATCATTGTTTTCATGGAAATTAGCATTTCGATAAAGATTTAAGAGTTTTTCTAGAGATGTTGATAGTTACACTACTACAAAGGTTTAAAAATTTGTTCATCACACTCACTATTGTTGCCTTGAATATTTTCCTTTGATCTCAATCCTTCATAATGCCTTTACCTTATGCATTGATTATCATTAACATTGTTTTGACAATTATAGTAGCCATTTATCTGAAACCTTCATGAATATCATCTCCCTTAGTCTATGACGTACAACCCAACTAATCATTACTTGGAATGTAACACAAAAACATAGTCATTCCCTATCATATTCAAAAAATGTTCTCTACTTTGATATTTATTTACCATTATCTACTCTTTATTTTCATATATCGTATGAGTTTCTTGGATATCTCTTTGGAAAACTATCCTCAATGCATTGTGTAGAGTCTATTCACTTATTGTCATTCTAAAATATACTTTCTAATGGGGAAAGTTTAGGGTATACTACCCAGTCTATGCCACTGATCCACCCTAGGATCTTTGTGTTCTCCTAACATCTAACTTGGTCTATAGGATTTCCTACAACTTAGAATATCCCCTGACCTTCCTTGACCTTCCCACCAAGTGAAATGATCAAAACTTGCTCCATGCCTCACTTATCCTCTTAAGAGTGCAATTCTTCCAAATGCATATGTAGGTCCACCAGGGTTCCACAATAATCCCTAGTCCAACCAAGGTTTTGATGAGTTTTAAGGTGCTATTGGAACACTTTTAGTATGCTTGAATGGATGGTAACAATGGGTTCATACCTGATTTCTTAGTTTCTTCACAAAAAGGCTACTAGAAGAGCCCCTAATTAGGCCTCCACTTGGATTTATAAGGCTAATAACTTATTACCCTTAGGGATTCATTAGACTTGGCCTCAAGAGAATTTTTTTCACACAGTCCATACTCAAAGATTTTTGAGCTTTTAGGCCACCAAAAAGTTGCACAACAATAATGCCAAAAAGTGAGGGTTTTGGGGGTTTTGAGGGCTACCTGCTATCCTCAACTTTTGAACACCTTATTCAACTTATAGAAACTTATCCCCTTCAAGAAAAAACCTTCTTATATCCCTCTTTAATCCCTCCAAAGGGAAAGTCTTGAATCTTTATACTTTGCTCTTGAGAACTACTTCTTTGTTGATTGCTCCTAGCTGGGCATTGCCTAGCTCGCCTAGGGCTTTGTCAAACAAATGTTTGCACCCATTTTCTGGGCCCAAAATGTAATAGAAACTCCTAACTCAACCTTTCACCAACATGGAAACATAAAGAACTTAGAATGATTCCAACTAAAGGTCAAGAACAAAGACGAAGGAGGAAACTTCAAAACCTATCCTAACTTTAACACACAAGCATGAGCTATATGCTCTTATTGTATTCACATACTTCTTAAGAGAAGTTTATCACACCAAAATGAAATGGTGGGAGCTTTGGAAGGGTGCTCCTACACCATATACTTTCATACTTTATATATCTATTTACTTTGACTTCTTTTTTTATTGCCTCTCATGAAACTATCATACATTGGTGACGGTCACATGTACCCACAACTATAAGAAGAACACTTCTTTTAAGGATCCAAACCATTATTCAATATAAGAAAATGAACTAAAAAAAATCATAGTTTACAAATCTATCATTTAGGAGCATGTTAATGTGATTGGTATTTTTGAATGATAATGAAAGAGGTAGTGAATGCATTCTTTGCTATTCACAAATATGACATAAGATAAGATAAGATAAGATCCTTGAGAAACCCTCATAATGATGCAAAAAAGTGATCTCTATCATTCCTTTGATAGTTTTGACACAATATTATAAACCTATGGCACATTAGAATATGTGCCATATTAAGCCTACCTCTAATAAATGTTGGGTTTAAAGATAGAGTAACTGAGAGGGGGGGGGGGGGGGGGGGGTGAATCAGTTACTAACAAAAATTAATCCATAGATCCCTTAGATGTCTTAAAGATCTAATTACTGCTAATACTCGGTAAAAAAATGTCGTAACTTGATAAATTAAACTATTATTTATCTTCAAGCATTCACACATATAACTAAAAACAACATTAACACAAGAGACACCAGATTTAACGTGGAAACCCAATATGGGAAAAACTGCCAAGTAACTAGTCACCAATTTTTCACTCTTCTAAAGTGAGCTCTGTTAGGAGCCAACCTTGTTAAGGGTTACAATACACACTATTAGGTGTGACCCTATTAGAGGATTTAATCACCCTATTAGGAGTGGCCTTGCTAGAGTTCTTTAGAACAATTCAATTGAACTGTCACCTTGTTAGAGGATTTACAAAATGATTGTTATACCAACTCTGTTAAGAGATTTGAAATCACTATTACTGTTACAATGGTTAGAAAGCAACAATGAATTGATCTAAACAAGATGCAACTAAATTTGCTAACTACAGGTCTCTATTCAGCATCATAGATCCTCCTTGATCAAATATAGCTTTGCTACTCCCCAATGATCTCTGATCATCCTTCAAATTAGCTTCCACAATAATCAATCCTCATATCACATTAATTCCACTACCACTTCACTTGCACTTAAAATTCGCAACTTGACCTCTTAATTATACCATTCAGATTTTCAAGTCAGCCCATTTACATGTTACATTTACCAATATACCATACATTAGTCAGCTACAAATATCATTCTAAACAAATAAACGTTATTTCATAAAATAGTGAAATCCTTTACTAGTTGACCCTGCTCGGTAAATACTACTTCTAGAAATTTCCTAAGTTAACCTTCTTGACTTGGTTAACATTGCAATATTTGTAAAATCCTTTGGCTACTATGTTTACTTGGTAAGAACTAAATTCCTTCATGAGAGCTCGGTAAGAACTGCTTCTACCACATTTTCTTTGATGACCGAATGAGCTTGGTAAGAACTATTTCTGCCATGTTTCTTTTGATGATCGAGTGAGCTTGGTAAGAATTGTTTACTCGATAGATATTGAAAGTTTTCTTTACTAACCTTCTGGGATCGGTAGATTCTATCATTTGCCTTGCTAACCTTCTGAGCTTGGTAAATCTATCCTTTGGCTTGCTGACCTTTTAAGCTCGGTAGACACTATCCTATGCCTTGTTGACCTTTTGAGCTTAGTAGACACTGTCCTATGCCTTGCTGACCTTCTGATCTTAGTAGAATCTATCTAATGGCTGATACTACATTTGTGTGACATCAAAGACAACACACAATTGAATAATTTTATCCAACAATAAACCCTTAAGATCGTGAGTTATGATGAGGAGGAAAAGTTATGAGCCCTTTAGAATCTTCTCCTTCTACATATCACACCATGTTTTCTCCATGATATTTTCAATATGGGGGAGATAAATAGAAACTTATGAACTCTTGTAAGCCCCTTAATGTGTCATTATCTTTCTTAGGGAGATTTTAGTTTGGCATGCCGGAGAAAATTCGAGAAATCAATGAGATAGGATGAGGTTGGGGCTAGTGTTTACCTAGCCACTCAAAGCTAACATAATAGATAGTTCTATCCCAGGATGAAAGGTGAGAGAGATTTGGCAACTAGAAACTTTGTACTAGCCAACACTACAAGTTTTAGCATCATTCGAGATGGCATCACAAAATCAAAATAGAGTAAGATCTCCAAAAAGTGAGAGAGTTTATTGTAGGTCTCCATAACATAGTCCTATAGGAACTATAATCACATCCATACCTCACACGAGCTCTAAGATATGCCCTGTTAAAGATCATTGCCCTATGGCATTTAGTGAAACTTAGGGATGTTCCAGTTCAATATGCCTGAGAATGTTTGAGCACTTAATGGGATGGGATGAGGTTGGGGATAGGGTTTACCCAGCCACCTAGAGCTAGTAGAATCAATAGTTCAATCTCATGATGAAAGGTGAGAGAGATTTGGCAGTTGGAAACTTTGTACTGGCCAACACTACAAGTTTTAGCATCACCCGAGATGGCATCACAAAATCAAAATAGAGTATGATCTCCAAAAAGTGAGAGAGGTTATTGTAGGCGTCTATAACACGATCCTATAGGAGCTAGAATCACATCCATACCTCACACGAGCTCTAAGATATGCCCCATCAAAGATCACTAACTTATGGCATTTAGTGACCCTTAGGGACATTTTTTGGCATGGTTGAGAATGTTCTAGCATTCAATGGGATGGGAAAAGGTTGAAGATAGGGTTTACTCAGCCACCCAGAGCTAACAAAATAGATAGTTCAATCCCATGACGAAAGGTGAGAGAGATTTGACAGTTGGAAACTTTGTACTGGCCAACACTACAAGTTTCAACATCACCTAAGATGGCATTGTAAAATCAAAATAAAGTAAGATCTCCAAAAAGTGAGAGAGGTTATTGTAGGTCTCTGCAACATGGTCCTATAAGAACTAGAATCACATCCATACCTCACATGAGCTTTGAGATATGCATTGTCAAAGATCATTGCCCTATGGCATTTAGTGACCCTTAGAGATGTTTCAGTTCAGCATGCTTGAGAATGTTTGATGCTCAATAGGATGGGATGAGGTTGGTGATAGGGTTTACTCGATCACTTGGAGCTAACAAAATAAATAGTTTGATTCCACGATGAAAGGTGAGAGAGATTTGATAGTTGACAACTTTGTACTGGCAAACACAACAAGTTTCAGCATCACCCGAGATGGCATCACAAAATCAAAACTTAGTAAGAACTCCAAAAAGTGAGAGAGTTTACTATAGGTCTCCACAACAAAATCCTATAGGAACTGGAATAGCATCCATACCTACACGAGCTCTGAGATATGCCCCATCAAACATTGCTGCCCTATGGCATTTAATAACCCTTAGGGACATTTCAGTTTGGCATGTTCGAGAATGTTCAAGTGTTCAACGGGATGAGATGAGGCTAGGGATAGGGTTTACCTATCCATGTGGAGCTAATAGAATAAATAGTTCGATCCCACGACAAAAGGTGAGAGAGATTTGGTAGTTGGCAACTTTATACTGGCCAACACTACAAGTTTTAGCATCACTGGAGATGGCATCACAAAATCAAAATAGAGTATGATATCCAAAAAGTGAGAGATTTTATTGTAGGTTTCCACAACATGGTCCTATAGAAACTATAATCCCATCCATACCTCACACTAGCTCCGAGATATGCCCCATCAAAGATCACTGCCCTATGGCATTTAGTGACCCTTAGGGACGTTTCAGTTTGTGGCGTGTTTGAGAATGTTTGAGCACTCAAAAGAATGGGATGAGGTTGGAAATAGGGTTTACCCAACTGCCTAGACCTAACAAAATAGATAGTTTGATTCCACAACCCTTTTTTCACTAAGTTGTAAATTTGAGCAACTCTTACAAATTTCAACAATGCAACTTTGCACAAAAAGTGCAATTTTTACATTTTTCACTTGATTCCAATTCTACAACTTGGAAAAGGTTTGGAAACACTAAAATAACTTATTTACAAATTCTTAGCCCTTCACCAATTCCCAAACTCCTGCAAAGTTGTCAACATTTTTACAAATTTGCTTTGACAACTTTTGCAATTTTTTGCAATTTTTGACATTTTAACTCCTAGATGCCTAAAACTTACCCTAATGACCCTAAAGACCTTAATAAACTTCTAAAAAATATAAAAATATTTTTTTCCTTGAAAAATTACCTATATTGCTCATTTTAATGCCTAAAAAGTGGCCCAAAATGTAATAGCAGAGACTTGGTCCAAAACAACCATACCTCATCTTTTGATATGTTATAGAGGAGTGAAATGGGTATCCTAATCTTCATTTTATTTCTTTAATGTTATGAAAAAATGTGGAAAAAAATGAAAGAGGACAACATTTTATGTTAGTATTTGTATTGGAATTATCATTGTTTTCTTAGCTAGGATTTTTCATGAGTTAGAGTATAATAATCTATCTTTTGTTATGATTGAGTTCAACATTTTAGTGTTCTTGTTGATTAATATTGAAAATAATTTGGGATTTGAGTTAGTGATGATATGAAGGCTCTAAATTGTATTCATGCTTCTTGTTGGTGTTCTTAGATCATGTTAATGGTTCACATTGATTGAGGAGATCAAATTTTTATTTATTTGGTGGTTTTTTGGTATTTCTTTATTTAGGGTCTAACTGATTCGATGAAGCAATAAGTTGTGATTCTTGGTGTTACTTTAGTGATACCATTGCATATTTTTGGTTATTCATTTGAGTCCTATCCAAGTCTTGGATGACTTGATTTGGATAACATTACTGATTAAACATAATATTTATATCTTTGATTGTAATAGGCATTAGCTAACTTTGTTTATGTTTAATCTTTGTAACATGTATAAATGAGATAACATTTCTATAATTGATAGTATGTTAAGTATGCAAAGGATGTGGAAAGAAAATATATTGTATGCATTTTATAAATAAGTAGAAGTTGTGCTTCATTGGATTTGTCTTGGTATTTGAGATGTTTATCTTCTTGGTTGTAATGGACATTATGTTCACTCTCTTGTAATCAATATTATATCAGTGAACCCAACTAAAGGAAAAATCTAAGATTTATTGTAAGAAATGTGCTCTACATAGCATGTCCATAAGTTGGATCATATGCCTCTAGGTGTAAGTGGTTTGATTTTTTTTTCTATTTTTAAAAAAATATTAAGAGTACTTTTTCATAGTACAAATATCTTGTGGTTTTGACTTACACTAGGTTTTCCCTAATAGGTTTCCTCAAGAACATATACGATGTTATGTGTTATGTATTATGTATTTAGTGTTAGAAATCTTGTAATATTATTTATCTTTTAGATGTTTGATAAATTAAATGGTTGGAATTATTATATTTGGCATACAATTGAATCACCCCCTCCCTAAGATGTGCTTGTCTCTTCTTGGGCCTAAAAATTGGTATTATAGCCAAGTCCTTTTAAAGATGTTTGACCACTTAACGCGATATTTGACATGGAAAGTTTACAAAATGATGGTCCTAAGTTTGATGGAACCAACAACCTAGTTTGGAAGAATGGTATGACTACTTATATGATATGTATGGGAGATGAATATTGGGATATTAATGAGAAGCCTTATGATATACCAAATGATCTATCAAATGTTACTACAAATCAAATGAAGCAACTCAAGAAAAAATATGATAGAAACTTAATATTTGATTAGTGCCTTGTCTGATATAGAGTATTCTCACATCTATGGATCAATGATAACCCATGAGGCATGGAAAAAGCTAGGAACTATTTTTAAAGGTGATGGGTATGTTAAGAAATCTGAGTTGTAGGGTCTTTAGGGGAAGTATGAAAATATAAGGGTGAGTGAAAGTGAACTATTTCACCATTTATGTAGAGAGTGAATGATATAGTTTGTTCAATTATAAGTAGAGATGGAACCTTAAGTGATGATGATGAACATGAGTAAAATCATGAGATCTTTTCCTACATGTTACAATGAAAAAGTCATATCTATTTAGAAATTAAGAACTATAAAAAATGTTTCAAGAGAAGCTTAGACTGGAAGAATTTTTTTTCTATGAGATGACTATCCTTGGTAATGAGCTACCAAATATTGAAACTACACTCAAATCCAATATTTATAAGGATAAGGAAGAACTTTTGAAAGATAGTAGCTATGCTAAGTGTAAGAATTTGCTCAAGGCAAAAAATGAAAATGACAAGATCTAGTAGCTCAATTGATAACACAAATGAGAGAGATGAAATGATTTGATTATTAAATGACTATAGATTCAATTATTATCAATAATAAAAATATTTATGGATTCAATACACATAGATCTTCCTAAATATATAGGTAATACTTGATAACTAGGAGTGCTGCTAGTGATAACCTATCAACTAGACAAGGTGTAATCGCATGTTGCCTAAAGGTGGAACGTTATCCATTGTACAAAAAAATATGTGTAACATGTGAAACAATGAGAGAAGCATAATATGGTAAGAACACATAGGTGGATCTCACAAACAAATAGGTGTGAGATGACAATAAGTGCATGTGGATTTCTCCTACAATATGTGCTAAATAATGTGTTGACTCCTATGAAAACTAATATGAAAATGTTGTATCCTAAGTAAACATAAGTAAAGTGTAATTAGTAATTAATTCCACCAATACCCCTCCCTCCACCCCAACTTGTGAGAACATAAACATGATTACGTCTTAAGGGAAAAAGGAAGGCTACAAATCAAACATTGATGAACCACCTATGATTATCCTTAAGGGTGTGGATTTTTCCACACAATCACAACCTTGCAATCTTTAGACTAAGAGTGAACAAACATAACAAAAAATAAAAGATAAAAACATGTTAGTCATAATATCATTATTGGTAACAATGTTCCAAATGCAAAGAATTATTGGTTTGAGCTTCTAGCAATGATCAAGCAACTTATTGAATGGCTTGATGAGTCATGGAAACTTCTCCCATTGTATCCTTGCTTTCACTAGTTTGAAGTTTCTAGTTGCATTCACACAATCATGACTTTACATCACAAAGAATTGACATTCTAACAATTTTCATGTTCTTTCATTACATTTTGATCTAAATAGTAAATTCTAAACTTTCACTTATTCAAATGACTAATCTGAAAATGGGTCCTATTAAAGAATATACTATAAATTCAAATAATGTATCTAGATTCTAAACAAATCAAAACATAAAATCTATGATTTAAACTTATCTCATCACTTACACATAATAACAATACCCACCTTTTCATGTGGACAATGTTGGGGGAGAGGTTGCAAAATTTTATTTGGATCCAATTGATCACTCTTTCTCTCTCTCCCTCTCTCCCTATTCAATCTAATGAGCCAACTGGATTTACTCTACATTTTAATGTCTCAAGTATTGCCTTGTGGTTTGACTCACAAAATTTCCAAATAATCTTATTATGTGGTTTTCCACCATATTTTATCAAGTGAACATTTGATGTGACAACAAGGTTTGAATGATAAAATATCTTCCTCTTTGTTTGCCAATCCCCGAATAACCACAAGTTAGGGTTCTTCATAGAATATTATCTAAGCCATGTACTGGTTACAACCATTGCATCGACATGGTACTTTAAATCTTCACCATCTATAACTGAGTGATCCAATTTTTGTTTGGCTTGGACACAACAACACAAATAATAATTTATCCCTTCTTCATTATCTTCAGGTGCAATAACAACAAAAACATGGCTTGCACTGACAAATGTACAAAATGTGGTCATTAATTTAGAAAATACTTAGGTAAAAGTTATAATGTTACATATTGAAATTACAAAGATACATAAATATATATATTACCAAGTTGCACTAGATCAGACAAGTGGTCAAAGTTAATAGATGAATCCATCTCTACCATTTCTAGTGCTTGTGGGGGACAATAGGTGTCAATTGGGTCCAAAACTCGTATATCCCATTTGTCCACCCATTCAGTTGAGTCACACTCATCCCAATTTTCCTCTGCACATGATGGACAATAGAATGCCATTTTTCATGTGTGGATACTCCATGAACTTGCATCAAAACTTTTAAAAGAGTACAACTCACTGGATCTTGTTAGTGTGCAACAATCCTCATATGGTGTAATGTTAGTATTATCTATCAACCAAAAAAATCTATGAACCGTAAACTCACCTTCCTACCTAGATCCACTATAGCATTACACCACTAGATGATGGATTTTGCATCTATCAATATTTCTCCATCTTTGTACTTTAGTTCTTCACGAGCTAAGGCTCTTTTGATGCATGTGCCTACACCATCATGCTCTCCCTTTCCATGACTAACCTCTGTAAAATTCCATATATATTGAATTCTACACAACCTGTGCATCCTACTCAACCAATAGAACATCCGTGCATTCTTGAATTAAGATGCATAATTGTTTGACCAAATAATGTGCTAACGATATGTTATGGCCTTGTTAGCCAAATCTCCATAAAATAGTTGAAAACAATATGTGCAAACTCCGTAGAATGTGATTGATCATTGCTGATGTAAAAATGGTACTCCCTCAAAATATTCTTGTCATCCTCTTAACTTGTAGGTGAATGCATGAATGTTATGTGAACAAATATGGAAACTTTTTGAGAAGTATAATACTTTGCTTGCACCTCATTTTGTGGTTGTAGTGTGTAGTTCTCTGCGAAGTCTACAACTAAAACAATGGTATCCAGTGAAAATGTATCCTTGCACAACTTGAATTGAAAATCTAGTGATCAAGCTCTATGTGTATGCCTTGCATACTCGTAAATAATCTTTTCACAAAATTTTTTCATGAACTCATACACTAGAATCTTTTCAATGAATAAATCACATCTTTTACCCTATTTCCCATCTTTTAGAGCATATGTCACTATCTTAAATTTTCCATAATCTACTATTTCATTTCCAATTGCATGTGTACTATCCATATATTAACAAGTTGATAAAACTTGCAAAGAACCACAAAATAAGCACGTACCATTCAAGCATGATGTCTTGTAAAATTGTTGGCCATCCCCTATTTCACATAAAATGTTGGATATGAATTTCCTTAAAGATCTTGGTGGTTCATTCATGTCACAATCTCGTAAAACAAACTCAAAATGCAAAAACACACATATATGCCTACAAACATCAAAATGGTAAAAAAATTCAATATGTATCCTACAACAAGAAGTTGTGCATGTATGATTTATCTTCACATAAAAAAGTTCACCCATCTCAAAAAATCTTTGACTTATTCAAATTTGAGGATACATACCAATAAATTTTGCAAAAAATTGTGTTTGAGTTGAGTCCAAAAAATGTTTCACATGTGGGTTGCGATTTTGGCTACCAATCCTCATTCTTACAACATCTCTTTGATTAGGGGAAACACGTGTGTTATTTTTTCAAAAATCTTCAATCAATAATTTCAAAGCTTCACTAATTTCTTTACCCTTTCATGGTAGTCTACTGCTAAATGTTTAGAACTCATTTTTTGTTGGATCTTCTAATCTCTCATGCCTTAGCATGGCTCTCCTTAGAGTACCTCTACCAATTTTCAATGTTTTGCTTGTCTTTCTCATAAGTTGAGCTTTCTTCATTTGGGTACTTACTGCTGTTTATGCAAGTACTTGTCATGTGATATTACTATCTTTGGTGTGTGATTTAGAACCCACTTTGTCATAAGCACTCATTAGATTCTTTATAATATTTTTTTAATTTGAATCGTCCATCATTCTTAGCCCAAGAATCTTCATGATAGGCTTAAATTTCAAATCCCTCATCCTTTCAACAAATAATTGGCATTGACCTATAATATATAATTCTTCAAAAAACAATATCCACATATGATTAACTTTTCTTTGAAAAGTACGCTTGCTAATCTTGTCAGACATTGATTTCAAAATGTTAGTATCAATATCAATCAAATATTTTGGTCTTCTAAAATGAATTCTAGAAGGTGTTATAATCTCTTCCATTTCTTCAACTTTTTGAACATCAACATAAGTTTGAGTGTATTGTGTACCTTGAACCAAAGATGATGTGCCTTGGCAATAAGATGCAAAAGATGGAATATCACCTAGTTGATATATTGATGTTGTGCCTTCAACATGACATGATGGAGTGTGTTCATCGTCGGATCTACAAATTAGTGTCTCTTCAACATGTGAGGATGATATGACTCCAACATTGGAAGATGGTGTAGCTTCACAATTCAATTGTCTTCTTGAGTATAATAGTCTAATTCATTCTCTTTATCTTTCAAATTCTTCCTCTTTGTATCTTTATATCGGTGGTTCTTGATCCTCTTCGAAAGTCAATTTTTCATTATTGCTTTGCAATTTTCTTTATTCACATAGTAGTTTCATTTTATCTCTTTTAATTTCCAAATCTCTCTCCCTATCTTCATTTGTTTGAGATTTTGGTTTCTTCCTTGGCATTATGATGATTTCTACATGTCAAATTATTCAAACATCTGAATTACTTACAATGTGTAAATTAAAAATAATTCAAATACATATAAAAAATACAATTATTTCAATGAATACACAATATATATCAAACAACTTGTCAAATTTCTAGCCATTTCAAAATAACATTTCATTCAAACATACAAACTTCAATGAATTCACTATATATTAAACGACATGCCAAATTATAATCAAATTTGTATCTATATATCAATAAACAATATTTAAAAAGGATTGCACTAACCTTTTCTATAGAAAAAATATTCAAAAAGCCTTCAAATAGCATATCCAATGATTGAATTTGGTGTTTGCTAGCTTCAAAAAGTCTTCAAATAGCGTTTGATAACTTCCAACAGCTTGAAACCCATGTTTCCTATCGAAACAACAGAATGCATAATAGACAAAAAGCAAAGAATGGATGAAATGGGACCCAAACTTGCTTTGTGACCATTTTTGGGTGATTTGACATAGTGCGTACACACTATAAGCCTGTATGCACTATGTCAAAACACATATCTCCCTATACCACCATCCCCATCCCCTACTCTCTCTCTCCCTACTCTCTCTCTCCTCTCCCATCCCCTACTCTCTCTCCTCTTCCATCCCCTACTCTATCTCTCCTTCTCCCACCACCTACTCTCTCTCACCTTCTCTCCTCTGCCATCCCCTACTCTCTCTGTCTCACACACTCCATCCCCCTCTCTCTCTCAGGCTACTCTCTCTGCCCTCTCCCATCCCCTACTATCTCTCTTTCTCTCCCTCTCCCACTGCCTACTATCTCTCTCCCTCTCCCACCACCTACTCTCTTTCACCCTCTCTCCTCTCCCATCCCCTACTCTCTATATCTCTCACACAGACTCCCATCCCACCTCTCTCCCTCTCCCACTCCCTCTCCCTCTCCCACTGCCTACTCTCTCTCCCTCTCTACTCTCTCTTCCATCCCCTACTCTTACTCTCCCATCCCCCTACTCTCACTCTCCCATCCCCCTACTCTTTCTCACACTCTCTCCCATCCCCTACTCTCACTCTCTCTCTCCCATCCCATTCTCTCTCTCACTTTCTCACACTCTCTCCCATCCCCTACTCTCTCTCTCTCTCTCTCTCTCTTACACACACTCCCATCCCCCCTCTCTCTCCCTCTACCACTCCCTCTCCCACCACATAGTCTCTCTCTCCCATATGCTACTCTCTCTCTCTCTCTCTCTCTCTCTCTCTCGCGCGCGCGCGCGCTAATCTCTCTCTCTCCCCTCTCCCATCCCCTAAACTCTCTCTTTTATAGATACACACTCCCATCCCCCCCCGCTCTCTCCCTCTCCCATTGCCTACTATCTCTCTCTCTCTCACTCTCCCTCTCTCCCTCTCTACTCTCTCTCCCATTCCCTACTCTTACTCTCTCTCCCATTACCAACTCTCTCTCACACTCTCTCCCATCCCCTACTCTCTCTCCCTCTCTCATCTTGTACGAGCTCTTTCTACCACCCCTTACTCTCTCTCACACTCTCACACTCTCTCCCATCCCTTACTCTCTCTTACACACATTCTCATTCCCCCTCTCTCTCTCCCTCTCCCACTCCCTCTACCATTGCCTACTCTCTCTCCCCCATCCCCTACTCTCTCTCTCCCCTTTCCCATCCCCTACTCTCTCTCTTTCATAGACACACACACACTTCCATCCCCCCTCTCTCTCCCCTCTCCCATCCCCTACTCTCTAGATTTGTCACATACACTCCCATCCCCCCCCCTCTCTCTCCCACTCCCTCTCCCACCACCTACTATCTCTCTCTCTCAAGTACTATCTCTCCCTCTCTACTCTCTTTATCTCACCCTCTCTCTCCCACCCTACTCTCTCTCACACTCTCTTCCATCCCCTACTCTCACTCACCCTCTCTCCCATCCTGTACAAGCTCTCTCTACCACCCCCTACTCTCTCTCACACTCTCACACTCTCTCCCATCCCCTACTCTATCTCTCTTACACACATTCCCATCCCACCTCTCTCTCTCACTCTCCCACTCCCTCTCCCACCCCCTACTCTCTGTCCCCCATCCCCTACTCTCTCTCTCCCCTCTCCCATCTCCTAAAATCTCTCTTTCATAGATACACACTCCCATCCCCCCCTCTCTCTCCTCTCCCATCCCCTACTCTCTAGATCTCTTACACACACTCCCATCCCCCCTCTCTCCCTCCTACTCCCTCTCCCACTCCCTACTGTCTCTCTCTCTCTCACTCTCTCCCTATCTACTCTCTCTCTCCCATCCCCTACTCTTACTCTCTCTGCCACCCCTACTCTCTCTTAGACTCTCAAACTCTCTCCCATCCCCTACTCTCTCTCTTATACACACTCCCATCCCCCTCTCTCTCCCTCTCCCACTCTCTCTCCCATCGCCTACTCTCTTTCTCTCCCATCCCCTACTCTCTCTCTTCCATCCCCTACTCTCTCTATCTCTCTCCCCTCTCCCATTCCCTACTTTCTCTCTTTCATACACACACCCATCCCGCCCTGTCTCCTCTCCCATCTCCTACTCTGTCTCTCACTTGCTCTCCCTCTCCCACTCCCTCTCCCACTTCCTACTCTCTCTCACTCACTCACACTCTCTCTCTCTTTCTCTCTCACTCTCACTCTCTCCCTCTCCCTCTCTACTCTCTCTCTGCCACCCCCTACTTTTTCTCACATTTTCACACTCTCTCCTATCCCCTACTCTCTCTTACACACATTTCCATCCCCTCTCTCTCCCTCTCCCACGTCCTCTCCCACTGCCTACTCTCTCTCTCTCTCTCTCTCCCATCCCCTACTCTCTCTCTCGAGCTACTCTCTCTCTTCCTCCTCTCCCATTACCTACTCTCTCTCTTTCACACACATGCACTCTTATCCTCTTGTCTCTCCCTCTCCCTCTCCCACTCCATCTCCCACCACCTACTTTATCTCTCTCTCCCATCCCCTACTCTCAATCTCTCTCTGCCATCCTGTACTCTCTCTGCCAACCCTACTCACTCTCTCACACTTTCTCTCTCTCCCATCCCCTACTCTCAATCTCTCTCTCTCTCCCATCCCATACTCTCTCTTTGCCACCCCTACTCTCTCTCCTATCCTGTACTCTCTTTGGTACCCCTACTCTCTCTCTCACTTCTCCTCTCTCCCATCCCCTACTCTCTCTCTCCCCTTTCCCATCCCCTACTTTCTCTATATCTCTATCTCTCTCACACACATAGCCATCCCCCCCTCTCTCTTTCTCTTGCTTTGCATCTCTTCTTCCCTTCCTATGCACTATTGAGGTCTCAATAGTGTGTGCGCACTATAATGAGCACATGCTATTGAGGCCCAAATTCAAAAAGCTTTAAATAGTGCATGTGCGCTATAGGGAATACATTCTATTCAAAGCCTTACATTAAAGCAAGCCTAAGGCTTGGTTTTTCCTTGGAGATCCAACCCAAATATTTGGAGTCTATAAATTGGTCTGAGATGTGTTTTGCTACAAACATACAAAAAATGATTGATTTTTCTTGTGTTATCTCCTTCAAGATTCCTTGTGGTTGTGTAATGCCCCGCCAAGGGATCCAAAGAATTAACCTAGAATTTCACTAAGTTTGGTAGCATTTTTTTTTTTTCAACATGAAAGTAAATACCACATATATTTTATGCACAGTGACGAAAGCAATAGCAATGTCCATCTAAAAGTAAACATAACATACATAATAGATTACATTCTTTAAGATCCCTTAACATTGAATTACATCTAACATACATGAATCCATCTAGTACAACATCCACATAAGTCCAATGTTCATTCATTACATTTCAAATGCTCAATCATCCACTGTACATGTCACAGGGTATGACAAGCTTAAAATAATATACATACGTGAAATAAGATGCATCATCCTATTCTAATCCATGATACATCAAAGATAATCACATGGTACACATGATACAACATCATAGAAGATCAAACATGATAAACTAAGTGCACTGTTCCTCCCAACCGTTAATAGCATCATTAGACCATCGTGGATCCTAGCCATCCCTTCGTGCGTAACATCCCAAAGCACCGAAGAGATCATTGATATTAACATAGTAGGAATGTCACTCCTAACATATAACATCATATGTAGAAGGTAATCTAACATGAAAATAAAAGCATAAGATAACATCATCTAACACATGCTAATCATCAATGTAAGGATACATATCCACCATCATGAAGGACGCATCAGCCACGATGTCTCAATGAATCTCAAATGATAAGAGTGGAAAAACACTACCACCCGACCGCGTGGTACCTAAGTGGTCCACTCCCACCGTGCTGAGGAGATAATCTCAAGTCCCAAATAGGCTATCCAAAATCACATAGCATAAAACTCTATAAGTCCAAGAATCCTAAAAGTATACTAACTCAAAGGTTCCAAACACAAAATCGACATCTAATCCCAGAGGCACACAATGACATGTAGGAACCTACTATGCAAGCGAGAAAGTGTCATCATATTTATCACGTACAAGTTACCCTGGCAGTTAGCTAAACTCCACGGGTCCATACTGATCTCATGCGACCACTAGTATCCTCTCATACTGATGAGGCATACTACAGAATGCAAGGTCGCAACCATGCATTCTCACTACTCCCATCCTACCTTGTACAAGCACTCAAGGCATGGGCGAGAAAAAAATACTTATCTTTTTAGGTTCATTTAGTTAGTATTAGGTGTGAATGTTATCACTTATTAATCCAACTTACAATGAGTTACCCTGACAGCCTCTTAGGGCCCCGGCCCCCATTGCAAGCCACTTTTCGTCACTACATGCAGATATCCTACCCTAAGCTCATGGAATCATAAATCTCAAAATCACAAAAGATAATCCATAATAAAATCATCAAATATGCATAAAAGCATCAAATCTCCATGAGCAAACATCCATAGAAAATCATGAACACAACAACTCTCTATTAGCAACTGAAGTATCACTCATAATCAAAGTATCCAATAGTTCTCAATAACCAAAATATATCCCAATCATACCGATCGAAGACTCCAAAAATGGTTGAGTCCAAAACATGTCACAACATGACATCATCAATAAATAAATCAACACTTTAGTCCCATCATGGCGACTAGAAAATAATCCAAGGATAACTGATCGATGACCAAAAATAATAGTTAAGTCAAGTGTCTCATACATAAGAATCTCAACTATAACAATCCGTAATCACATCCAATACATAGAGCATTCCATCACATAACCATGATTGGGTTTATAAAGATTGAGATTAAAACATCATCATGACATCACAATCACATAACCCCCAAGCCTCTAGTAGATGTCCTATAACTGGTCAACACTAGTCAACCCAAAACCCAAAACAATAGCATAAAAAATACACAATGCAAACACATGTTTTGATTTTGCTAAATTTACAACTTAAATTTAAATGCAAAAGTCTCGGTTTACGTTTCCAAGTTTAGAAAAAGAATTGGAGGATCATTTATATGTTTTGAATGAACAAAAGTATTCTTTAAAATCCATCTTTCAATTATAATTTTAATTCAAAACATCCCCCACCAAACTAACAATTAAATTTCATATAAAACAATTAATTTAAACCATGAACTTTTGATATAATTCATTTATCAATTATACAATTATAAATCAAATTATTATTAATCATATTTACATATTATATATATACTTATACATACATATATATATATATATATATATATATATATATACATATATTAATATTACATTATATAAAATTGAATTAAAAAATTCAATTGATGCCACATATAAATTTTTAATAACAATTAAAAATGATGGCAAATGTTATAAACATTCGCATAACATAATAGTCCGTCGGTACGCAGGACCCTGCTTAATGTATAATATGTATATCATATTTTTTTTATCATATATATAATATGTATATCATATTTTTTTATAATGTATAATATGTATATCATATTTTTTTAAAATCGCTTACGCAATTCCCATTCGGGTTTTGTGATTTGGTTTTAATGTTTCTTAAAACATTTTTGCCTAAGATATATTATTCGGTCTTAACAAATATATTATATATATATATATATATATATATATATATATATATATATATATATATATATGATTTCATATATATGTGTGTGTGTGTAAATTGACAAAATATAAATATAGATTTCAATTTTCAGAATTTCTCCATAAACCTTTGATCTCCAAAATTTTCAATAATTAATCTAATGGGTTTGACAATGAATTTCAACCCTAGCCCCGTGTTCTTTTCATATCTATGCATATAAAATTCTCAAATAAATTAAACTACCCATATTGAGAATGCATACAATAAAAATATGAAATTCCTCAGAAGACATTTGGAAGACAACAAGAAGACAGGGAATGCAAGATGCGTAAAATTGCATAAGTAAAATCTCAAGAATCTACTTGGATTTTGATGCTAAATCGCTCTTCCTTAGAAAACCTACAGAGCAAGCTCCTCCCTTCTTCAGAGTTCTCGAGTCCTCCAATGCTCCAATTGCACTCCAAACGCTATGCCTAAGCTTCTAGGAATGCCTGAATATAAAGAGCTGTCAGGAAACATCTAGAATGCTTCTAGAAATAGCTAGAAGGTGTCACCAACTAAGCATGGGTATTTTCCAACCTTCTAGATGAGCCATAGGGTTGTAGACACCATGTGCTTAATTGATGCACTAACCCCCGTGTTGTTGACACATGAGAAATAGAAAAGTGCGTTGATTCCCATGCAAGCTTATAACTCCAATTCAATTTTATATAATTTCTATTTAAATATTTATAACTTTCATTTTTATTTTTTATAACTTTTATTATTATTATTTATTTATTAATTTATTATTATTATTAATTTTAATTTCTAATTTTCTTTTATTTAATTCTTTTTCCCTCAATTAATTCTCATTTAATTAATTATAATCGAAATATCAAATAACATGATATTTTATATTAATTTTCTCAAATAATTAATTTATTAATTAAATCTATTTATTAAGACATAATTAATAGAAAATTCACCATAGACCTCCAAGATAAAATATGAAAACCCATCATAGAGAAAATCACACAAAATCAGTCTAAAGGGTTAAAATCACGAATTATGTCATCTGACACATTCAGTGGGTAAAATATCCAGATACTTGTCCTACCTCACTAGGACAATTGGCTTAAAGGTTTGGGATTTGGACTTGAGTATTTATCCCCCTTCTCTTATCATTGAGATAGTATAATAGGGTACACTCATCCTGGCAATTTAGGGAAGTCGATACCCAATACTTGCAACCTATAGAAAAACCATGCATGTACATACAATATATATAATGCTAAGCTAAACAGACAATGACAGAAAGTGGTGCATCGTGTAGATCCTGACTAAGCAGGTGACTACAACTCCCTTCCTTAACCACATCAGAAACACCATACAATAAGAAAACACGCACACCATACACATGCAAGTATGGGGTAAGTATCCATAATAAAACACATGAGATAATAAACCATCCAACTAATCATCAATAATAACTGAAAACAATATAATGATCATCATGAAATGTAAAGTCTTAATGATCTGATCACATAACCACTGAATCCATAACATAATGTCTGATAGTGTCAAAACAATACCACTAATCCATCAACATAAAACTAGTCCATCATAGTCTGATAACAACAACAACAATATGTCCAGAAAAGATGTGAACGAGGGTAGGCGCTACAGGTTGAGCATCGATAAGATCAGGTTACATGACATTATAGCTCTCTATGTTAGCTATATAACCATATAATTTATTTTTAATTTAAACTATTTCAAGCCTTTCATGTATAATTTCTTTTGAATGTGTGTCTTTTTTTTGTCAAAACCAACATGTACTAATTGGGCTGTAGATTTTAGCTTGTTCATCAAATTTTGCAACAACTTAATTTTTTAGAAACTAAAGTCCATTCTACACACTTTGAAAAAAAGAAGTTTTGATTTTAGATTAGTTTTCAATCATTTCTAGGGGGAGCAGACATATATTTCACATTTTTGGGATGTGTCTAGTTAAAAAATTCATAAAAAAAATACACATTATAAAATTACCCAAAAAATTTGGGATAAACTACATAGTGTTAAGTAACTTTTGACCAAAGCAATTAAAGAATTTCAAAAAAAGAGTTAAAATTTTAGGGAGGCCAGACTTTGTATTGTGTTATGTTTTTTTGGAATAAATAGTACCACTTTCTGTGGCCCCCTTTTTTTAGGACCTAACACTAAACCATTTTGAAAAAAAATAGTAGTTAAGAAACTAGATTTAAAGGACTACTACTTTTTTTTTTTTGTCATATCTTAAAATTTTGAGCTTAACTATCTTCAAATTCTTGTTGAAGTTCAAAAATTGCTGATTTCAAAAAAAAGGTGTCCACTTATACCCCCCTTTTGGCATCGCAACTTGGTGCACTTACCCTTAGGCTTGTGCGAGTTTGTGAGTGTGCAGGTACTAAAAGTAGAAGGGTGGATGAGGTAGAGGAGTTTAGCTTCTCAACAGGGTTGGTTTGGTCCAAAATTTTTATGGTGTAGTTGCACACACACATAGTTATTTTATTTTGTATTAAATCTATTCTCTTGTGATTTTTAAGTTAGTTTGAATTAGTAATTAATAGTTTTCAATTTAAAAACTTGCTCATGAATTAAATAGAAACATTTAACAAGTTTTTAGTAAGTAAATGTTCAATTGTTATGGTTATTCTATTTTGACATGTGTTTCATCATGTGAACTATGAATATGGAGGAGTGGGCAAATAATTGATAGTTCTACTCAAGTGTTAGCACATTTGGAATATAATAGAAGCTCATCATTTAAGTTTACCAACCAATTGAGAGAGGGATTTTAAAAATTCAATGATTGTGGCATAAAAATTGGTAGAAAAGGGAAGATATGGAGTGACATGTTGTAAGGGAGAGTGATTTGAGAGGAGGATGAGGCACACTTTTGTTATGGAGAAAAATTAAAAATAAGAACATAGTTTCTTTTGAAAAGGGGGAGGGGAGTGGAATTGGTAGTATAGGGATAAAAACAGCATTTCTAAACAAGGAAAAAGGATAGTGGTATTGATAGGAAGAGGAAAATCGACAAGAGGAGATCCCTCCATGGTTGCCAGACTTTCCAACGAAGAAATTTTGAAACACAATTTCACAATCAGGTTTTCTTTTAGAGCTATTGTTATTTGTTTTATGTGCAAGTCAATGTATTTTGTTTAGATTTCAAAAGTTTTGCATGAGATTAGAAAATTTTATAAGAAAAAGATATTAATCAGTCTCTTCAAAACATAATTTCCATGATATAGTAAGGGGGGTGGGGAGTAAGGAGAATTAGTTTCCATTGCCATTTAATTGTGCACTGTATCAAGGCTTGGTCTTGCTATGATGATCATGCCTTAGGAAAATAAGCCATCACAGTCTTATCATTTGAATCCTACATCTACTGTGAATTACTAGGATTTTCCATACATTCCTCCCTAAGTAGTGATTTTTTTCAAGTGCTGAGTTCCATTAAAATTTTATTTATTACTTTCAAGATCATGTTTTTCTAGCAAATTGCAGCCATCTGGAAGGTATTGAAAATGTCCAAGTTAGTTTTTCATCAACTTTGAAAGAATAATAATGGTTTACATAGCTTAGTATGCGTTAAATCTACTACACTTCGATAAAGTTTTTCTTTCTCTTTTTAATTTGTGTTTTCTGTTCCCAACATTGAGGCTTGGAGACCTAGGCTCGTATCCCACTAGCCACAATATTTCTCTTACCATGGATCATTTGAGCTATAATGTATGCATGAGGAACCTAGTTGGAGTTAGGTGCCCACTACAACAACTTAGGTATCTTCTTTTTGTCACACATAATCACCAACAAACCTTCATCATTTCCCTTTTCAGGTTTTTGTGTGCCATCTGGAAGTGAAGACTGCCTGTATTTGCAGTTTCAATGAGAAAATTTGATATTATAAGAATGCCAACTTCCACAGAGCCCAATGATGGGCAACACAAATGCTCCTATAAAACATGACAACCTTCCATTGTTTTTCCTTGTTCATCCTAGTAGAAAATACAACAAAATAGTAGACAATAATAATATTGCACAAATGCTTGTATTGAGATCCATTTCTACACTAACCTAGATTGGAAAATTGTAGCTTCACTTTGCTGGTAGGGAAGTCTATATATAAAAGAAATTGACTTGATTTTGGTTTTTTGCCTAATTAATAATTTGGACTAACAAATTTTACTATCATTATCTTTTCCCACCTAATTATGAAAGGGGTTAAACAACACATACTAAGGTTTAACTTTGTGGTTTTTTTCTCCTTATTTTTTGTGATATGTTCTTGAAAAAATATTTGTGTATATGTAGGTACTAAATAAACTCTCACCCTTATAAATATTGTCAAATGATTGCATTAAAAAAATCTAATGGGTTTATTTATGTATATAGTGTTTATAGCTAATATTTTTTCAAAGCTTAGAGAAGTTACCTCATGAGTTAGATGTTATCATTTTTTTTACATTAAGTTATATTGGGGATAAAATTTGAATCTTTGGTAAGGGTGTTGAATGTGGGATCAAAGAGGAGGGTAATTATTGGAGAACTTGTGTTAGTGTTCCTTATATATTACCTACTAGTCTTTTACATTATTACTCATTTTTTATGCTTGGCCAAGCTCAGTAAAACATTTATGCATATGATTGAAATGCATTGGTTATTTTACATTGTTTACCCTCTTCCACATCCTTGGGTATGTTTTCTACTAGTCATATGTGTAAAGTAGAATTAGGAACTTGGCTACACCAAATCCTTCTAATCTAGTTGTGTCAAGTTTCTAGCCTTCTTGTGCCAAGGTTGGGTAGTTCTTCTTAATCGCAGAACCTTGACAAGCCTCTATGGTTGGGTGATAAAAGTGCTTGGACCACTCTTCTATCTCGTGAAAACATATGAACAACCTTCTTATGGCTTGGAGACATAATTGCATGTGGATGGGCTCATAGGTCCGATGGCATGCTATTTTTTTTTTAATGTTAGTGTACATTTATCTCATTTGACATACTTATGATTCTTTATGTTCGACGTGTAGGTCGACATACTTATGAATTTTTTTTTATGTGTAGACTATATAATTTTTTTAAGTTTATGATATTGACATGTGGTTGAATTTGCAATATCACATGTATAGGAAGATTAAGTTGTTCATGTAATGATGACTTGAGATATCAGTTTTCAAGTTGTCTAAATGTTGTTATGAAATTTCCAGCTTTAAATTAAAATTGGAACAAGTAATTATGCTTATGAAGTCAACATTTGACTTTTCAACTTTATATTTCCAGATTTTATGGTTGTTTTGTGTACATGGTACTGTTAAAGAATTCAATTCTTACACTTCAACACTTGCAACTTATATATCCTTTGCACATGTCACATCTTGCAATTATAAGGATTTACATTTATTTGGATTATATATTAAAAAAATAGAAACTGTCCACTTTTTGAGAAGAGAATAAAACCAAATCATAGTATTAATTTTAGTTTTAAAACAAAAATCTCGAAGTGTTGGTTGAAATTATTTCATTCTACTTCCATTTCAATTACTTTTGGCTACTTTAGATTCACAACGTTGCCAGTAAATAAAGCACTAAAGATGAGACCAACTAATATAAGGACAAAGTGCACATGAGCTGCTTGAATGGATTTCTATTCTTTCTAAGTTTTCTTTAGTAATCTCTTTTCTCCTAGGAAATTTGAGCTCATGGACAAGTTGGAAATTGTCTACAAATGACCAACTTTAAACACCCATTTTATCATCTCGTGACAAATTCTTGCATCCTTTCTACCCCATGTGAACGGTTGGATGACAAGTCACAATAATTTTGTTCGAATTACAATAGGAAAGGTAAACTTCTAAGGGGGAGGGGGGGTGTGAATCAGTGTTTTACACTTGGACCCATAAAATGTTCACCACATATCTATCTCATGCATTTAATGAGTAAACTAAAATAACATATAAAGCATATACATCTAAGTCATCTAAACATGTAAGTATTCACACACATAACACCATATATGATTACCTAGAAACTCTACAAGTGAGAAGGTAAAACTGGAGTGGGGATGCCACCCACAAATATTCACTACTACAGCAATAAAGTGTATCCAATGAAGGTTACAATGTTTTGACCATGAAACATGATCTATCTTGTGAAAGGTCTGCCCTATTAAAGGCTTACAAAGACTGTTAGGTCTCACCTTGTTAGAGGATTTTATCACCCTGTTAGAAGTGTGCTTGGTTATAGGACTTTAACTTACAACTAAGTTTAAGCACCCTGTTGAAGGATTTCATACAGCCTATTAAGACTACTTTATTAAGAGATTTGACTAAAATCACTTGTTATAATGTCTTAATATAGATCTTTCGATTGGCACTTGCTTGCTTGATGATAGATCACCTCTAGACACTGTCTTCTTGATCCTTCTTGATTAGTTGTCTCAATGTTGTATCTTTTTCTCTATCATCTGTTCTACTCTGACTGATTTTGCAATTAATTCTCTCTTCATAACTCCTAAGTCACCATGAATGCTCTATTTTTTCATGCAAACTATCCTCTTTTCTCCTTCAATTACTTACACACTTGATAAATAGTTTTGGGTTTTTCATCTTCCTTAAGAAGACTTTGGTGGCTTAAGGTTAGGTATGAATCTACGACTGAGATTCATCCATTTTTTGATTGGTTGCATGTAATTGCATAGGGAATTCAACTAGAGATTTGTTCTTATCTCAAAAATATCATAATTTACCTTTAAGTTGGCTCAAAAATGGTTTACATAGTTGTTTGTGCCATTACAAACAAATATGTCAAAATTGTGTCACTCGACATTTGAAGTCTTTTATGCTTGGCATGCACTATTCCCTTTGTTGTGACTCAACACCTGTATTGCTTGGCATCCACTATTTACTTACCTCCTGAATCACTCAACATGGTCTATCTACTTGGTACTTGAGTGACTCAGCACATGAGTGACTCAACACATGAGTGGCTTGACACTCACTGTGACTTAGCATGGTCTAATGTTTACATGTTGTGCTTGGCATGTACTTCTAGTTTGGCATGAACTAAGTAAATAACTTCAGTGTGTTGACACTCACTTGTCAAAACCAATCTAAGATCAACAATCTCCCCCTTTGACATGGGTGTCAAAAAAACTTGAATATACATTAATATCCTTGATCTCTCAAGCATAACATATCCATGACTTGACTTAGATACAAAACTTCAAAGTTTCAAAAATTTTCAATAACTTGTATACCTCAAAATTTGATAACTCCCCTTGAGTTGATATGTCTATTCTGTAACAAAAATTCCATGCTCCTTTTGAATAAATGTGTCTCTATTGATACACTTTGACTTCAATGCACTGTGTTACTAATGCTCTTTCATTTGATACTTCTTTTATACTTGCTCTTCCTTAGCTAATATCTCCCCCTTTGTTCTTATTTCCCCCCTTTTTGACACTTATGTCAAATGGGCTATACACTTATTGTGAGTTTATCCAAAAAAGATTTATGGACATCCAATATTATCTTGAGGGTTGCATCCTACCATTATTGAATTTGAACTCAATTTTTGATGAATTTTGGTCAAAATTTTAACCAAGCAGTTCATGGCAATTTTTTTTGTCAAAATTTTGACCAACTTGTAGGTTGGTCAAAATTTTGACAAATACATTCATCGATTTTTTTTTTGTCTCTACTAACTCTAATTTACCATTTTTGTTCGAAATTTCAACCAAATATTGGTAAAATAATGTCAAGAAATGGTTGAAATTTTGACCAATTCTTGGTCAAAAACTTTCAAGAATTGGTCAAAATTTCCACCAATGTCTGGTCAAAAACTTTCCAGAATTGGTCAAAATTTTGACCAATTCTTGGTAGAAAACTTTCAACAATTGGTCAAAATTTCCACCAATGTTTGGTTGAAAACTTGCTAGAATTGGTGAAAATTTCAACCAATTCTTGCTGGAAATCCATGAGGAGATGGTTAAAATTTTGACCAAAGTAAGTTGTTTTAAAAAAAAAATAGAGTGGGTGAATCCCCCAATGAATGCCTACCCATGGACTCTCTTAGATAATATGGAATATAATTGTTATGGAGATATGTTAAAGGCAGATCAATAGATGCATATATGGGATTAGGCTCTCACTAATCTAATTTAGGCTTATTAGAATCAAAATTTAATCATTTGAATAACAACTCTTGTGAAAAAAGAGGGTTAATGACAATCTTAAATAACAATTAATGAAGGAAAGGTGTGATTAAACACGTGAACCTGCCCATGCAGAGTATCCATCTCTACCCATAGTTGTTACTATAAACATGTTAGCATGGTAAACTTCAGACCTTCCTTGACTACAAACATGTACCATTTGTCTGTAAAACTTTACAAAAGGAGACTAATTTGGGGCACCAAAATTTAGAAAGCTTTCAAATTTACAGGCTGCATCAAGTTTTTAGTTTAAGTGTGTTCTCTCATGGCATTCAATAAGACGGGTCGTTGAGAGGGGAACCTATGAGACATGCAATTATTCTCCATTCCGTGCTACAAAACCTTCCCTTGGTTTTGCTATGTTATTGCTATAAATGCTCCCATCCCATACATCAACTCATCCCATACATGCTCCTTATCAACAAATGGGCATCCATAGAGAAATTTAAATTTATTACTATCACATTTAGAAAATAAACTAGAAATTAAACTTGTGAATATTTTGATGTGTGGGGCTCAATTGCCAAATATTATTGTAACTAATACCAAAACTTTTACACTATTTAAACATATCTCTATCTAAGTAATGTCCAATGGGGCTCAATATTGAAAGAGCTCATAATAAGTAGCAATTGTCCCATGAGGTATGTAATAATAACTAGTAGAGTAAAACAAGAAGCAACATATAATAACAAACAACAATGATATATTAATGATTATGTATAAATCAACAAAGTTGTGTATAAATCGATCAAAAAACTAATGCTAACATGGGTAGTTAAGCATCAATTAAGATAAGGCACATAATCAACTAAACAACAAGCATGATTGTATCAATTGGAGGAATGTGATGGTACAACAAACAACATATCGTACACATAGTCCTCATATCCTTGAAAGAATTTGATTACATCTAATATCTTATCATAACAAAATAGCTACAGGTATCTTCATGTATAAGAGGAATTATGTATGGACATAAATAAAAAATAGTCATTGGCTTATTGTGATGCATTCCCCTACAAGAAGAAGTTTATAACTTAATCATGCAATTAACACTGTCAGCCAAAAAGAGTGAGATTACCATGTTATATCCCGAATGATGCATACTAATTAGTCTCCAAAGGGGTATGGAAACTAAGGAGGAGAAGATCTAACTTAATTAAAAAATTGTGACTCTCTGAAAAGAGGTATCTCTAAGGGGATATAAAAAAGTGAGCATGAAACATCATGGAGGGGATGAATAAGAGATTAGTGATTTAAAAGAAGAATTCAAGTTGCATACACAGATCTGTGAGTGATTATTCATTAGCTAGAAGCAAAAGTGTAATAGCAAGAGTACACTTTAGTACTACTTTACAAAATGTAGTATTTGAAAGCTAGTAAGGCTAAGAGCCAATACATGGTCTAGTTCATAAGATATAGTATTGATCATAGTTTATATTGATAAATCAGAAATATATAAACATATATATAAACACATACATACATGGATACATTCAGAATCTATTTGAATTTGATATATTCATATCCTATCCCTTAGTGTCTTTTTATAGCCCCTTTTAATTATGAGTAGGTTGTCGAGTATGGCTGGAGTAATTCCTTGCAAAATGGATGAATCCCAAGAGAGGCTAAGGCATGGATTTTGGAAACCCTAAGAGCATAGTTTCAAGATGTCTATGAATATGTGTTTTGGAAACCTTGAGGGAATCCACTTGTAGATTGGTATTCATGTAGCCTATGACAAGTACTTCATATATCACGTTGTGGAAAATATCTCCTACTTATCAACAAAAAATAGTTGGAAGGCAATGATAGCCAAACTAGTGGCATGTACATCAATGAGTTAAATCCTGATAGCAATATCACGTTGTGGAAAATATCTCCTACTTATCAACAAAAACTATTTGGAAGGCGATGAAAGCTAAACTACAAGCATGTACATCAATGGGTTTCAATGTGCTCATCCAAAGGTTTTTGTTGTTGTTCCTTGTTTTTTTGTTGATTTAAATTGATGAATGAGTTAGTTTTAGTACTTGAAGTCTTGGATCAATGGCTACTCATCAAGACAAAATCACACAATTGCAACAATCAATGGTTACATTGTTTTGCAACTTTAGCAAGTTTTGAAAAGCTACATTTTACAACTTTTTGGACAACTTTTACATTCTTGACACAATGGCTTTAAATTGTTGCAAGAACCTTCCAAACACATTAAAAATGGACTATAAATGACTTTTATAGTTACCCTTCCATGGCTCTTTTATACTAATATGGCCTTCTAATCACAATTAGGACCTATTAGGAGAACTTTACAACTTTGACTTCCATATCCTTACATTTGGATTTAAAAGGATTTATGACTAAAATAATCTTATCACATCATGAATAACCTCTTTGGACTTAAAATATCATAACGTTTCATATTGACTTCCTATAGCTTAGGTGCTCCAACACCATTAAGCATTTTCAACAAGTTGTACAATACTACCAGTTATGAAAAAGCTAAGAAAAAAAGGGCATTGAATATTTGATGAAAGAAAAGTTATGTACAAAATTTGAATCAAAAGAAACTCAAGTATGAGTAGGTCAAATAAATACATTATATTCAATAAAAGATAGTCTGCAAATAGAGATCAAATCAAAAGTAACTCAAATATGAAGCCCATCAACAGACATAATGTACAAATCTAAAATACAAAAAATGACAAATTTCTATGAGTATTTTGGAATCCCAGAGGCTGAAGAAACAAAATCTTTCTCATGTTTTCCCCACCAAGTTGAATGGCCATTTTGTTTGGATGCTAGAGTTGCTCCATGATCAATTACAGACTTTGAAAGTATTGTGCTTGAATCAATGTTGTTAACACAGATGGGAAGTGATATACTACTTTGAATATTCCTGCTTAGTTGGTCTTTATAATGCTTTCTATGCCATATGATACAATAGAGGAAACATGCTACTAATATCACACTAATAGTCACACCAATGGAAATCCCCATAATCACCTGCTTGGATTGAGTACTCATTTCCCTGATAAGATTTAGGCTACAGGAGACATAGAATTTAAGAAAAATTTAAATATTCTTCTGATTTATAATAAGAACAAAAACCAATAACATGACCACGATAAATATATAGCATTTCACAATATTTGAAATAATTAGGACTTAGTGCATGTACAATTACCCGACAATCAATAATTGCTAACTCAAATAGCTATGAAGATATCATGAAAGTGACTATTTCCTTTCCATCAAACAAGCTAAAACAATTTGAAACTATCTAAATAATATCAAATTTCCACAATCTATTGAAGATTATGAAGTTTGGTTCTCAATTCAATTGTGTATTTTTTAGCATCGTAACTATCTAAAAATATACACAATTGAATCCATAAGTGAACTTCCTAACTATCTAAATAGTTAAAGGTAGTTTAATTGAGGATACTTAGTTCAATAATAGCACAATTCCTTATAGAAGTAAGCCCTTATACCTGGTGAGCTGCAAAGGTACCTTGTTGACCAGGCCAAATGACTCTTCTACCAGATAACCTATTAACAAAAGTTTCCCCAGTTGCAAAAAAAGGTGACTTTCTCTGGGCAAAGAGAAAATAATAAAACTTGCTTTGGTTTGAGTAACTTGTAAAAGTTGTAGTGACATCTATAGTTGATCTCAAAAGTGTATGAATCTTAAATGTTTGTGTATGTTCATATTAGCATATTATAAATTATAGAAATATAAGCCTCACTTGTCAATCTCCTTAATGACCAGCTGTGCATACAAGTTTGTATCCTCCCTACCTAGTATTTTGGTTGGCATAAAAGTTATTCTAAAGTGGGCTTCTAAGTTTTTACAATAAAATGCAACACCATTTTAATACTAATTTAGATGATATTAATCTTAACACGTAATGCTAATTTGACTAAAATTTCAAATCAGAAAAGATCAAACTTGTAATCATTTCAAATGGTTCAGCCATATTAAAACATTTACCAAAACACTGCAAAATAGCCATGTTTTCACCATGCAATCAATTTGTTTGCATGAACCTTAAGCTTCAGAAAAGAAAATCAATTAGACACCATTTTGATTCATGTAAATATTTTTGTGAAATAAAATTGAGAACCAAGCCAAATAAAAAAATGAATGAAATGCATAGGAAAAGCACCCTAAAAAAGAGCTATCCTCATCATCATACTCCTTTTTAGGAGACAAAACTATCATCATTGTGATCCCTAGTTCTTGCAAAGTCATCATCTTCATATTTATCTATACTTTTTTTGTGGAGAGCATCACCATCTTGACCATTGAGATTTTAGTTTTTGTACTTGTAAGCATAATCATCTTTTCTTTGGCTAGGACTACCATCAAATTTGCCACTATTTTGACTTCCATAACAATCATCATCATATCAATCACCATGGTATCCACCACAAAACCCTGAGTATGAACTAGGCTTGTATCCTCCAGATGAAGATAGATCACCATACCATATATAAATATAAGAATAATCTCATCAAGAAATTATTTTATTCCACAACTAATTTTGAAAGAAGCCAATAACTACTTAGCCACTTACTTGTCTCTATTGGTTGCCGCCTTTTGTCTCACTTCTCGTATTTTATCTTTATCATTGATAAGAGAGAGAATATTTTGAGCCTTCTTTCTCACATTGATTCCCTGATCCTTTCCATTTGGTTCAACAAACTCAAAATTTGAAAGTGCCTAATCAATGAAAATTCCAACTATCAATCTCATAGCTAAAACATCAATCTCAAATATTTTAACTGAGCAACCTAGAAATATTCAATATAGAGTAGAGAACAATGCAAGAATCAAATGTATAAGTAAATTAATTTTAGTTGCCCACTGTAAGTTTCCTAGCCAAAAAAAATATAGGTGTGTTCCAATAGTTCATCAACAACATGTTTAGATCCATTTGCCACAAGATATTCCAAAATAGTCAATGCCTTGAAATGACAAAAGATGAGTTTCTTAATAGAATTTTTTTCAACTCCAAAGGTGCCATAAGATTAGAACAAAATCAATTTTGTAGTTTTGATAGAAGATGAAAAAAGGAACACTTCCATTGCAAAAAAAACATGTTTTTAAAATTACAAATGTTAGCTTAGGCAATTCATATACTATTGTTGACTTTTGGCATGAACCAAGTATATGCAGCTTCAAATTACTAACTACCAGAGTAGGATAAGAACAATCTACCTTGTAAACTTGACACCAGTTCCTACTAGTGTCACTAATCCTTTTTCAGAGAACACCCATTACCAATTGGATTTCATTGCTACATCACATACAAATTGCTTTATCCATTATTTTTTGGATGACCGCCAAAAAGAAATGTAAATCTGTGTGAGAGTTCTGATGCAAAACCCTAAAGATTGTCTTATAAATTTCTTATAGCCTGAGCAATCTCAGCCATAACCATCCCATGTGGACCCCAAGGTTCATCGTTTGTTGCATCAAGTACCTACAAAATAAAGAAAGTGATCTATGAGTTTCCACTTTGAAATGCTAGACAAAAAAATATCATAAGAAATTTAGGTAACAATGCACAAGATTCTCTCTAAAATAAAAAGTGTTCTTAAACCCATGCAGTTAAGATATCCCATTTCAATTTCAATTGTTGTGGATTATTCTTTGCCATTTGAAATTTCAATTGCTTTCAAAATGGTACTAGATCATTTGTCACAGCCAACCCTTAGGTTGAAAGAGGAGTTGCACATAAGAGTGAACTCTATTTCTTTTTTAATTAATTTTTTTTTTGTGTAGTTGTATTAGAAAAATCCATATAATGTTCTAAAGAATCCATATGACAGGTATTTATTACATCATTACTAGGATAATGCTATTGATTAGGACTATGCTATACTTAAATTTTAAAAAACATGTATTTTGCATCTTTCGTCCTTAGTTTTAACCAATGACAGGGAAAAGTCATAAAAATATCATCAATAAATGATGGGAAAAATCATTAATAAATGATAGAAAATAATCATATTAAATGCATTCCATCCATTGCTTCATTTATTTTATTAAAAGTTGACAAATACAATTGATTATTAACTTTTCACTTAATCCAACAAAGTATATCAATAGGAAGTTTGTTGACTTGTGTGTCTTTAACTAAAATTGTACAAAAAAATAACTAGAATAGACTATCTATGTTGACATCACAATATACATTAGGATTTTTTGTACAAAGTGAGAAAATGTAAATTCAACTTAACTCATAATACATGCAATATGCCTAAAATCCAAGGTGCAACTCAAATTTGATCTAGTATTTATTCTGCAAGATTAACATCTATTGCTAGAAAAATATTGAAATTACTACCATACATCAACCTACAAGTTAAGGTTACCCATATCTTAACCTAATACACATGTTTTTAGAGCTGCTAAGTTCAACTACCTAGGTTTGTTACATCACCAATACTAAAGAAAATCTGACTGACATTGAGATGAGTAAGACTCATTTAGTCATCAATCTACTACTATTATGGTTTAAGACCAATTACAAAAGTCAAACAGTTGTTGCTCAAATGAATTGACTGTTTCCAAACTAATTAAGTGCCTTTTGAATAGTGACCCTCGTGAGTCGGCAAGGTGATTTGGGTGTTTCAGTTGGGGTCTCAAAACTTCTTAATGTCAAACTTCTAAACTTCTAAACCCATCAGTTGTGGACATTCTAGGGGTCCAAATAAGTGACATTCTAGTGGGACCTTGCATGATATCTCCTTCATAATGATCTCAAACAATAATGGAGAATAGAAGTTCCAAGCATACATTCATCTTAATGTCAAACTTCTAAACCCATCAGAATGATCTCAGACAATAATGGAGAATAGAAGTTGCAACCATACATTCATCTTAATGTCAAACTTCTAAACTTCTAAAATGTTTCTACTAAATGCGAATGTCTTGTAGATAAACAAGATTTTAAGCAACATAATTGTTTAAAAAATAATTCAAGTTTGGAATAGATACTCATGGGAGATAACACAATAAACTTTTTAATTTTACTGTCTCTAATATTTGTTTGAAAACTCCTTTGAACTATTGATAATAGAGACCCAACACATCTGGAGTTGCATGGGCACACAATAGTTCCTATTCAGTGTTCTGAATGTAGACCAATCATGCTCTCTTTGTGTAGTGCTAAAATGTCTCTTTTGCTCCATGACCATGTCTTACAGGTAAAGTATACTTTAGAAAGCATACCTTGTTTCAATAAAAAATACAGGTTTGAAAGACATGTGAATGGAACATTATACAACAAATTGATAATTCAATTATTAATAGCATACATCTGTAGAACATTTCTAACAACTGATAATAGTTAAAAGTGAGGACCCTAGAATGGGAACACCAAAGTTGTCATGTAGTTCTGACACGTGGAAAAAATTATCATTCAACCTTGTCAATTATACTATCAAGTGACATTGATCAAGAAGTTTCATAGAAATGACTTCTAAGAGACATGCTTTTATAGCTTGTGGAGATAGTGAGAATTGGTAAGAAGAAAAATCTTTTCAATGTCATCACTTCCTAGCTAGGTTCCCACTGCTTCACTTGCAGGTGTCATAGTGGTGGGGCCAGCTTGGTTGATTATGCAATCTCCAACTAGTTGTTCCTCCATTCCATCCACCACTTCTCCATTATCAGTTACTCATAAAAGTCTTGTTGCCTCTTTCTTTCATAAAATTTATCCAACTTTCCCAAATCAATTCTTTGACAATGAAGTGATAATTATACTTGATTGCAATCCAAACACTTTGGATACAAATGCCATGGTTGTATGAAGTGAATTGTGTGCTAAAAAAACTAAGAAAGAATGTTTGATGATATGGAAGACATATTGATGGAAATTGTGCCAAATAGTACATTGAATGAGAAGGCTCTAATCTTGGAGAAATTGGTGCAACTATTGAAAAGATCAATGAACCTAATGTGGATACCAAGTCTAAGCTGATGGAAAGAGATAAGAAGAAATTTGAACTACTCGTTAATAGTATTACAAAATCATTCTTGGTTGTAAGAATGATGGCCATAAATATAAGCCCAATTGTCAATGATGTTACAACCACCACAAGGAATGAAAATTTTGTAGCTTTAGGGTGACCAGCTCCAAGTTCATTCGATACTCACACTGCACAGATTGAATGAAAACTAAAAATTGATTGTAAGTCTAATAAAGATAATAATGAAGCCACCACTAAAAACTAAAGAAATATGTCATTTTTTAATCTATGTATTCCTTCGACATACGGTCTAATATTCAACTAATAAGTTCTATTATTAAAAAATCAAAAATTAATAGCATAGCATGCTATAAGAAAAAAAAAACCTAATGGCAACATTGAAACCAATGAAGTTCATGGATTCCCATGCATTCAAACTCATGTTGTAAATAGAATAGAGTAAACTGTCAAAACCTAAAAGAGAGCATTTAACTATGAATAACATAATACATGCTTAAAAAGTCATATACACCATGAGACGCTCAATTTGCGAACAAAATTTTTTACCTATGAAATGCTCAGATCTGCCATATTGATCTTCTCTAAATATTTTACAGTTTGTGAATCACATGAATTCAGATCTTCAGCTAGTTTATAAACAAAGTGCACAATAAATAAATGTGATCAAAACTTATAAACTAAATGCCAACAACTAATCATCAAGATAAAGGAGGAGCATTGAGGCTTGATTCTACTATGCCATTAATGCTAAAATGAGAGAAAACTAGAATAATCACCAATGTAGTAAAATTAATCATTGAACTTAAAAACAAAATGCAAATGTCATCATTAACTCTACAATCAAGGAAAGAGCATTAAATACTTCTGATCCACAAATAATAGTTTGGCAGAAAGAAATTTGGTGATTCTTACCAATACATCGACAGTGATCACAATGAGGATGAATCAAATTATGAAATGACTCTTCAATAACAAAAATGGGAATCTAATTAAATTGAGAATCCTCATGAAGCATGATTGAGTATAGAGGCATTCCCTCTGTATGCCTAAAATGTGGGCACACTACTATGGGTCATTATATCCAAGATTTCTCAAAAGTGAGGTCTCGAATGGCGACTCATAGCTCTCTATTCACAGAGTGCAAGGGTTTGTAATGGAGGCCCTCAGTTTGACCTAGTTCATGCCCATGCAAGTACACCATGAAATGAGAGATTCAAAGAGAAAAAAAAAGAGTGCTAGTCTCCATGATCATCCAATATTTATGAAAATGAAGATGCAAGCTAATCTAAATGATAACAATGCAAAACAAAACAAGATCTAATCTATGAAAGAAAGATCTAATCTATGAAAACAAATATGACTCTAAACTAATATGAAAATGCAATGATAAAAGCCCATGATGAAAATCATGGGTGCAAGAGAGAATGAGACAAGAAGATAGAAGTTCTCCACAAAAGCTTTAGCATTCAAAACTCCTTCAAAATTTGCTCTCCAATCCTGCAGCATAACAATAGCATAATCATGGGTATCCAAAATGAGGAGAGGGCTCTCCCTTATAAAGAAGATTGGACGATCTAGATTGAGAGGGAAAAGATTTAATCAAGGGTGGAGAAATAATGATCCATGTTAAATAAGGATCCACCAATGAGAAAAGAGGAGTGGTTGAGAAGAAAGTGGAAAGATAAGTTCAACTTAGAAATATGTGCATTTAAGTGTAGAGAAATTAAATTAAAAAAATTATTTTATTTCCTTTTTCATCAAAAAGAGAAATTTAAGTGGGATTTTCATTTAATTAAAAGGCAACAAGTTCTTTTAATTAAATAGGAGATATTTAATTAAATTAAAAGAGGGGTATTTCTCTAAATAAATTAAATGTGGATGAATTATTTAATTAAAAGAGAGGTTATCTTTTAATTAAATGGGGACTTATTTTATTTAACTAAAAGAGGAGATTTTCTTTTAATTAAATAAAACTTAGGATAAAATGATCAACCTTAGAAAAATACATAATTGAATTTGATCAAGAAAATTGATTTGAATTGATTTAATAAAATATTGCAAACCATTGATTTAGGAAATTTGATAAATTGATAAATTGAATAATGGGGGCCCATAGTCAAGGGTAAAATTGATAAAATTGAATCAAAGATTGAATTTGATAATTATTGCCCCCTCGTGATCGAAATCGAATTGAGATAGAGGAGAAACAAAAAATTGATAAATTTGATCAAATTGAACAAAAGATAAGGTTCTTGATGTAAGATGAAAGATATAAGAATCATAGAACCAAGGTAGATCATCAAGCATGAAGTATTATGCCCCAAAGTTGAATTAGAAGAAAAGAAGTGGGGAAAAAGAAAATGGAAGATAGAAGTTTGAAAGATATAGAAAGAAATAGACAAAAGAATGAAAATGCCCCAAAATCAATCAACTATTTAAGATAGAAATTTTGATTGAGATCACGAAAGAAGATAAGGAAATGAAGATCAAAATGTGACCACAGTTGATTAAAAGTCCACAATAAAGATGAAGGGAGAACCCTCTCAAACTCATAATGCAGCCTAAAAATGTAAACTAACATGAAGTCTAATAATGCAAGCTACATGAAAATGCAAAAGTGTACTTGCAAAAGAGCAACTGTAACATAGGATTTTGTGTTCATCATTCATTAGAGAATGTAAAGAACTTATTTTCATCATTGGGCCATTATTAACAGACATCGAAAAATCACACAATCATCACTAGTCAGAAGTGCAACTATGAAGATATGAATGTAATTTATATCAGATTGGAATGTGAAAAGATTCTAACATAAGCATCAAAGACATAAAGGTCAAGATGACTTCGATATTAGCTTACCCAATTTAATGTAGAAAAACCATGCTCGCATCAAGGCATAGATGCCAAGATGACCATAAGAATGGTTGTGCAAAAATAATCAAGGATGATGCCTCAAATCTCCTAAGTGTTTCAAGGGGACAACAAGATACACTCTAGAGTTTCAAGACCACACCTGCAAGCAAAAAACAAATAAAAACATGTCTCATGCCCCAAGTCCTCTAGCGATGCATCATGGAGAGACTTATCAAATAAGGACACTTAACAAAAATCAATAATAGTTAGCACGCAAAGAAAAAATCATGACATAAGTCAAGCATTAAGTGTTTCTGTTTAAAAATTTAAGTGTGTTAACTAATACCAAGTTTTGAGGATAAGGATCAAATGCTTGCAGGAAGGGAAGATCACATGATGATACTGGGTAAGACCAAACCAATAAGTATTGAAAAACACTCGATGTCAATGGTTGTAATGAAAAATACAATTGGGGTGGTGTTGAAAAACACCATTTGCGAGGTGTCCTAAAGACTAACACATCCAAGAGACCAAAGCTAACATAGTTATGCCCCCTAGAGAAAGACCAATTCCAAACCAAGGCAACAAGGACAATGCATGATGGAGAAAGGCTAAGTGTTGAGGACACGCGTGAAGAAATAGGGGTGCAAAGGCCTCAAGTAGTGCCCGTTTCCAGGTTTTCACCACTTGGATTTTTTTAATTTTTTAATTTTTTAGGAGTTTTTATAAATTTTCTGTATTTTTTGCTACCAAGGCGCCTGTTTCCAGGTTTTCACCAAGGCACTTATTCTTTTTTTTTTTTTTTTTTGAATTTTTGTATTTTTTTTTTTTTGTATTTTTGTTTTTTGATTTTTTGATTTTTTGAACTTTTGAATTTTTTTTGTATTTTTGGAATATATAATTTTTTAATTTTTTTTTCAAGAAATTTTTTAATTTTTAGAATTTTCACAATATATCATTTTTTGGATTTTTGAAATATATCAATTTTTTTTGAATTTTTAAAATATATCATTTTTTTGTATTTTTTCAAGATCAATAAATATGTACAAAGATTATACAATGCCTCCAAACAAAAACAAGGACCAAACTCTCAAGCATGATCACATCGTACAGTCCCAATGTTTAGCAAGGTAGAGGACATGATGGAGCAACAAGCTGATAAATATGATGGATAAGGAAGGAATGTATAAAGCAAGTGAAAGTGATCTTCAAGGACTAACTCCTCAAGAGTACCCAAGCTAGGGAAAAATTGTCATGTAAAGAACATTTGGACAAGAAATGAAAGGCCGGTATAGGATAATTCAAAAAAACATAATGTAAAAGTGGGAAAGATGCCCCCATGTTGATTAGAGGAGACATGGTAGTCTTTTTTTTTAGATGGATTCTTGAATTTCTTCTTTCCCTTATATTGAACATTCAGGTTACTTCCAAAAGACTTGGGACTTGTGGAAGAAGAAGGATGATATGATTGGTTGAGGTGAGTGGGTGGATGAAAAGGATTTAAGGATATGCATCTATGTTGATCTTGAGGAAAGATAGGAGAGGGAGGGATGTAAGGACCCAAGATGGATGATGAATTAGGAGAGTTGGGAGGGGAAAGTGAAGGGACATAAGGACCCAAGATGGAAGGAAGACATGAAGCATCTAGTATTGGTGGGGGAGGTCCAAGGATGGATGTGAAAGATGCAAAAGGGTAATCAATAAGTTCATTAAAATCTATATGACAATCAAGGACATTAGAATCTTTAGAGTGAGCATTAGGATTTCCAATAGGATCATGAACATCTTGAATAGGAGCAACTTTTTTGATAGGAGTACTTGAATCTTGAGAAGACTTAGGAAGAGTAGAAAGTGGAAGGGAACATGGTGTGGTAGAACAAGAAGATGGAAGACTTTGATCTTGACAAGGATCTTTGGATAACATAAGCATAGAATTGTTCTCTTGATTTTCAATAGGCTCAACATTGGAAGTAACAACATCATTTTTAATAACCTTAATGGAAGTATCATCTTTGGAAGGAGTAAGTCATGTACTAAGGTCATTTTTATTGTCAATAAGCTCAGTGGTGCAAGTAGTATCTTGATCTTTCTTAGGAGAAGACTTAAGACATGGTGGAATGAATGAGAAAGGGCGTAAGGGATCAAAAGAACCATGAAATGTATTAGAGATATCATGAAAAGGATTGGATGACATGGAAGGTTCTTTATCTTGATCTTTTTTTATATTCTTTTATTTATCATTTTTAGAGTCCTCTTGACATGAAGCCACTCCTAAGGAGAAGGAAGCATGTTGGAATTGTATGGAAGACTTTGGAATAGATGATGAAGGACTAGCTGAAGTAGGCATTATAGTGCATGAAGGATTAGGCTCTTTAGGTTTAGAATTATTGGAAGTATTTTCAGCCAAGTGAAGGTTAGCTTGATTTTCTTTAAGAGGTAGCCCTTGAGGATAACTATAGGGAACTGCATGAAAAGCATTAGGATCTTTGTTGGATAAAAGATTTGTAGAAGATTTGAGAGACTCAAAATCTTTAGGGGATGTATAGATAGTGGAGGAAGTAGAAGATGGAAGAGAACCATCACAAGACAAAGGTTCAACATTAACATGATCTTGCTCAAGAGTGTAATCTTTATTTTCAACATGAGAATTTTGAGAAGATAAACTCTTGTGGCATTGATGTTTTATTTCAGCTGAAAAAAATGCTTTCTCTTCCTCAAAAAATGTAGATTTATCATTTAGGTATTGTTCACAAAATTTATCAATGTTATTTTCAATATTTGAGTCATATGGATTACCATCAATATCTATATGTGACTCATCCCCTTTAAGCACAAGCATAGGACTAGGAGGACTTTTAGGATGCGTAGGTATATAATAGTCATTATCATCATAATCATTGTCACTATAGGAATTATAGATAGGCATATTACAAGGCTTTTCATGTTGTTCATTATGGTCTATCTCAATAAGAGGAATAAGACTCTTGGTAGAAGTAGAAGAAGAATGATATCGTGAAGAAGGGGTAGGTGAAGACCTACATGAATGATATTTAGAAGAATCATCATAAGACTTGGAATATGAAGAATGAAAATGATATTTAGAAGAATCATGATAAGACTGAGAAGATGAAGAATGTGTATGATATTTAGAAGAATCATGATAAGAGTTAGAAGATGAAGAATGTAAACGATATTTAAAAAAATCATGATAAGACTTACAAGATGAAGAATCTGAATGATATTTAGAAGAATCATGACAATACTTAGAAGATGAAGAATCTGAATGATATTTAGAAGAATCATGATAAGACTTGGAAGATAAGGAATATTTGGAAGAAGGATATTGTGATTTAATCTTGCACATGATCCTAGAAAATGTGTCTGATTTATCTATTTTTTTTAACATTCTTGTTGCAATGTTAGCATCCATGTACCTATTGGAGTGACAACACTTTTCAAATTCAAGAAGGAGGTGGATTTCATCTGAGCTCAAATGAGGATCCCTAAAAAGATATCCAAGATCCATGGTTCTAGAAGAAGAAGAATCAAGCATGAAAGAAGAGAAAGAATGAATGCAAGAAGGTAGACTATATGATAATAAGAGGAAAAGAATCAAGAAGACGTGAAGAAGAGGAAGAATGGAAATGGGAGATTAGAAAGACATGGAAGATGAAGAAGAAAGAAGACCAAGAGTCATTTTGGAAAATTTGATACCATTTGAGATCATTTGAATGTTGAGCAACATGTAATAGCATTTGTAATCAACATCAAAGAAAAGGTACTAGTTGATAGGATAACCCTAAGAAATGTTGGTACCAAACTAGGATAGTAAAAGCACTAACTTGTCCAAAAGAGATGTGATAAGATAGAATTTTTGCAATAGGCATAAACCAACACTACCATAGAGGTGCTCACAACTTTGGGTGAATACCCTAGCACATATGGATGAGGAGGATGATTTACCCAAATTATAAATAATTAAAATTATTTTTTTATGAAAGTGAATGGACAAGAGATTACTAAGACTCTCCAAGTGTAATATCAAAAGATCCAAGTGTATATCTTTTTCAACAAAGATGGTTTCAAACTCACCAACTCCAAACAAGGTCTCTTGTGAAATCAATGATTACTAATTCAAGAGGTCAAAACACAAAAACCCAAGGTGCAAGTAGGCTTCTAACGATAGGATAAGTAGCCTAATTCAAACTGTATCAACCTAAGACAACAAAATAGTTTGATCATAAAGTCTTGACTCAAGAACTCAGATTTTGTTCATTTTAAATGTCCAACTAGATGTATCAAAAGATTTTTAATCATGAACCAAGCACACAAGAAAACAACCCGAGATTTCATAAAAATGTCTTCAAACAATGAGAAAGGGACAAAGCAACCTTGCATATGAACAAGAATAGTGTAGTAGTATCAATCTAATCCCTAGAACCACTACTATGTATGTTCTTAAAATATTTTCCAATCACATACATAGTTCTAGAAAATAAAATTTGGCAGCACTATGGTTCTTAGTAATGTTCAATTCTACAGCTTTTGTAATCTAGAGTGGGAAAAATCCAATCTTGGCACACCAGGGTTTTGACATATTCTGAGAATTTAATCAATCAAAGATATTGAGGAGATCTGACAGACCAACAAAGACTACACCTATGAGGATTTCCCCCACAAGGACATTTATATAGTGGTTGCTACTACCACGTCAAAAATAACTATTACCACTTGAGGTACCATCCACGTGGTTGGCCTAATAAAAGGAATGTCTACTCTGGTTTAACCCTCTGTAACCAAGGTAGACTCACAAAGTTATACCACATGGAGACTTGGTTTGGATTCAAGGGTTCCAAGTTTTTGATGTGCCCAAAAGAGAATAGAGCATACTCCTCTAGCCTCTTCACCTTACCCAAACATAGAAAACAAAATTTTTTGACACACTAATTTGAAATTACCTCACCAATTTTTTGGAAAATCCAACAACAAACACCACCAATCTCAAAAGAGAGAAGACTAATGGATGTTGAGGACAAATCCAATCCGAATAGTAAGATAATAACAAATATCTTTCCCTACCTACAAGAGGATCTGTCGTCAAGAGGAGCTTCACATGTAAAGCAAGCGAATGAAGCTTAGTCTCTCAAGATCTCTCAAATAGTGTTCATAGGGCCTAATTACTATGTGAAACATAAATGCGTGAAAGCAAATCTAGATTCAATTTTAAAGCCACAATTGAAATGCGAATCTATGAAAGCATGTAAAAACACTCAAGCCAAACACATGAGATGTTCATTTTAGTTCCAAATCTAAATGTTTTCGAGTTCAAATAAAATACCTGGTAATCCTTGCAACACATCTTTTCTTTTTTGTACCTTTTGTTTACCCTTGAATGCTTGCTCGCAATGAACAAAGCCACAAAAAAAATAAGCAAACACAAGATATGCAATATATGTCCAACTCATGCAAAACTAGGGTTAGATCTAAAAATTTAAATTTTAAGATTGATAATAATCAGTAAGTAACCCAAATGAAAGCCCACATCATGCATTGATTCATTGTAAAAATGAAATGCAAACTATTCATTAAATGCCTTTTTTTTTCAATTGATTTTTGACCTAGTCATAAAGATTGGATCTACATGATATGAATTCGGATCCAAAACTCAAAATAAAAAAAGGTAACCCCTATAAAAAATTATAGGGCTTTCCAAAAATTCAAGAATTTTGAAAAGAGCTTTTAATTTGTGCCCTATGGAGTCATTTTATCAAAACAGACCAGTTTTTATAAATTGAATTATTGACCCCTAATATGACCTCTACAATAAAAATACAAAGAACCAACTCTATTTAAAATTTAAACAGCTTTCTGAAACTCTAATTTTTTTTGAAAAATGTGCTGATTTACTCCCAAAAATAATTTTTTATGAAAAATCAAGGAAAAATCATAAAAAATTTAAAATGTTTCAAAAAAAAATTAAAATTGTACCAAAGCTTTTTGGACATATCACCACCTTTAAAAAAAAAAATTTTAGATCAAAATACCTAGCTGTTTGAAAGATATGATCAAATCTTTCAAATCTAGGGTTTCTTTGAGTCTGCAAATAGATTTGCATAAAAACCAACAAGCAAAGGTGGGTTGCCCCACAGTGGGCACCAAAAATGTATGCCTAAAATGTGGGCACACTACTATGGTTCATTATATCGAAGATTTCTCAAAAGTGAGGTTTTGAATGGCGACACATAGCTCTCTATTCATGGAGTGCAAGGGTTTGTAATGGAGGCCCTCAGTTTGACCTAGTTCATGCCCATGCAAGTACACCATGAAATGAGAGATTCAAAGAGAAAAAACAAGAGTGCTAGTCTCCATGATTATCAAATATTTATGAAAATGAAGATGCAAGCTAATCTAAATGATAACAATGCAAAACAAAACAAGATCTAATCTATGAAAGCAAGATCTAATCTATAAAAATAAATATGAATCTAAACTAATATGAAAATGCAATGATAAAAGCCCATGATGAAAGTCATGGGTGCAAGAGAGAATGAGACAAGAAGATAGAAGTTCTCCACAAAAGCTTTAGCATTCAAAACTCCTCGTTCAAAATTTGCTCTCCAATCCTATAGCATAACAATAGCATAATCATGGGTATCCAAAATGAGGAGAGGCCTCTCCCTTATAAAAAAAGATTGGATGATCTAGATTGAGAGGAAAAATATTTAATCAAGGGTGGAGAAATAATTATCCATGTGAAATAAGGATCCACCAATGAGAAAAGAGGAGTGGTTGAGAAGAAAGTGGAAAGATAAGTCCCACTTAGAAATATGTGCATTTAAGTGTAGAGAAATTAAATAAAAGAATTTATTTTATTTCTTTTTTCATCAAAAAGAGATATTTAAGTGAGATTTTCATTTAATTAAAAGGGAGCAAGTTCTTTTAATTAAATAGGAAATATTTAATTAAATTAAAAGAGGGGTTTTTCTCTTAATTAATAAATGTGGATGAATTATTTAATTAAAAGAGAGGTTTTCTTTTAATTAAATGGGGACTTATTTTATTTAATTAAAAGAGGAGATGTTCTTTTAATTAAATAAAACTTAGGATAAAATGATCAACCTTAGAAAAATACATAATTGAATTTGATCAAGGAAATTGATTTGAATTGATTTAATAAAATATTGCAAACCATTGATTCAGGAAATTTGATAAATTGATAAATTGAATAATGGGGGCCCATAGTCTAGGTGATCATTTTAGGGTGTATACACCCTCCACATTCGTATCCTTTTTCTCTAAAAAATCCTCCAAAAAATTTTGAACATTGTTCCTAAAAGCATCATAATAATCAGTTGGGCATGTTGGATCTCCGAAGGGATTAAATCTAAAAACCCTCTCTCCTCATTTCCTCTTCTTAGAATGATCCAAATCCACAATGTGCATTGCTTCAGCTTCAAAAAAAAACTTCAAACAACCATAAAAAATGCAAATTCCAAATCAATATCAACAAATATGAACAATATGTTTATTGGAAGCTAGCCTTTGATTTGATGGGCAAATAACAAACTAGGCTACAGGTATTATTAATCAAAAAGTAGACCGTCGGCTCACCCCTAGTGTTGAGAACATTCCTCACCATGTTCATCACCTTAACTTTAGGTGTGAGATCATATGTATAGTAGAGTCTTGTAAGAGAAAACTCTACTAGTTCCTGTTTAGATGAAGTATCAGATACTGCCTGTGGCATGCTGGAATAATATTTTCCAGTCTAGTCACCTGAGGTGTAATATGAAACACCATTTTTCTACTACAAAAAAAAATCCTTCTTTCCTGGAGATGGATTCATCTGGAGAAAGAAGGGCCCAAGCGTTGGATCCACCGAGCTCTTCCAAGAGTTCACTTTCATGCCTTTCCATAGCTTCATGGTGGGCATGAAATGATCTGTTAGATGTGCAAAACTATCCCACATAGTCTCTGAAGTGTTTTGGGCTCCAAAAAAAAAAAAATTAATAGAGTCCAACATGGTAGCCATGGATTCCTTAGCTCACTGAGTATCATTACTCGACCAGATAGCTTCTCCTTGCAAATCAGAGACAATGAGATAAAAAAATGTAGACAGAGAGAAAAGGCCAGGCATATTTTTTATGGGAGTTTCTCTATTAGTCACCCAAATGATGGTCTTGTCAGGGATCTGAGCATACCAGATGCCAACATACCAGTTGTTTGTTCCATTGGGGTTAAAAAAATCCCATTTCAAAAGTGTCATTCTTTGAAGTTATGGTCTGCTTTTTCGTGAGAGGATCCCAAAAGAGAGGGTGTCTACACCATCAACAAATAAAGTGCACTTGCTTTGGATCATAAGAAAGGCAAGAGCTAAGATGGAACGTTTTAGAAAATCTATTTTCTTTTGCTTATGATTTGAAGAATGAAGAAATATACCAAGTTTCAAACTTTTCATTGATTACATATGATTTTGTAAACCTTGAAAAATTTGTTAAAAAAGAGGTTTGATTTAAAACCATGGATGAAGAGATTGATGCCATAGAGAGAAATAACACTCATAATCTTGTAAGTTCAGCAAACGATAAAAATATTACAAGTGTTCAATGGATTTGTAGGATAAAGTGAAATGTTTATGGTAAAGTTGAGAAGTTCAAAGCATGATTTATAGCCAGTCTTGATAGAGTGAGGATTTATGGAACTTTTGCACCTATAGCCTAACTTGACATAGTGAGGGTTGTGTTCATTATTGCAGTGCAAAATAAATGAAAAATATTTCAAATGGATGTGATGTTTTCACTTTCAAATGGATTTTTGGAAGAAGGGGTTTATGTGAAATTACCTCTATGATATGAAATTGATGGATGAAAAAATGCAAGGTCCACAAGTTAGGAAAAACAATATATAGATTCAAACAAGCACTCAGAATATGCTATATTAGGATTGATTAATACTTGAATACAAAAAGAATCAACAAGAGTATAATGACATGGAAAAAGCACTGGATGCCATGTTGCAATAGGATAGAAATGAAGGGCTAATTGGGAAAAATCTACATTCATTCATAAGTAACGTGGGAATGATTTAAGAAATAAAAAATTAATCTTCCCTATAAACCAAGATAAGGAACGTACTAGGGATTTTAGAATAACAAAGTAATCTTTCCTTAAAACCAAGAGATAATTGTAGTCTAATTAATCCATCAGAAAATTGTAGTAGTAGTGATTTTAGAAAAACAAATTAAGCTTCCCTATAAACCAAGAGATAATTGTAGTCTAATTATTACACAACACAAGTATATATAATCCTTGAGATAATTGTAGTCTAATTATTACGTAGACTACAAGTAGATATAAAGCATGTGTACCCTTTGGTGAATAGAAATCAGATTCTATTCCAATGGTGTCTTATGTGCTATTAATGCTGCAAGAAATCTTCTATTCTGTTAATGTTGCAGCAAATCTCTGCACATCAGAATATGGCAAATAGTCACAATAAATAGTGTAACATATGTACATCTTTTATTGCCTAATCTCTATGTATTCACATTAGAGGGGCTGTAAAATATCTACAATGAATGTAGTATACATTTTTATAATCAATGACCAACAACAACAAAACAAAGCTCATGAGACTAAAACTACATGTGTTTTTATGAAATAGGGAATCTACCAAAATTACAATAAATGACCTATAATAGAAAAAAAAAACTCAACACACTAATATTACATGGGTTTTTATTGAAAATTGAATCCAAAAACACTTCTGCATTGTAATACAATGAAGTTTTTGCAATTTTGAGTGCAACTCCCTAGGTCTCCAAGAATCTAAAACATAAAAAGAAAGTAAACATATGGATACAAATGTTTTGGAGAAATAACTCTTGATGAGCATACCATTCAATGCATGTCCACTCCACTCTTATGGAAATCTCCACAACTCTACTATCTTCGAGCTCTACAATATCAAATTTCCCTAGCTGGGCGTGGTTTGGCTCGCCTAGGTCAAGAGCTCAAAATTGCTTCCTAGGCTTTTGAGGGCCCTTCCTTTTGCCAAGAGGAGGTACATAGAGTACACTCACTATCACCAAGAGGAAATACTATATCTATCATGGGATAGTGAGTTACAACATTTCTAATGCCAACTGCCTGATTCAGGACAACAAACTAGCAATAAAGAAAAGAATTTACAAACAATGAAAAAGGAAACAAATACATCTACTTTACTAAAACAAAAATGTCCTAAACTAGTATAACTACAACACTAAGTGATACAACAATAAAACTAACTCTCAAAAGTTTCCTTTACTCTCAAATTTTCCTTCTTATAGTCCAAAAACTAACATTCTAGTATACAGTCCATACATTGACACAACCAATTGGCAACTTTAGGGTTTTAGAAGGTTAAATAGGTCCTCTTAGGTATTTCTCCTTCCCATTTAGGGCTTTCATTTTCCTCCTTCATGTTTGGAAGGGTATTAACAACTTTTTTGCAAAATTGCAACATTTCTTGCATAGCAACTTTTGTAATTTTTCCTATTTTCAATTTTTAACATCCCCTACTTGCTAATTTGAGCATCCCTTAGCTTTTCCATGCTAGGGACCCTTCTCTAGGATAGATACCCATGCTAGGACTCCAATACAAGGACTCCCTTAAGTTCTAAGTCACTTATTGCGATATACCAAGGAATGCCTTGATTCTAAGACCATTTAGTAACTTCGTACACCCTAGTTAATGTTGCCAAAACACACCTAGGTCCTCAGTCCTTTATTCTACTCACCAATAATTTTCTAATAGATAAGAAAATAAAAACCATGCCATGGAATGAACTCTAATGGTTGATGAGGATTAAGATCCCTCTAATTTAATGGTTGAAGTTGCCTTCTCTACATACTTGGTGCTTGATAAGGTGGACTTTGTGTTGTGGATGTTTGGTGTACACATCATGATTGAACACCATATATTGTATATTTGAATTCTTCAAAATTCTTATTTATGTTACATTGTTGCATCCAAAATTTGAGGAGCCCACTACAAGGTTTCATGTAGAATTAAATCCAAGGTGAGCTTGTTGAAAGTGAGCCAGTAAGGTGCAAGTGTTGATTGAAGAGTGCTATTAGGAGCAAAGCACAAGTATCTAGTCCTAGCATTGCAATTGAGTTATCTATAATGCAAATCAATGTTTTGAGGTGCAACATGAGTTGTGTTGTTACCAATTAAAGCTATCAAGATTTTTTATTCATATACCATGGATGGTGTTAAAAGGAGCACTTGGAAGGTGTATGTATGGATACATCGGAATCATTAGATGTACCTTTTCTTATAATGCCCTATAATCTAATCATAACTCATGAATATTGTTATCATAATTTGAAGACATAAATGTATGAAAATAGAAATGACAATAATCTTTTGTATTAGATGTGTACTATATCATTCATGCTTTATTTTCTTGCCAGATGTAAGAAGTCTTTTTTATATTCATTTTAGAAGATCTGACATTTACATACCTAAATCTCATAGTAAGAACATCTAAACTCCACTTCTGTATTCTCTCTATAATGAACACATATGTGGTCTCACATTAATAACCAAAACATCTAGGAGGTTATTGGAATATGAATAAGAATGTTAATGGTTTTCTACTATAGTAGAATAAGATATGTCACAAACCTATTCTATTGAAGCTCATATATATATATATATATATATATATATATATATATTTGGTGTGCATGAGAGTTAGGATCTCATGCATAGAACTCTATAAAGAAACCAATGTTTTAAGATTCTCTCTAAAAAATTAAGTCATGCATGAAAAAAGCAAAAATATTTGATAAATGCATTGATAGCTCACTTAAAAACTATTTAATAATATTATATAAAATTTGTGTTCTAATAATCTACAATACAAATTTACCTATATAGGTCTAACATAATTATTTGAGTCTTACCGATTATTAATAATTTCATTTACCCACTTTCTTCATCTTCTCTCAAAGCTATTTTGAGAGAGCACTTAGGCTTGCAAGATTTAATTGTAGTTTCTGAACACCATTGCGGAAGAAGAGAAAAAAGAGGAGACTGAATTTTATTTGTGGTCCTATTTTCACAAGAATCTCTTCTGTCATTTTCTATATTGGCAGTTCATAATGTAAAGCCTACAATATTGGAATCTTCTGAGTCAACTATAGTATCTATTTGGATGTGAAATAGGTGTAGTATTGACTTTTTTTATTGGTACATTACAAAATAGATACCTTTGCAATATAAATTGCTTATACAACAACAAGTTGCTATAGTCAAAATAATATGAACAAATGGAAGACAAATATTCTTGGTTAATGTGCCTCAAAAGCAACACTCAATGTTGGATAAGCTCTCAAAAATAATTTCAAGAGGTGAAAATTTGAAGAACATTATGATTGTAAGAGATACAAAAGCCCATTGAAGTGTTGCTCACTAAAGAAATATAAATTTTGGTGTATGAAATGTAGAAGGTCCCCAACAATACTCAGGAAAGCAAGTCCACAACTTCTACTTCTCTTGATGTAATAGGAAGGAAAAAAAAGATGTAAAATAATTTGAATGGAATGCAAGGTCGATAAATCTATGAGAAATTTTTGCAGTTCATGGTAATTTTCATCTTGCCATAAATATTTGGTCTTGGCCTAAAAATTAAAAGATCTAAACTACTTACCTAGATTTTGCTTCTAGGGACCAACTAGAGAAACCAGAGATTTGATGAAGAGTGCTCTTCCATTCCTTAATTCTATTTTCAGTATGCCTATCTAAATGGGTGTATTGCTTTTCAAATGCCTGTGTGAATGCCCCTCCATTTCTTTGAGGGTATCGAACATCGTAGGTCTACACATCATAAAATAGGGAAATTATGAAGCCATTCAATCTTCTCTCAAAAATTTAACAAATGGGGCCCTAGGTCCACCAGGTCTGCTAGAACAAGGATGAGCACCCTTACTAACTAAAGAAATACCAAGAAGCCAACCCCCCCTTCCCCCCAAGCCTGAGCCTTAGGAGGAGAAAATTGACAATGGGGAAGAGGAGGAGACGGATATTGATTCAAAGGAAGAGGACAAGGATCTGGGGAAGGATAATGTGAGTGAGGAGGAGAAGGGGAGGGATAGTGACAAGGAGGAGGCTGCCCCTGTTTCCCCTCCATGTAACCCCAGGAAAAGAAAGGTTGACCAAGTCCTAATTCAGGAAGAAGCCCAAATTCATAAAACCCATGGCCCTACCCACCCATATCCTTGCCTGAGGAGATGAATGAAATTATGGTGGAAAGAAGTGGGGAGGAGGTAAGGAAGAATAGGAGGAGGGTTTGGAGAAATTTTAACATGGACACTACTAGGCTGGGTATTGTCAAAGAACTGGTGAACATCCAAGTGTTGGAGGACCTTGACGGTAGAACCCACTACGACGAGTTAATTGACCCTGCTATGTTGGTCATCTCTGACAACGTGCGAGAAACTAGCTTCAATTTCCTAAATAATGCAAACAATTGCTTGGTAGACAATTTTTGTTCTATCAAATGGTTGCTTCAGGAAATTGAGACCCTTAAGGAAAATAACAACCAAGACACTAGTCAGAATACTCGCAGGGTTCAGGAGACCACAAGAAAGAATACTGCCCAAGTTGGTAACTAGAACATCCACAGTGGCCAGGACACTAGGGACAGACAAGGATAGACTCTCCTTGGTTGAACGAAAAGTCCAGAAGTTTGAATCCATCCACCAAGTGCTAACTAAAAAAATTGTGGACACCCTGCACACTCTGAATGAGAACATTATCAACTTGGGTGACTCTCTGATGAGAGCCAGCTTAGGTAGGGACATTGTATAGAAGACTGGGATGGATTTCAAGTAGGTGGATTTTTCTCAGACTAAAGCCAGGGACCAAGTGAACAAGGTGGACCAGGTGGAGACCTGGAATAGGAACCAGGAAGGAGTAGATAGTCTGAAGGACAATGAAGCTGTAGAAACTCTGCAAGACCTGGAGAAGGACAACCAATAGTCTGCTTCACTTTTGGTTTTGTTCTTTGTTTTGGTTTCTGGCCTTTGCCTCTTGGCCTTGGGCCTTTTTTCAATATTTGGCTTTTAGCAACAGTCTCTTGTTAGTTGGACTTTTTAATTTTCTTTTTGTTATGCTGTAAACTTTTGGGTTTCAAGATCCTTGTAAAACCTGTTTTACTTAATCAAAAACCAAAGAAATACCAAGTTGAGACTAGTCTGAGTTAGGGATCATCGATGGTTTGGGGAGAGCGAAGAAAACACCATGGAAGGGACAGACAAAACACTAATTCAAGATGGGGTTGCAAAGTGAAAATGGGAAAATTGTAAAGTAGAAATAGGAAATCTGCAATATTACCCACTAATTTCAACGTTACCTAACGCAAAATGAAGCCTTGCATAATAAGAATAATAACATATGACTATAAGCTCGGTGCACAAATATATAGGAATAATAACATATGAGTATAAGAATATATTTTTTTCTTTTTTTATTATGACCTGAGTTGGTTAAAATTTTGACCAACCTAGGAAAACTTAGGACACTTTTGACCATGGGGATAAAAACCAAAAATAACATGAAATCATAGCTTTGGTCAAAAATTTTGGTAGAAAAACAAGTGCAAATGTACTAGTGAAGTTATCACATGCAACATCCAATGACTTGAGTTGGATGGAAAGCTCGGTAGCAAAGTGGAGTAGACCATCTAAAGTAGAAAGAATGGGGTCTTTCTTCAGTAGAGTTTCAAAATAGCCTAGCTCCTTGTGCAATATTTCCATATGTGTGATGAGCATTGTTTGTATGCTAGTTATTTTGGCTCTTATGTTAGCCTCATCTACTATCAATACAACTAACTAGCTCTATGTTTGAAGCAATGTCCTAAAATGCTTCTCACTCTAAGCTAGATTTGTTTGTTGGTAGTCTTGCACCTAATGTAGAAATTTGGCACTCTAGACTTAGAATGTGACTTTTGGTCTCTTGGTTGAAGAGTGATGGATTGCATAATTTTGTGTGCAATGAGAATATGTTCTCAAGTACCTTCTTCACATCCTCAACCTTAGTTGCCAATGCAACTTGTGTTAGTGCTATCTTACTAGATATTTTCTCATTCACCTTGTTTTGGAACTTCTTTTCTAACCATTCTAATAATTTGGTATTAGTATCAATGTCTTCATTACTGACCTTTTCCACTATATCTATCTACTATTTCATTAGTGGCTTGGTCTCTTCAGGAGTTGGCAGACTAAATGCATCTAGAAAGATGTCCTTAATGTCTTCAAGTTCCTACTTCTGCCTATGTTCTCTCCTGAGCATTTCTTGATGCTTTTTCCTTTCTAAGGCTTGCTATAATATGCCTATTTGTTCTAATGTCATGGTGTCATAGTCATATTTGGGTATAATAGTTTCTTCATCAAGGCTTATATGTCCATAGTGAATTACATTTTCAACCTTTGATGAACTTGGGCTTGGCACTAAGATTTGCAATGGAATAGCTTCTATGCTCGACTTCTAAAGAGTTTGTGTGAAAGGAGTGCCAAATGTTGGTAAAGCTACCAAATCTTGAATGGCAACTTGTTCCTTCACCTTAGGTGTCAGCTTACTCTTTAGGCTTCCCTTGTTCTGCCACTATGACTTGACTTGCACATTGTCCTTGTGTTGTAGGTGTAGATAAGTCTATTTGACCTATTTCCTACTATCTTGCAATGGTGACTTGTTCTTCTGATATCTTCTTCTCAATAGTATCAATCTTAGCAATTGTATCAACCTTGGTAGATGTAGCTTCTAGCATTTGGACCAAAGGTTGCACATTAGTAACTGAAGGGATGATAGAAGGTGGTTCTTGTGGATTCACCTTTTCCCTTGCAACATTAGTCATTGAATTTTGTAGTTCATCTATACTTACCAAAATAGGATTGCCACAAAGTTTGGCCTACAGTGTAGATTGATCTAATATCTTCTTTAAATCTTCTTCAATAAGATGATTGATGTTCTAAGATGATAGATAAGAAGCATCCTTTATAGTTACTATTTCAGTTGTGTCATGTGGAGGACTAACACTCAGCAATTGTGTGTCATGCACTTTGTTCTTCTTTTTGCTCAGGCTAAGCTATTGCCTTGTCATCTTCTTTCATTTCTGTTCCTCCTCTAACAGTATTATCTTTGTCATTATCTTCCTCATTATCATCTTTGACCTTAGAAGGTTTAGGTTCTCCTTTCTTTATTGTGGTTAACTCATAAATGAGTTTCCATATTTGTGTTGACTTCTTGACAATATCCTCAATAATGAAGAAAGACTACATTAAAAATACATATATGCTTGGGAAATCCTTCAGTAGTCAAAGAATTACATTATCATTTTCTAACTTTAGTGGATTCAAACCTTCAACTAGATCTTGGTGTAGTCATTATGCTTAGTGAAATTACTAATCTAGATTCATCTGTGTATATAAATACTCATGTGCAGTCATATACAAATTTTTTCCAACTTATAATAGTGCTTTCACACTTTTGTTGACTCAGTTTAGAGTAACATAGATTTGAAGATCAAGATGTACCTAGACTTCTTTGGGATCCAAGAGTAAAAAGTAGCCAAAGAATTACATCACCATTTTACAACTTCAGTGGATGCAACCCTTCAACTAGATTTGACCTTGGTGTAGTCATTATGCTTAATGACATTACTAACCTAGACTCATCTCCATATAGGGATACTTGTGTGGGGTTACATATAAACATTTTTCAATTTATAATAGTGGTCTTGCATTTTTATTGGCATCAATTTAGAGTAATAGCAATTTGAAGAAGATGCACCAAGACTTCTTTGGGATCTAGGAATAAAAAGTAGCCAAAGAATTACGATAATCATTTTATAGCTTTAGTGGATTCAACCCCACTAAAAATATAAGTTACATTATGGTTTACAGGAGTGCTTAGAATTACACAAGTTACAATATCAAGAAAATAATAATATAAAATACAACCACTGTAATTACATCATCATTTTACAAATTTCTAATGAAAAATATTTTAACTACAACTTACTATCAACATAATCATCACTCCCGCTCCCCTCCCCTTCCCTCCTCTCTGCAAATCCTCAATGCCGGATTGTCTAAACTCTGAATGGTGAAGGTAATAATAAAAAAATCTTGACAATGATTGAAAAAATTGAAACATACATCATCATCTTTATTATTTTTCAATTTTCCAAGTTCTTGAAAATTATAAACTTCCCAAAATATTTAGAACAACCAATTAAAAAATAAGAATTATATATTATATATTAATTTTAAAATAAAAAATAACATTCTGTCTCAAAACTTTAGGATTCAAAATTTTAAATTCAAGGTAGATGAAAATATTAGTTCCCAAAAGATAAACATAAGATTAAATAGGAATTGTCATGAATGTGAAAACATTACAATACCTCTTGTAATAGAAGCTAAGTGTGTCATTCTACATGCCACTCAAAAGCTCTAGAATAATATGATCACAATGGTTACCATAACTGCTAGAAGACTCTGGTTTGGCTTGGAAAACATTTGGAATAACTCTACCTTTTCCACAACACTCTTTTGACCACTACCTTTTTAACATTATATATATATATATATATATCAATGATCTGGAACTGGTCAAGCATTGAAACTTTTTAAGCATAAATTGTATTGCAAAGGTTTTTTCATCACCAAGTGTTGTAAAATGTCTCTTATTCCAAGTCAATGGGGCCATAGGTCCTCTGTGTATGATCCATTTTCACTGGCTATGTGGGATCCTTTTCAAGTTTTTGATTCCATAGCAACTCCCTCTACTGATTTTGCAAGCGATGCAACTTCTCTAGCAAATTACATAGATTGATTGGAAGGAAACCTCTCATGTGCACATTTTCAAGGCATATATTTATTTATTATTTTATTTCTTCATTAAGAATTCTATTTCATTGCCATAAATTTTTGATTTTATAAATGATATCACTATTGGAATTTTAAAGTATTTTTTTGGTTGTCCCTTAAGTTAAGCACACACCTACCTATCAGGAGAACAACAACAAGTAAGTGAAACCCCAACAATCAAAAAAATTATTACGATAGGTATTTTTGAATTGAAGATTTAATGGGAAAGTCTTTGTGGAAAATAGTATGACAAAAGAAAGGGAATGATTTTCATTCCATTATTCTCTCATTCAGTCAATTAGTGTGCAACAACAAAAAGGGAAGATTTTTAGATTTTATTCTCTATGTATGACACACATTTTATAACAACAACAACAAGGTGTTTTTCTATTGAGCAGTGGTTTCTCCAGGCACTTTTGTGTGAGCTCCAAGAAGTTCTAGGTTGATTGTATGCAACCCCCTAGTGGTACAAGTTTGATATGTGATCAACAAAAATAGTAGTTAGTTTTATGTTTATGAAGTTTGTAGTTTATTTTCAGATTGGAAAAGTTATTTCCAAAATTTAATAGAAGAAAGAAAGAACGAAGCTTGCACATCTCCAGTCCTTTGGGTTCTTTTTTTTTGGGTATATCCATCTCCCCTATTCCGCTATTCATTTTTTTTATTGAGCAATATAGAGAAGCAATCTCTGTTATTACTCTGTCATATTGGGGATTTTCAGATTCTTCACATGGTATTAGAGTTGTTTAGACCTAAATCCTTGTGAGTTTGGGTATTTTTTCTAGGTATTGAAGTTTCTTGTATAGGAGACATGGTTGGAGATGAAAGAAAGACTTGGCAGCAACCACATCCTTTAATGGGAAAAATCATGATACTTGGGCAAAGAAAATAAAAACCATAATGGTTACAAATGATTTGTGGGAGTTTGTGATCAATGGATTTAATGATGTGACAGACCCAACATAATATTCTACCTTTACAAACGATCAAAAGACTTAGCTAAAGGAGTCAAGGAGGAAGGATGCAAAAATATTAAGCTTGATTGAGGTAGCCATGATAGATATGATTTTTTCCAAAATAGTAGCATCTAACTATTCAAAGGAAGCATGGGATATTCTTAAGATAATTTTTAAAGGGACTGATAAAGTCCATGTAGTGAAAATACAGATGATTTTAAAAGAGTTTGAGAACCTTCAAATAAAGGATAATGAATTTAATTGAGATGTCAGCTCAACAATCTCTGGTTTGATAAACTAGTTGAAGTCAAATAGAGAAGAATATGAGGAGCAAAGAATAGTGGAGAAATTTTTAAGAAGTCTACCCCAAAAGTATGGTAATCTTGTGATTATCATTGAGGAGGTAAAAGACCTCACCACATTGATTATGGATGAGTTGATGGGTATTCTCCAAACCCATGAACACTGGATTAGTAGACCAACAACATCTTTCAAAGGAAAAGCTTTTAAAGCTAAATAAAATGCAAGAGGTAGGGGAGAGGAAGAAATAGCTCTAGAAGAGGCTTAAGAGGTAGATGCCATGATAACTATGGGCAAAGAAATGCTGGAGGAGAAAGCTCGGGATGAGTAGGTAGCCAAGAAGGAGCAAGAAACTCTCATAATAGCTCTAGAGGAGGAAAGAAAAATTATAGCTCTAACAAGAGAAATGTGGAGTGTTATTATTACAATAAATTTGAGCATTATGCAAGTGAATGCTGGAAAAAATAAGGAGACCAGTCAATAAAAAGTGCAAATGTAGATGATGTAAATGTGGTTGAAGCAAATAGTCCCACAACCTTTATCATGTGCAACATTGGTGAAGAAGGTAACCCTAAGGTATAGTATTTGGATAGCAGTTGCAACAATCACATGAGTAAAAAATGAAAAATTATTTTCATTTATTGATAAAATTTTAAGTCTAAAATTAGAATGGGAAACAATGGAACCATTCCTGTCGTAGACAAGGGATCTATTATGATCTACACCAAGCAAGGTGAGAAGGAGATTCAAAATTTTTATTTTACCCCAGGTATGAAGAAAAATTTAATGAGTGTTAGAAAACTCATTCAAAATGGTTATAAAATGCTGATGAAAAATGACAAATGTGTCATTCATGAGAAAGATAGGAAAAAGAAAATAGTTGTAACAATTCAAATGACAAAGAACCAGATGTTTTAAATGAAGATAGAGACTTGTTTCTCTTCTTAAATAATTGTGACACCTCCCAAGCATGCATATACATCAGTACATTAGCAATCAGCTCTAAAGAGCATGATTGGAGACCCATCCAAGCTAAGACATCTCAAGTATGAAAATCTTGGTTATGCAAGTTTGAATTTACTTTTTAAGAAAATAATGGTAGATGGTTTGCCAAAGATTGTAGAGTCATGTAGCAAGTGTGAGGCTTGTATTTTGGGTAAGCAACATAGGCTTTCATTTCATTCTAGTAATTCTAAAAGGGCAAGAGCACCATTAGAGCTAGTGCATAGTGATTTAGTTGGACCTATGCAAACCACTTCTATTAGGGGGAGTACTTATTTTATGATATTTATAGATGATTTCAGCTGTAGGACATGGGTGTATTTTATGAAAAATAAATATGATGCATTTGATAAGTTTTTAGAGTTTAAAGGCCAGGCTGCAAAAGAATGTGGTCATTATGTCAAAGTCCTAAGGATAGATAGAGGAGGGGAGTATATCTTCAATTATTTTGTAAATTTTTGTAGGAAAAATGAAATAAAAAAGAAGCTTACAACCAACTATACTCTGCAAAAAAATGGAATGGCTAAGAGGAAACATAGAATCATTTTTGAGATGGCAAGGAGCATGATGAAAACAAAATAAATCCCAACTGAATACTATGGAGAGGCTGTAGAAACAACAATATATTTGATAAATAGGTGTCCAACAAAGGTAGTTCATAAAAAGATCCCTCTTGAGGCATGGCCAATATATAGATGAATGGTTGAACACTTGAGGGTGTTTGGGTGTGTAGAATATGCACACATGCCAAAGAAGCAAAGAAAAAAGTTTGATGAAAAGGGTATGAAGTGCATCTTCACTAGTTATAATTCAGAATCAAGGGCATATAGATTGTATGACTCGATCACTAAGAAGATAATCATTTCAAGAGATGTGGAGTTTATTGAAAATCAATCATGGGATGGCTCAGTGGATAAATATTCAAGCACTTCAAGTAAAGTGCCTATTATTGATGAAGAAGATGAAGTTGCTGATCAACAAGATGAAGGAGTAGTAGATATAGATAGCTTCGAAAAGCTCTGGATTATTTTTGACAGAAATACGTCAAAAGGAAAGAAACCACAGACAAATAGAGAATTAGCTCCAGGTAGCTCCAGACAAGTCCAGATTGGTGTTCATAATGCACAAAATAGAAACAACAACAATAATGAAAGTTCAGTTCCTACTTTCACCTCCCTATTGCCAAGAAAAACCAAAAGTTTAAAGGAGATATACCAAGATGAAAGGTATGAAGGAGATTTTGATGAGAGTGTAAAATTTGCATTATTTTTTCATAGTGATCCAATTTATTTTCAAGAAGCCATGAAAGAAGAGAAATGGTGTAAGACCATGGATAGGTAAATTGATGCAATAGAGAGAAACAAAACATGGAAGCTAATTGATTTACCTCCCAAGTTGCAAGTTATTGATGTTAAATGAGTCTATAAATCTAAGTGCAATGGTGATGGAAAAATAGATAGGCATAAATCATGATTGGTGGTTAAAGGGTACAAACAACAATATGGTAGAGAGTATGATGAGACATATGCCCCAGTTGCAAGAATGAAAATTGTGCATGTTGTCATAGCAATTGCAACCCAACAAAAATGGAAGGTATTTCAAGTGGATGTGAAGTCCACCTTCTTGAATATCATGTTAAAAGAAGAGGTGTATGTGGAGAAGCCACCTAGTTATGGAATTTTAGGTAAAGAACACAAGGTGTATAGGCTGAAAAATAGCTCTTTATGGGCTAAAAAAAGCTCCACAAGCATGGTATAACATGATTGACTTATATTTGAGGAGTAATGACTTTAGCAAAAGTGGTGGTGAACCCACTCTTTACATCAAGGAAATTGTTGGTAAAGTTTTAATTGTTGTCTTGTATGTAGATGATTTAATATTTACTAAGAATGACAATTTCCTTATTGTTGATTTCAAAGAGGCCATGAAAAGTGAGTTTGAAATGATAGATTTGGGTCTCTTGAAGTATTTTCTAGGCATAGAAGTAAAACAAATGCATTATGGCATCTTTATCTCTCAAGAAAAATATGCAAATAAAATCTTGGAAAGGTTTAAAATGCAAAACAAGAAGGTGACCCCAACACCAACAACCATAGGTTTGAAGTTGAGTAAGGAAGATTGTAGCACAATGTGAATCCAACATTGTATAAAAGTTTGTTGGATACAATTAAGTAATTGTGTATTGTCTTTGATGTTACACAAATGCCATATCAGTTATCAGATAGAGTCTACCGAGTTCTGTCGGTCAGGAAAATAGTTTACAGAGTCTACCGAGCTCAGTCGGTCAGTAAAGCCTTTTGCAGTGTATACCAAGCGTTCCTGTATGTCACATGGTGAGTTAGTGTTAATCGAGTTCGCACGGTAAGCTAAGGAAAGTTTAGTTCTTACCGAGATCACTCGGGTATCAAAGGATTTTGTAGCGGACGGTTAGTGTTAACCGAGTTCGCACGGTAAGCTAAGGAAAGCTTAGTTTTCACCGAGCTCACTTGGTAGTCGAAGATAGCTTTTACCGAGTCTAGTCGATTTCCAAAGGAAGTGGCAGGTTTACCGAATTCCTTGGTAATTGTAGTTTTTACCGAGTTCTGCCGATTAACACAGGAAGCAGTTTTTTTTGTTCTGTATTGACCGAGCAGCATCAGCCAGTGAAAATTTTTGTTTTGATTGTTAGCTCAAGCCGACTTTGGAATATGTTTTGTCAAGTTGGTTGGGCCAACCTGGTATTATGTATAGTATATAAAGAGGTGCTCAAGATGCAGAAAAGTGTGGAATAGAGAGTGTATACAGATAGTGCAAGGAAGTGCAAGGAAGAGACTTGTGTGTACCTAAGCAGAGTTGAGCAGAGGGAAATCTTGGAGCTGCAAAGATATATTTAATCAGTAAGGATCTTGTGGAGCTAAACTGAGATCTGTATTCAGCAAGATAAGTTGCATGTATTTTCAGATCATTCATTGTTGCTTTCTAACCATTGTAACAGTGATTCCAAAATCTCCTAACAGAGTTGGTTTAACAGCCATTCCATAAATCCTTTAACAGGGTGGCAATTCAGTTGAATTGTTCTAAAGACCTCTTACAAGGCCACTCCTAACAGGGTGATTAAATCCTCTAACAGGGTCACACCTAACAGTGTGTTTTGTAACCTTTAACAGGGTTGGCTCCTAACAGGGCTCACTTCAGAAGAGTGAAAATTGGTGACTAGTTGCTGGTGGTTTTTCCCATATTGGGTTTCCACGTAAATATGGTGTCTACTGTGTTCATGATTACTTTCTTTTGCATGGTCGCTTATTTCAGTAAATGCTTAATAAATTAACTAAACATCTATCAAGTTTTAAGCAGTAATTTATGTGTTTACTGAGTAGCAGCAGCAACTAAGTTTAAGGCATCTTTGGGACTGTTGAATTTGTTTTTGTGGTAACTGATTCACCCCTCCCCTCTCAGTTACCCCATCTTAATTTTCCAACAATTGGCATCAGAGCTTTTGGTGCTTGCAGGAGGAGATTTCAAAGATCTAAGCCAAAGATCAAGATGTCTTACAAGAGGGAAATCCCAAGGTTTAACCGAAACAACTTCTCAGCATGGCAGGGATTAATGAGACTTCATCTAGCTTCCATTGGTGACACTGGTCTGAAATATCTTGATGAGGAATATGTAGAACCATCAGGTACATTATCAGTCAATGACATTGCTATAAAGAAGACTCATAACATTATGATGATTGATATTGCATCTGTCTTGAGTTATGAAGAGTTTGATGATGTCAAGGACTGCACTACTGCCTATGAAATGTGGGAAAGACTAAAAGAGATCTATGGTGGAGATGAAAATGTCAGAAGAGCCAAAGCTGAAAGTCTGAGAGGACAGTTCGATCAGATGAAAATGAAAGAAGATGAAAACATTGCCAAATATGTTGAAAGAATTAAAGCATGTGTCAGTGCTATCAAAGCTTCTGGAGGAAGTATCAGTGAAGAGACAGTCATAAGTAAAGTTCTTAGAACTCTACTTCTAGTTTATGCCATCAGGGTATCAGCCATTCAAGAAAGAAGGTGTGAGGCCAATCACAAGATAAACCTAGAGGCCATAGTTGGAAGATTGACAGCATTTGAACTATATAATTTTGATAATTATGTCCCAGCTGCAAAGAACATTGAGTCTGCATTTGAAGCCAAGCTTTCACTCAAGGACAAAGGCAAGAAGAAGAAGGAATCTCAGTCAGAGAGTGAAGATCAATCAGATCAGAGTTCTGACAGCGACCTTGAAGTAATTGAAGCTCTACTTGCAAGGAAATATTCAAGAGGAAGAGGTAAATACAAAGGTAAAGTACCCCTAATCTGCTTTTCATGTGAAGAAGTCGGTCATATTGCTGCAAGGTGTCCAAACAAGAAAGATAAAGATGAAAAGAAAGATAATAAATGGAACAGTAAGAAAAATCTCAAATCATTTAAGGATAAAAGTAAGAAATCATGTTTTATGGCTAAAGATTCTAATGATTCTAATGATGAAGAAGAGGATGAGATTGTTTACATTACTGTAAAAGATGAATCTGACAATGAAGAAATGGCACTCATCTCTCACATAAGTAAGAATGATACATGGATCATTGATAGTGGCTGCTCACATCATATGACTGGAGATAAAACAAAGTTTGATCAATTTGAAGAGTATGATGGTGGCAGTGTAAGATTTGGAAACAATGAACCTTGTTGCATCAAAGGAAAAGGAAGAATCACTCTAACCTAGGAACTTGTATGTGATAATGCTTATTGGGTAGAAGGCCTAAAGCAAAATTTGTTGAGTGTGGCACAGTTACTCAACAATGGACTCAAAGTAGAATTCATCCAAGGCAAAGCAAGACTGATGAACGGTAAAAGAAAGCTGATTAGATCTGGTACTCAAACTAAAGGTAACTTGTTCTATCTTGAACTTGGTGAACATTCATGTTTTATTGCTCAAGTAGAAGAGAGTTGGTTATGGCATAAAAGGTTATGTCATGTGAATTTTGACAATTTGGTAAAGATAAGAAAATTCAAGAAAGTGAGAGGCATTCCTGATTTAAAGAAACTAGAGGTCGGTTTATGCAAGAATTGTCAAATTGGAAAGATGGGTAAGTCTAGTTTCAAAAGCAAAAATTATCAATCTGAAGATTTATTAGAAATTATGCATACTGACTTATGTGGACCTATTGGAACTAAAAGCTATACTGGTGAAAAATATTTTATTCTTTTTGTTGATGATAATTCAAGAATGATGACTGTCATGTACCTAAGGAATAAATCAGAAGCATTTGAAAAGTTCAAATGGTATTTGGCAAGAATAGAAAAAGAAACAGGGAAAAGATTGAAATGCCTAAGGTCAGACAGAGGTGGTGAATTTATTTCACATGAATTCAATAACTTTTGTATTGAAAGAAGAATCAAAAGATAGGTTTCAGCACCAGGTACTCCTGAACAAAATGGCATAGCTGAAAGAAGGAACAGATCCATCATGGATTGTGCAAGAATCTTGATGATAGAAAAGAATGTTGCTATAAAATACTAGAAGGAGGCTATCAGTACAACAGTTCATACCTTAAACCGAGTACAGTTGAAAAAAGATTCATTCAAAACTCCCTATGAATTATGGTATGGCTATAAACCCAATGTAAGTTATCTGAAAGTATTTGGAAGCAAATGTTATATCTTGAAAGAATCTAGAAAAGGTAAATTTGATGTAAAAGGTGATGAAGGTATATTTCTTGGATACTCATGCAAGAGTAAAGCATATAGATGCTTGAACTTATCTACTCACAAAGTCATAGAAAGTATACATGTGAAAGTTGATGAGTTTGCAAAAAAGACTGAAGAAGAAAGCAGAAGAGAACCAGAAGATTACAAAAGATTCATCTTCAGTGAACCGGATATAATATCAATTGCATCTGAGAATCAGAAACCTTCTTGTACCGAGTCATCACTAACCGAGTTGCAGGAAACATCTACCGAGCCAACATCTACCGAGCCAACGTCTACCAAGTCAGAGAATACCGAGTTAGAGATTACCGAGCCAGAGGTAATCGAGCATGTGCATATCGAGCCAATTGATACCAAGCCAAACCAAACCGAGCATGAAGGAGAAATGCAAGAAGATAACGACAAGATTCATCCAAAAGGAAAAGAACCTATTCTAGCCAAGTATGTCAGGAGACATCATTCAGTAGATTAGATCATTGGAAATAAATTTGAAGGAACCATCACAAGAAGTAAGTTGAAAGGTACTTGTTTACTTGCTGATTTTGAACCTATAACTGTCAAAGATGCATTAGAAAATGATAATTGGATTGAAGCAATGAATGAAGAAATAGAGCAGATAGAGAAAAACAAGACATGGACTCTTGTACCCATGCCTAAAGACAAAAATGTAATCGGTACAAAGTGGGTTTTCAGAAATAAGTTGGATGAAAATGGTAAAGTATCAAGAAACAAAGCTAGATTAGTGTGCAAAGGATATTCTCAAGAGGAAGGCATAGATTATGGAGAAACTTTTTGCTCCCATTGCTAGATTGGAAGGTGTTAGAACCTTATTAGCATATGCTGCTTATAAAGGATTTAAAGTTTATCAGATGGATGTCAAGTCAGCATTTCTAAATGGTATACTGGATGAAGAGGTCTACATTGAACAACCTGAAGGTTTTATAGATCCAGATAAAAAGAACATGGTTTGCAAATTGCACAAGGCACTGTATGGTCTGAAACAAGCCCCTAGAGCATGGTATGAAAGATTGCATAGCTATCTTATTCAAATTGGATTTCAAAGAAATAATGATAACAGTAGTTTGTATATCAAGGAAGGACCAAAAAATAAGATTGTCCTGGCAGAAATATTTGTAGATGATACTGTTTTCACAGGGAATGATGATCTTTGCAAAGAATTTTCAGAACAAATGAGCAAGGAATTTGAAATGTCAATGTTCAGTGAAATCAAATTCTTTGTTGGACTTCAAATTCAGCAGAACAAGAATGGCATCTACATCACTCAAGAAAAATACATCAAAGAGATATTGAAAAAGTTTGGTATGGAAGACTATAAACCAGTTGGAACTCCCATGTGTACTGGTCTAAAACTTACCAAAGAAGATGATTCAAAGGAAATAGATTAGACATTGTACAGATCTATGATTGGAAAGTTGCAATATGTAGTTCATACTAGGCCAGATATTGCTCTTGCAGTTGGAATTGTGGCAAGATTTTTAGCCAAACCAAGAGAAAATCACATGATGGCAATCAAGAGGATAATGAGATATCTGAAAGGAACTGAAGATTATGGATTATGGTATAAATTTGGAGGCAACCTAGACTTAAAAGTGTTTACTGATGCTGATTGGGTAGGAAACCTTGACGACAGAAAAAACACAAGTGGAGGTGCATTCTTTCTTGGAAAGAGGTTGGTTTCTTGGACAAGCAAAAAGAAAAATTGTACATCTCAATCAACAACAGAGGTAGAGTATGTTGCTACAGCAGTAAACTATTCTAATATTGTTTGGTTCAAGCAATTGCTACAAGGCATGAAGATGGAAATCAAGGAACCAGTTGTCATGTTTTGTGATAATACAAGTGCAATCAACATATCTAAGAATCCAGTAATGCATTCTAAGACTAAGCACATTGCAATCAAGTATCACTTTGTCAGAGAATTGGTGCAGGACAAGGAAATCAGATTGGAATATGTCCATACAAAGGAACAGATTGCTGACATATTCACAAAGCCTTTACCTAAGGATGCATTTTTGTATCTTAGAGGTAAGTTAGGGGTCATTCCCCTATCTGAAGTTCACTAAAAATAAGTTTTAGTGACGCATCAGCTCTTACAAAATTGAACAATCATCAGTTGATGCAACAAATCAAGGAAATATTGCATATGAATCAGTACTAAAGGTACAATGAAATTCATTGAAATTGGATTGTCTTTGGCATGTGTTGTCAAAGAGGGAGAGTTTTACTGTCATATCTTTTTGAAATTTGATTATGTAATTCCTTCACAGAGGGAGATTACTGTAAGAGGGAGAGTTCTCTATCTTAGAGGGAGAATTGTTAATTGTGTTGTGTTGCTGTAGACTTGCTTTCAAATTTCATTTCTGCTATGACATGTTGTGTTGCCATCAATGCTAAAGAGGGAGATTGTTGGATACAATTAAGTAATTGTGTATTGTCTTTGATGTTACACAAATGCCATATCAGTTATCAAACAGAGTCTACTGAGTTCTGTCGGTCAGGAAAATAGTTTACAGAGTCTACCGAGCTCAGTCGGTCAGTAAAGCCTTTTGCAGTGTATACCGAGCGTTTCTGTATGTCACATGGTGAGTTAGTGTTAACCGAGTTCGCACGGTAAGCTAAGGAAAGTTTAGTTCTTACCGAGATCACTCGAGTATCAAAGGATTTTGTAGCGGACGGTTAGTGTTAACCGAGTTCGCACGGTAAGCTAAGGAAAGCTTAGTTTTCACCGAGCTCACTCGGTAGTCGAAGACAGCTTTTACCGAGTCTAGTCGGTTTCCAAAGGAAGTGGCAGGTTTATCGAATTCCCCGGTAATTGTAGTTTTTACCGAGTTCTGTCGGTTAACACAGGAAGTAGTTTTTTTAATTCTGTATTGACCGAGCAACGTCGGCTAGTGAAGAATTTTATTTTGATTGTTAGTTCAAGCCGACTTTGGAATATTTTTTGTCAAGTTGGTTGGGCCGACCTGGTATTATGTATAGTATATAAAGAGGTGCTCAAGATGCGAAAAAGTGTGGAATAGAGAGTGTATACGGATAGTGCAAGGAAGTGCAAGGAAGAGACTTGTGTGTGCCTAAGCAGAGTTGAGCAGAGAGAAATCTTGGAGTTGCAAAGATATATTTAATCAGTAAGGATCTTGTGGAGCTAAATTGAGATCTGTATTCAACAAGATAAGTTGCATGTATTTTCAGATCATTCATTGTTGCTTTCTAACCATTGTAACAGTGATTCCAAAATCTCCTAACAGAGTTGGTTTAACAGCCATTCCATAAATCCTTTAACAGGGTGGCAATTCAGTTGAATTGTTCTAAAGACCTCTTACAAGGCCACTCCTAACAAGGTGATTAAATCCTCTAACAGGGTCACACCTAACAGTGTGTTTTGTAACCTTTAACAGGGTTGGCTCCTAACAGGGCTCACTTCAGAAGAGTGAAAATTGGTGACTAGTTGCTGGTGGTTTTTCCCATATTGGGTTTCCACGTAAATCTGGTGTCTACTGTGTTCATGATTACTTTCTTTTGCATGGTCGCTTATTTCAATAAATGCTTAATAAATTAACTAAACATCTATCAAGTTTTAAGCAGTAATTTATGTGTTTACCGAGTAGCAGCAGCAACTAAGTTTAAGGCATCTTTGGGACTGTTGAATTTGTTTTCGTGGTAACTAATTCACCCCTCCCCTCTCAGTTACCCCATCTTCATTTTCCAACAAAGTTTGGTTGGAAGCTTGATGTATTTGATAGCAAATCATATTGATTTAATGCATGTTCTAAGTCTGATTTCTAAATTTATGGAAACTCCAAAAGACTCCCATATGCAAGTGGGAAATATTTTCCTAAGGCATGTGAATGGTACTAAAGGATTCAATATTTTGTATAGTGTTGAAAATGAACATGAGCTGCTTGGTTATATAGATATTGATTGGGCTGAAAGTTTGGATGATGAGAAGAGCACTTCTGATTATGTATTTCATATGGGTTCAGGTACAATCTCATGAGCATCCAAGAAGCAATCAATTGTTGCTCAATCTACAATAGAGGCTAAATATATAACAACAATTGCAACAACATGTCAAGCTATTTGGTTGAGAAGAATCTTTGTGGATTTGAAGGAAGAACAAGAGGATGGAACCACAATGTATTGTGACAACATTTCCTCAATAGTTTTGACAAAGAATCTAGTGTTTCATGGAAGAAGCAAGCACATTGAAATAAGGTATCATTTTATTAGAGAGCTGGTTGAAAATGGTGATATTAAAATGGAGTATTATAAGTCTGAGAAACAACTAGCAGATATATTCACTAATCCATTGGGCATAGTTAGTTTTCTGCACCTAAGAAGAAGTGTTGGAGTAGTTGATTTGGATTAGTAGTGATCCTTGTTTTTTGTCTCAAGAAAAAGGGGGAGTGTTAGAATTTAAAGCTAATTTTATGGTTGTCCCTTGAGCCAAGCACACACCTACCTATCAAGAGGACAACAACAAGTAAGTGCAGCCTCAACAATCAAAAAATTAATTATGGTAGGTATTTTTGAATTGTAAACTTTGTGGGAAAGTATTTGAGGACAATAGGAAGACAAAAGAGAGGGAATGTTTTCCATTCCATTATTCTCTCATTCATTTGGTTAGTGTGCACCAATAAAAAGGGAAGTTTTTCAGGTTTTATTATCTGTGTATGACATAGATTTTACAATAGTAGCAGCTAGGTGTTTGTCTATTGAGCAATGGTTTCTCCAAGCACTTTTGTGTGAGCTCCAAGAAGCTCCAAGTTGATTGTATGCAATCCCCTATTACTGCAAGTTTGATCTGTGATTGGCAATAGTAGTAGTTAGTTGTATTTTTATGAAGTTTGTAGTTTATTTTTAGATTGTAAAAGTTATTCCCATAAATTAATAGAAGAAAGTAAGATCGAATCTTGCACATCTCTAGCCCTTTGGTTTTTTTTTGGTGTCTTCATCTCTCCTATTTTGTTGTGCATTTTGTTTATTGAGGAAAACAAAGCAAAAATCTTTGTTATTGCTCTATCATATTGGGAATTGTTAGATTCTTCACAATCACAACAAAATGTTTTGTTTGTGGAAATTTCCCATTATTTGAAAAGATATGTAGATGTAATGATTTGATTATAGATTTTTGTTGCTATTTGAAAGCATATTAAATTGAATTTGATGTTGCTTATAAAAAAAATCATTTATTTGGGAAGATATTTAAACAAAATGTGATTACTTAGTTACAGGGATAAAGAAAAAAGAGGTGAAAATAGAAGTGGAAGACATGTATATTCTATAGAGAAGTGGAGAAGGAAGCAAGGAGGAAGAGAAGAAAAACAAGAAATGTCACCGAATTGAATGTTTGTGAGGTGGACTCATGAGGCATTTCAAGCTTGTTGCCTTAGTTCTCATGCTCATGTAAAAATTTTCCCTTTTCAAGCCAAAAAAGTTACAAATGTGTCAAACTTGAAGCTTTTAAAGAGTTGATAATTGATTCAATTTTCAATGATTTTATGGTTTTGATGCCTTCTTCTCATAGCTCCGTCCAACACTTAAAATTTCCAAAATCAGGTACTTGAGTCTCAAATTATGAAAAGTTAATAAAAGGTTGTTTTTAATTGCAACAATAACTTTTAAAACTTTAAGAGCTTAAGAAACAAAGTTGAAAATGTGTATTTTCATTTAGAATCTTAACTTCCCATAACACATGTTTTGAACCTCAAACCTTAACCTCCAAAAAATTAAAAGATTAAGTATGAATTTTAAAACATGTATTTTGGAGACGATTCTTAGCATCTTTTCCTGAGAGGTTAATTAACCTCTATAAAAGTTACTTACTTCCAATAATCTCAAAAGATGAGGAAATTTTTCAAGGTCTGAATCAAAAGATCTTGAGAAATCCAACATTGAGCAACTTGTGCAAAATGAGAAATGTGCAATAAAAAATATTATTCTTGGGTTATTTGACATAGATCTTCAATAGGATGGAAGCTCACATAATGTGGTTCCACATTCCCGACACTAAAAGAAAGATCACGGGACATGCAGAATATTGACAAGTTTTAAAAAATAAATTCATTAAAATTATTAAAGTATACATAATAATGAGACTTTCCATCTTGTTCTGGTTTGAGATTCGATGGAAGAAAACATTCTAGGGTTGTGGGGTGTTGATTGACAAACTGCGTTATTAAATAAGTATGAAGAGAAGGATGTACTAGTTGCTAGTTGTCTCCACAGTATGCATCAAACACTAAATCACAATGTATGGAGAAACAAAGAAAATGGGTTTACAATACAATTGAGATGTCTAGCATGAATAGTGCTTGAAACCCATATGCTAGTCAATGTGATAGTTGACATTCAAATGTTTTAGAAATATAATGGGTGAATAAGTTGACATATTAGCTTCTCATAGAGAAAATCAAATAATGGGGGAAGAATTGATGTTTGTAGGGAGAATTAATGAAAGCGTTCCTTGACACCATTAATTTGAAACTATTTTTCCAGGTTGATTATAAGCACATGAACTTCTCAAGAAGCCTTGCTGACCATATAACAAGATGTCCACATATGCATAGTGTAAAATTGAGTATGAAACTAATAAAAAATAGATGTTATCTCTAAGTATGCCACATATTTGAATGGTAAATATTTGATAGAGTTAAGAAAAGAGTGCTCATAGTCTAATGAGATCAACATTGTTTGTAGAGAAGTTATGAAGTGTTTGACCAAATGCTACTAGGAGTTGTATAACTATTGTTTGGCTGAATGCTAAATTGAAAATTCCATAGAAGAGTTGAGCTTTGATGATAAATTTTGTGTTCTTAAATTGCATCAAATCATACAAAGGTAGCATCTTGGATAAGAAGGTTCATAAATATTCCATCATTGCTCATGGGAGAAGAAAAAGCTTGGTACGTATAAATACAATTAGAGGGAAGAAATGAATAGTAAGCATGTGAGCTATTTGACAATAGAAATTTACTACACTTTATGGAGGAAAGTCCCACAAATAAAGTGAATTGATTGTAGTATATACCCAAGACATTTTTGATGGCATCGTAGAGATATCATGGAAGTCTATCCAAATAATAAGGTGAGAAGGAATAATAAAGGTGTTAAAGATGTTTGTCAAATTAATCTTGGTGACTTTGATAGAGTAGTTGATAACATTTAGTGTGTGCTGAGTTATCAAGAATGTGACTAGTTAGTTGTAAGAGTGTTCAACTACTATTCCAAATTTTGACCTTGCACATGTAATAATGGAAGCCCTCAAACATGATAGGAAGAGGCACCATCTCATTGAATTCTTTGCTTGAATTCCCTCCAAACTGGGGAATTTGAAAACACATCACAATTTGAGGGGACATCTCAAACATTCAAAAAAATTAATTAAGAATTCCTCTAAGGAATTTTCGTTGGAAGAAGTGATATTCTAAGAGGGGGAGGGGTGGGGTGGATCAAAGTATAGAGGTATTTATTAACTTAATTTGATTGATACATAACATTTTTTAGAACATAAAAAATTGATTCATAAACATAATCTGATTTCATAAACAAGAAGCCAAGATAACATATCTTTTAGTTTTTATTTTTTGAATATTGACCTTATATCAATGTAAATATTCCCATCAACATAATGTTATATTTGTCACCTTCTACCAATAGGATCCATCGATCACAGGATGATAGGCAGGAACTTGGTAGGCGAGAATCTGGTAGGAGGGAATTTAGTTGTGGGGATTGCATTTGGTTTTCTAGGGAATCTGGATGCATGGAGTTCAAAGGGTGCTACGGGGATTAGGGTAGTGGATTCTAAAAATGGATTAGGTGGGATTGTGGAGTAGGAAGAAGGCAAAGTCTTGTTGGGTTTTGGCTCTAGAACATATGGGGTTTCTGACTATTGTCAATTAGATCCTTTGTCTAAGATTTGAGTCCTTATAGGGGACCCATATTTTGAAAGGGGAACATTCTTTGGGTGTGTGTAAGAACTCCGAAGGAGTATGTGTTGAGGAGAAAAAGAAGGAGAACAATGAAGTAGGTCAAAGAAAGTAGTCTTCTTTGTTTGAAAAAGGCTAGGAGGCAAATCTTCTTTTCCTCATGTTACTTCTAAATCCTATTGGAAAAAAGGTGAGTTCCAAATTTTTATCCTAGATTCAATAGTAGATTATTCTATCTCTACTATAGATTTAACCCTAGTTGGGAAATTTTTAGGGTCCCGACCAGATATTGAAACCTTAAGAAAAATGATTAAAAGGAAATGCGCTCTCCATGGTCAAGTGGATATTGCTCTTCTGATGAAAAGGTTTTTCTCCTTTTTATTTACTTGTAAGGAAGATCTGAATATGATCTTATGTGGTGGACCTTGGTCATTTGGGAATAGTAATTTAATGATTAATAAATGGGAATCAAATATGGATCTATTAGATTCTTTTTTCCTAACTATGAGCAGGTGTGGGTAAGACTCCCAGGGCTCCCTCTCAAGTTCTAGCATGAAGATGTCTTTAAGGAGATAGCTAGATCTTTTGGAGAACTCATGGTTATTGATAATATGACCACCTCTAGATATAAACTTCATTGTGTTAGAATCTATGTGAAAGTTTCACATTTGAAGGACCTCCCTCAGAAAGTGGAAATCAATTCAAAATTATGAAAGTGGAATCAAGAGATCTCTTTTTAAGATCTTCCTAATGCTTGTTTTGCTTGTAAAAAGATGGGTTACTGGGCTAAAAATTGTCCATTGAAACTTAAAAACAAACAAAAGATGGTGAATGTGGAAAAGAAGTTACTGAAAAGGGTTTGGAAACCTAAAATCATTCCTGAATCAAAAGACCATAAAGGGGGAAAAAATCTTAAATCTATGGCTGATCAAAGGAAGAAGATGTTGAAGGATGAAGACAAGAAGACTTGAAACAATGAGGACAATCAACAAGCCATTAAGGATTCTGAGAATATTGAATCATTATTGAACCAGAAAGTTATCTATCAGGAAAATGAAGAGGAAGTGGAAGATGTTGAGGAGTTAGAGGAGATCAAGGAATGAGAAATACTTGAGGAGAGGAGTGGACAGCTGGATGAGATTGATATCTTGGAGGACTTACAAAATGAAGAAGATCCTATGTTGTTGAAACTACTTTGTCAAGAAATCCCTCTGAATGAAAGTAAATTAGATTCCAAGCATTTGGACCTAATATATGAGAAGGAAGAACCTAAACAGAAATAGGTTCAAAGGAAAAGAATAGACAAAAAATCTAATCCCTTTCCAATAGGAGTTGTAACTTGAAGAAGTAAATTGGAGAATTCTATAAAACTGAAACCGAATGTTGGAACTTTGGATAAATCTAGAAGAAAAACTACCAAAAAAAGGAGAGAAGTTGAATGTATGCAGAATATTGCTGATTGGAAGCAAGAAACTATTCTGGATCTTACTCCTAAAAAGTTATAATGAAAATCATAACATGGAATATTAGGGGAATGAATAGTATTCATAAGTTGGATATTGTTCAAAACTTTGTTAGAGAGCACGAAATTGAAAATAATTAATCAATTATATATTGTCTTTGATGTTACAGAAAATGTCATATTTTTACTAGTTAGTGTATGCCAAGCTCACTCAAGCGATGGAGATAGTTTCTTGTGTTTGCTAAGAATTCTAGTGTTTGCCAAGTTTAGAAGATAGTGTCTATTGAGTTCACTTGGGCATTGAAGAGAAGTTCACAAAAGTTGTGTGTTAACCAAGTTCACTCGTTTACCAAAGGAAGCTTGCAATGGTGCAGAGTTGACCAATTTCACTTGGTTAACATAGAAAAATCATTTCAGTGTTAGTGTCTACTAAGCAGGGTTGGCTAATAAAGCATTTTCTTGTTTTGGTATATTGAGTTTAATGGATTTGTTTGTTCGTTCTAGTCAACTGAAGGGATGAAGAATAATTGTTATAAGTTGTATTCAAGATGACTTGACAATGTATATGATATAAGTATTAGGTCAAGTTGAGGATTGAAGATAAGTGTGAAGGATAAACATAATATCCTTGTTGGGAAGCAAAGATTAATCTAACTAGGAAGGATCAAGTATTTGAGCCAGAATTGAGATCTAAAATCAACAATACAGTTGCATTAGCAATTGGGTCATATCATTGTTGTACTCTCTGACCATTGTAGTAGTGTATCAAATCTTTTAACAAAGTTATCCTAACAACTATTTGCCAAATCTTCTAGGGTAAAATTACAAAGATGTGTCACCTTTTAGGATGACTTATCAGAATGAATGAATTTGAGTATTTCTATCTAAAAATCAATTATTTTTCAAACATATGATCTACATAAATTTATTGTAGCTAAGTTATATATGGTCTCACACTTTTCCAATTGGAAATATCTATTAAATGCATGTGTTATACTAGTTTGCATCCAATTACTAAAGAAATAAAATTATTTCAGAAAAATGGCATTTTAATTACTCTAATTTTTTTAAATTATATTTTATTAATAACATATAAACACTATTTTATAGAGCTCAAAGTCAAGAATATTCACATATAGATTTTATAGTGTTTTAAATAGATATAATATATTGTAATTAAAAAATTCTACAGGCACGTATTTTAACACTCGAAAAGATGTTAATTTTTAGAAAGAAAAATATTAAATAATATCAAAAAATTAAAAAATTATATTTCGTTCTAGAGGAGAGAGTCCTCTTCTAGAATCTATAATTTTTATTCTGGTTAGAATATATTTGTTTTGAAAAATGTGGTGGGAGATGAAAACTATCAATTTTAGGTGATTTGAAATTTGAATCATTATAGAAGATAAAATATAGGTTTTAAAATGCTAGTTTTTATTTTTGATTATTCTAGCTATATATTTTATCTATAACATAGTCTGAGATCAAAGAGAAATAAGTTTATTTCCATATAGTTTTTTGGTGGGAACTAGACCCCTAATTTTTAGCTTTTTTCAACAACTGAAAAATCATCTATAAAAATTAGGAAAATAGATCAATTCTTATTCCAAATTATTTACTAAAATTTATAATCCTAAACTTCTTCCATTTCTACACAATTTATTAGTTTATTTCATTTTCAAATTTTAAATGATAATACCAATTTTATATCATTGAAGTTGAATAATTATACTTTTGTTAGCCTTTTCTTTTACAAAAGGGTGACACAAGTTTGTGTTTTTACCCTCTAACAAGGTGGAATTTCTAGATTGAAGTGTCTAAAGACCTCTAACAATTACACTCCTAACACGGTGATTAAATCCTCTAACAGTTTGTTTTGTAACCTTTAACAGGGTTGGCTCCTAACAGGGCTCACTTCAAAAAAGTGAAAAACAGTAGTTAGTTGCAATTGGCATTTTCTCAAATTGGGTTTCCATGTTAAATATTGGTGTCACTTGTGTTCATGCTATTTATTTTATGTGTATGCAACTAAGTTAATTAAGGTTAATCACAATTAAAGTATTAAGATATGCATGTTCAATATTTGTCGAGTAATAGTTGGTATTATAGTGCTTGTCAAGTTACAACATATTGTTAGTGTTAACCGAGTGCCTATGTGGTAATCGAGCAACAATAGTTTCAACATTGTTTATGTTTTTCATTGAGATCTAAGAGATCTAGGATTTATTTTTGTGGTAACTAATTCACCTCTCCCTTCTCAGTTACTCATCTTATATTTCTAACAATTGGTATCAGAGCTTTTGTTGCTTGCAAAGAAGGTTTCAAGGACCTATGCTAAAGATCAAGATGTCTTACAGGAGAGAGATTCCAAAGTTGAACAAAGATAACTTTCAGGCATGGTAGGAACTTATAAAGCTACATATAGAAACCATTTGTGATTCAAGTCTGAAATATTTGAATGCTCAATATAAATCTTCTACTGGAACATTGACTATGGAGGAGATTATTGAAAAGAAGAATCATAACATTATGATGATTGACATTGCATCCAGTCTTAACTATGCTGAATTTGACAATGTCAAAGGGTGTGCTATTGCTCAAGAGATGTGGACAAAGATAAAGGATATCTATGGAGGTGACGATAATGTTAGAAGAGCCAAGGCAGAAAGCTTGAGATGTTAGTTTGATTAGATGAAGATGAGAGAGGATGAAAACATTGCAAAATATGTTGACATAATCAAAGCTAGTGTTAGTGCAATCAAAGCCTCTAGAGGAAAATTGAGGATGTGACAATGGTCAAAAAGGTACTCAAAACCCTTCTTCCTATCTATGCAATCAGAGTGTCAGCTATTCAAGATATGAGATGTGATCCAAATAATAAGATAACCTTGGATTCTCTAGTGGGAAGATTGACAACATTTGAGCTAGATAACTATAATAGTTATGTTCCTAGTTCTAGAAATCTTAAGTTTATATTTAAAGCCAAGTTGTCACTCAAAAAGAAAGCTGCAAAGTCTAAAGGAAAACAATCTGAAAGTAAAGAGAAAGACAATTCTAACAATGATCTTGAAGTTATTGAAGCACTACTTGCAAGAAGATATCTTAAAGGCAAAGGAAAGTACAAAGGTAAAATTCCTCTAATCTATTTTTCTTGTGAACAAGTTGGTCACATTGTTGTAAGGTGTCCAAACAGAGATGACAAAGAAGAATAACAAGTATAAAGGCAAGAAGGATTACAAGAACTAAAAGGACTACAGGGATAAAGGTAAGAAGTCATATTTCATGGCTAAATATTCTAATAGCAGTGATGATGATGAAATGATTTATATTGTTGTAAAAGATGAATAAGATAATGAAGATGATAAAATGACAATTATCTCTCATGTTAGTGAAAATGATACATGGATTATTGGTAGTGGTTGTTCTCATCATATGATTGGTGATAAAACAAAGTTTGAACATATGGAACACTATTATGGTGGAAGTGTAAGATTTTGAAACAATGAACCATGTTGCATAAACGGAAAAGGTTGCATTTGTCTAACCAATGAACTCAAATGTGATAATGCTTATTGGGTGGAAGGACTAAAACATAATCTACTGAGTGTGGCATAGTTGAATAACATTGGATTCAAGGTAGAATTCATGAATGGGAAGGCCAAGCTACTAGATGGAAGAGGAAATCTAGTTGGATTCGATAACCAAAAAAAAAGGTAACTTATTCTACCTAGATCTTAATTAAAGTTCATGTTTCATTGCTCAAGTAGAAGAAAGTTGGTTATGGCATAAAAGGTTGTGTTATGTGGACTTTGATAACCTAATCAAGATAAGAAAAAATAAAAGAGTAAGAGGTATTCCTAGTCTAAGGAAAGTTGATATGGGTCTAGGCAAAAATTATTAAATTGGTAAGATGGAAAAGACAAGTCTTAAGAGCAAGAACTATCATTCTAAATAAGTCTTGGAGTTGGTTCATACAGACCTTCATGGACCTATTGGTACAGAGAGCTATAGAAAAGATAAGTATTTTATTTTATTTGTTGATGATTAGTCTAGGAGGATGACAGTAATGTATCTAAAAGATAAGTCTGAAGCTTTTCAAAAGTTCAAGTGGTATCTGACAAGACTAGAGAAGGAAATCGAAAAGAAGCTGAAATGTTTGAGATCAAATAGAGGAGGTGAATTCATTTCTAATGAATTCAATGAATTCTACACTCGAAAAGGAATCAAAAGACAAGTATCAACACATAGTACACCTCAGTAGAATGGTATAGTAGAAAGAAGGGACATATCAATCATGGATTATGCAAGAACCTTGATGATAGAAAAGAATGTTGTAATCAAATATTGGAAGGAAGCAATCAATTCAATAGTTCATACCTTAAAAAAAGTACAACTAAAAAAAGACTCAAATTAGACTCCTTATGAACTATGGCATGGTTGCAAACCTAATGTAAGTTACTTGAAAGTATTTGGTAGCAAATGTTATATTTTGAAGGAGACTAGGTAAATTTGATGTCAAAAGTGATGAAGGCATATTCTTAGAATACTCTATAAAGCATACAAATGTTTGAATCTAACTACTCATAAGATCATAGAAAGTGCACATGTGAAGATTGATGAGTTTGCAGAAAAGAGTGAAGAAAAGAGAAGCACAGAACTTGAACATTACGAAAAGTTTATTTACTTTGAACCTGATGCATTGCCTAATCCAAATGGAAGTCAACAGACTCCACCTCCGTAGTCCCCAAAATCTCTAAAAGAACCCAAGTTGCAGCCAGTGCAACCTAAGTCATAGTCTGAAGGACCCGATTCACAGTTAGAAGCTACTGAGTTGTAGCCAGTGCAACTCAAGTTTGAGTTTGAAGGACCTGAGTAATAGATAGTGGGACTCGAGCATGATGTAGAAGATCATGGTGAGGAAAGTGGAACATATTCTAACTTCAAAGTGCCTGTATTAGCAAAATATGTTAGAATACACTATGACCCTAAGTAGATCGTCGGAGACAAGTCAAATGGAACAATTCCAATGAAAAAATTGAAAGGTACATGTTTGCTTGCTAAATTTGAACCGAGAACAGTTAAAGATGCTTTGGATAATGAAAGTTGGATTGAAGAAATGAATAAAGAGATAGAACAAATAAAAAGGAATAAGAATTTGACTCTTGTTCCCAGACCCAAGGATAAGAATGTAATTGGCACAAAGTGGGTTTTCATAAATAAGTTGAATGAAGATGGAGAAGTTTCAAGGAACGAAGAAAGGTTAGTATGCAAAGGTTATTCTCAAGAGGAAGGTATTGATTATGGTGAAACTTTTGTTCCTATTGCAAGATTAGAAGGTGTTAGGACCTTACTTGCTTATGCTACACATAAATGATTTAAAGTGTATCAGATGGATGTGAAATTTGCATTCTTGAATGGAATTCTAGAAGAAGAAGTCTACATAGAAAAACCTAAAGGCTTTGTAGATCCTAGAAAAAAGGATATAATTTTTAAAATGCACAAAACACTGTATGGTCTCAAACAAGATCCCAAAGCTTGGTATGAAAGACTTCATAAATATTTGATAAAGATTGGTTTTCAAATGACAAATGATAATAACAACCTATACATCAAAGAAGTACTAGTTAAAAAGATTGTGTTGGTAGAAATATTTATGGATGATACATTGTTTATTGGAAATGATGATTTGTGAAAGTCTTTTTCAAAGGAAATGAGTAAGGATTTTGAGATGTCAGTGTTTGGAGAAATCAAATTCTTTGTTGGCTTGCAGATTCAATAGAATAAATATGGTATTTACATTACTCAATCTAAGTATATCAACGAGATACTAAACGGGTTTAGAATGGAGGATTCAAGACCAGATGGAACAACTAAACATAAGCTTTCCAAAAATGATTATTCCAAGGAGGTAGATCAAACCACATGTAAATCAATGATTAGAAAACTACAATATGTAGTACATACTAGGCCTGATATTTCTCTTGTAGTTGTTATGGTGGAAAGATTTTTAGCTAATCCTAAAGAAAATCATATGATTGCAATAAATAAAATCATTAGGTATTTGAAGGGTACTTTAGATTATGGATAATGGTACAAGAAAGGAGGAAACTTAGATTTGAAAGCCTTCACTAATGCAAACTAGGCAGGAAGTGTTGATAATAAGAAGAGCATTAGTGGTGGAGTGTTCTTTCTTGGTAAGTCACTAGTTTCTTGGACAAGTAAAAAGAAGAATTGCATCTCTTAGTCTTCAATAAAGGCAGAGTATTTTGCAACAAGAGTCAATTGTTCCAATATTATTTGTTTCAAACAATTGTTGGAAAATATGAAGGTAGAAACCAAGGATCCAATTGTTATTTTCTATGATAACACTAGTGTAGTCAACATATCAAAGAATCCGATGATGGATACCAAGACCAAGCATATGCAATAAAATATCATTTTTCTGAAAGAATTGGTGCAAGACAAAGAGGTGAAATTGGAATATGTGAATATTAAAGAACAAATTGTAGACATATTCACCAAGCCATTACCTAAGGATGCATTTTTGTATCTAAGAGGTAAGTTAGGGGTTATTCCTCTATCTGAAGCTCACTAAATGAAGTTTAGTGATGCATTAACCAGAGCATGTTGAAGATCAATCAAGTTGATGTAGTAATAAAATGGTAGATTACATATGAATACGTACATTAGGTACATTGAAATTCACTAGATATTGTCTTTGGCATAAGATGTCAAAGAGGGAGAGATTGTTGTGACATCATTTCAAAGAGATTTTTTTTGAAGATGTCAAAGAGGGAGAAATTGGTCTGATATCAAAGGAGAGTTTTCTATCAAAAGAAGATGTTGAAGACAAAGTTTTTTGATAGAGGGTGAAACTAAAGTTAGAGGAAGAGATTGAAGTCAAAGGGATTTCACATTGATAGAGGGAGTTCTCATGGATGAGAATCAGAATGAAACTAATGATATTATCCTTTATTTTTCTCTAAATTTTTATTGTGTTATGACGTGTTGTGTTTATATCAATGCCAAAGAGGGAGATTGTTTAAAACAATTGATCAATTATATATTGTCTTTTATGTTACACAAAATGCCATATCTTTACCAGTCAGTGTATGCCGAGCTCACTTGGGCAATGAAGACAGTTTCCTGTGTCTTCCAAGCATTCCAATGTTTGCCAAGTTTAGAAGACAATGTCTACTAAGTTCACTTGGGCATTGAAGAGAAGTTCACAAAAGTTGAGAGTTAACCAAGCTCACTCGGTTGCCAAAGGAAGTTTGTGAAGATGCAGTTTTAACCAAGTTAACTTGGTTAGCACAGGAAAACAATTTTAGTGTTTGTGTCTATTGAGAAGGGTCAGCTAATAAAGGATTTTCTTGTTTGGAATATTGAGTTTAATAGACTTGTTTGTTGGTTCTAGTCGACTGAAGTGATGGAGAATAATTGTTATAAGTTGTATTCAAGCAAACTCGACAATGTATATGATATAAGGTCAAGTTGAGGATTAAAGATAAGAAGATGCTTAGAGGAAGTGAATTGGAAGGATAAACAAAATACCCTTGTTGGGCAGAAAAGATTAATCTGATCAGGAAGGATCAACTATTTGAGCTAGAATTTGTAATCACCTAAAAATGGTCATCTAGACTATTAGCCCCCTTCTCAGCATTTTGGCTAATTTAATTTAATCACTTACCTAGGCCAAATTGCTAATAATCAATTTATTTGATTATAACCTATAGTTTGACTATACTATCCTAAGTTCATTATTTGATTAAAAGAACATGTCCTCTTTTAATTAAATAAAGCACCCCATTCTTCTAACCCACTTAAAGTGCATACATAAAGTCCTTTTTCTATTTTACAATTAAAAAAAAAGGCTTGTGAGACTTTTGTCTTATATGACAAGTCAACTTATATTCTACTGGTTGACTTGTGTGTGCACATGGATCACACCTATTTTCGAATTCCACCGTTGATCATCCACCATCTCCATCTTGATCTCTACCATCTGTATGACTTTAAAAGGGAGAGAGCTTTCCCCCTCAAAGGATCCATCCATCTTTTGAATATTGTTATGTTGCAGGTTTTCTAATAGGTTTCTTTGGAGCTTTGTGGAGAACTTCTCATTTCTTGTCTCATTCTCTCATTCCATCATATTAGCATAAGATCATATGGCATTCTTAGCATAGTTGCATGTTAGTTTAGCTTTAATTCTTGCAATAATCTCACATAGTTTAAATAATGGTATTGTAACACTCTCATTCACATTCTAGCATAGCGGCATCTTGCATTTCCATTCAAGTTTAGTCTCCCATCTTGCATTGCATCTTTGAGGAACTCATTGTAGACACTTTCATTTTTTCTCTTGCCTCAAAGAACCTCCCATTGCATGGTTTACTAGCAAGAAGCACATTTCTAACGCTTGGCTAAGAGCCTTCATGTTTGAATACTAGCTTCTTGCACTCCGTGGATAGGGAGCTCTAAGTCGGCATCTAAGCATTCCAACTCATGGAATCGTTTGGATAGAATGGTTTAGAGTGTGACACAAATCGAGTGTACATTTTTGGCGCCCACCATGGGGCTAGACTGTACGTTTCACCCTAAATTTTCCTATTTTCACTTACATTTCCCTTACTACTCTGCATTTTTTTCTTTTTTTACAGTCGCAGTTTTGGGTGACAGTTTTCCAGTATCGTGCGACAGTTCACAGTACTATCGTGCGACACTATTTTTTGAAATAGTGTCGCAGTTGAAGCCTGCATACTATCGCCCTCTATGCAAAAGTCTGTCGCATGGCTGAAAAAAAAGTGTCGCTTGAACAAAAACTATCGCCTTCGTGTACTATGAAGTATCGCACGATATTTGTTCAGCAAAAAGTATCGCCTAATGATTTTTTTGCTTGTTCCTTGAGGGATTTGATCAAATTTATTCTTAGTTGGTTGACTGTTGTTTTTAAGCAGATTTCTAGGCTATTTTACAGACGTTTAATTCACAGTTTTTGTGATTATTTCGTGCTAACTTGTGGGCTAACAAGTTGTGATTTCAGGTTGCCATCCTTGTGAAAAAATTAAAACATTGCATAAAAAGAACGCATGTCAAAGCTTCAAATGCACAAGGGCTACTAACATTATTTGCAGGGCTGCCCAAAGCATAAAAACCCAAACTTTCTTGCTTTTTTGTTTTCATGTGTGGCATTGACTAATTTTTCATTTTTCATAGGCATATAAAACTTGTGATTGGAGTCTTTTGGTAATAGGAGAGTACGCTCTTCACCCTTATGGTGAATCAAAAATCTTGACTTGCCATTTGGTTTCAAAAGCAAGGGGTAACTAAATCTTCTTGGTGTGTTTGGGAGAAAATGATTGGAATAGGAGAGTATGCTCTTCACCCTTGTGGTGAATCAGAAATCTTGACTTCTGAAAGTTGATCCACTCGTTGTGTAGTTTAGAATCTTTTAGAGGGCTTGCTCTTGGACAACCTAAGAGGAACGACCCAAGTGGGGACAAGCAGATTACCTGGCTCTTCCAACCCACTATAAACTCAAGGCTATCAAGGACACAAAACCTTGGTAGACATAGTGATTGTCTTCACCTAGTGTGATCGCTTATGGGATTTTGACCATAGGGAGATCACTAGGTAAAAATGCTTAAGGTACTCTTGGGGTCATGAGATCAGTTACTCATCACAAGGTGAGGTGTCTCGTAATTGGGAGCAAGAGGAACACTATGAACAGAAGCCCTATCTAAACACCCTAAGTTAGTAACTACCTTTTTTAGCTGCTCAACTTCTTGGTGCAAGGATCAATCCTAGTGGACTACCTGGATCACCCCAAGATTTTACACTCACCATCTGTGTTCCCTTGGTTATGCTTATGGCATTTCCATGACAAATCCAATATCTCTTGTGGGAAACCGATTGGTGTGAGGCAAAGGAGCATCAAGCGTGGGCCAAGTTGTTGAGTAATGAACCATGTCCTTAGGTAGATATTGCTTGATGTGTTCTTGAATGTGCTAGACCTATGAAAATCTTTTGAACATACACATGACGATAGTTCTAGGGATTTCTTTTAAGACCTCACATATGCTTGTATCATGCAAGGTTGCTTTGTCTCTTGCTTGATTGTTTGAAGACTACTTCATGTGTCACTATCTTGCTTGGAAATAAATTATTTTTGAACATCAAACTTGCTATGCTATCAACTATTGTCAAACTTTGTCAACCAAGTCAAAGCATCAAGTCTTAACATTTTTCTTGTGTTGCTTGCTAAGGGGAGTCTCATCATTTGACTTTGATTTGCTATGTCTCTAGTTTTTGAACATGCTTAAAGTGGCTCTTTGGTCTTAGCACTCTTGGTCTTTTTGTTTTCATGGTCTATACATGCTTGCTAGTTATCCTTTTGCTAAAATGGCTACCTTGATTTCTTGACTACACTCTTGGGTTGGGAAAGTTTTTCACTTGTCACCCTACTTGCTCTATCTATTTGGCTATTTTGGCATCTTGCCTAGCTATTGACTTGAGTCATTCATGTCATAAGTTTCTTGGACATATTGTTTGATAAGTCACTTTAATCTCTCTCTACTATATTGGCAAGTGAACACTCTACCTCTCTAGTTTGGACATCAAGTTATCTTGTGTCACCCTATTAGCTTCCTCTAGTCTCCTTCATGCTTGATTATCTATCTACCACTATGGGATCTAAACCTTGTGCTACCAAAATTCAACCGAATCTAGATGATCATGATACCTGCCATGTCACTAAAGAGTTTCAAGATCTATATGCACAATACAAAGAACTAGAAGAGACAAATGATCTTTCTTACCTTCATCTCTCTAAGCGCATGATAGAAATTAAGTTTAAACTTGAGAAAAGGTTGGAGGAGAAGATTACATTGTTACATGAATCTTCCTTAAGGTCTTTATATGCATGTGAGTCACCTTCTTTGAGGTCATCCTCTTCTTCTAGGTCTACATGCTCTACTTCAAGACATCAAATGTCTTCATCTTCTAGATCTAAAGACCTCTTTAGAGAATAAGCAAGTGATACCTTCTTTGAGCCTATGCCAAAATTTCATGATGGACCTATCTTTGACCAAGATAATAATGAAGAAATGGATGCATTCTATTCACTTGAGAAACAACCAAAGGACTGTAGACATACTTTTGAGAGAAATTTTACTCCCTTGGGGAATTCTTATGATGACATTTTGAGAACACTTCTTGGCACCAAGCTCATCATGTTGCCTAAGTCTAGCTCCTATGGAAATCCATTCTTGGATACCTATTGTGCCTATCATCAATCTAATGACCATGCTACTTCTAATTTTATAGAGCTTAAACATAAAATCCAAGATCTCATTGATGATGAGATTATTGATCTTGGAACCTCTAGTGACTCATGTGCTGAGGATACTTCTCTTGAGCAAGATTACATTGATGAACCTATGTCTAGTAGTGGCTTCATTACATCCTCCACTTCTTCCAACACTTCAAATCTTTTCAACATGCCTCCATCAAACAAAAAACCTAGTGCTTTCCATATGCAATATGCGTACCCTCAAGGGCTACCTCTAAAAGAAACTCAAGCTAACCTTCACTTGGCTGCAAACCTTTTCCATGCTACTAATCCTAAATATCCTCAACCTTCAAGCAATACTATGCCTAATCCATGCACTACTTCATTCACTCTTCATTCTCCCTTGTCCTTAGAAGGAGCTCCATGTCAAGAGGACTCTCAAAAAGAAAAAGCTATAAATGTCAAGAAAGATCAAGATCAAGCACCCTTTCATCTCTTTCAAGATTTTTTCCCTCCATATCCTATATCTTGTCCACCTACTAAGTATGATAAAGATACCACTTCCATTATCTGCCTTGAGCTTACTGAAAATTATGAGAAAAGTTCCCTTCATATGCTATCCAAAGCTACTTGTCAAGATCAAATCATCCCCTCATGTTCTACTTCTCTACATCCATTTCAAAATTGTGCTCAAGCTTCAAGTGCTTCTATTAAAAATGTTGTTCCTATCAAAGGTACCCATGAGTCTATTGATGGCTTTGACTATGTTGCTCACTCTAAAGATGTTGATATCTCTTCCCACTATCCCTTTGCATCTTCTAAATCTATCCTTGGTCCTTATCCATCTAAGCTAAAGCATTCAAACCTTCCATCCATATTGGGGCCTTATGTTCCTTCATCTCCTACACTATCCACTCCTAGCTCTCCCATCATACCTCAAGATCAACAAAGACACTCATCCTTGATGAATTTTCACCCATCTATCCATCTAAACTAGTCATATCAGCCTTATTCATCCACAAATCCCAAGTCCTTTGGAAGTGAGAATAAACATAAGAATCCATTGAAAAAGAAAGATCACTATGTCCCATCTAATCGACATGTGAATGCTAAGAAGGAGAATGCACAAAAGAGACCACAAAGCTCCACTATTAAAAAAGCTAAATCAAAGAAAATATGGGTTCCTAAACCCATTATTGAAGAAATGTTTTTTGAAGTATCCAAAGGAAAACATAAAGCTATATGGATTCCCAAGTCTCTTTTAAAAGACTTGAATATTGAAAATACTTCAAAGTTGACATTCAAGCTTCCAAAGGCTTCCATTCTATCTTCCAAAAAATTTCTAAAAATATTCCAAAGCCTTCCACTCCATTTTTTTCCAAATCTCTTCTACCACCTCATAGATCTAAACCTCAAGCTACTTCATCCATGATTCCTCCATCATTTCAATACCCTTAAAGGTGTGTGTCAATGTTGATCTTGTCCAATATTTCAACTACCCTCATGAAATCCTCTAAATCTTACACTTACTTTCTATACATGAACTATTATCCTCCATATACTCTTCCTACTATCATTTCTCTTTCATCACCCTATCAACATCTTTGAGCATACCTTTCTATGGTCTTGGCTTATCATGACTTATCTTTTCTATAGGAGCACTATCTACATTCAAACAGCTTGAGCTCTTTCTAAAAATTCAAAAAAAAAATAGAAAAAGAAAAAAAAGCAAAAAAAAATAAAAATGAAAATGTGCCTTGGTGAAAACCACTTCTTGTGGCACCTTGGTAGCAAAAGTAAAGAGAAATAAATTTATTCTATGGTGAAAACTACTTCTTGTGGCACCTTGGATAAGTACCATGATGAAAACCTAGCAAACAGGTATCATGTGTAATTCTTCCATCATCCATCTATCCCCTCTTCTCTCTTTGATCTTGACAATGTTGAGCTATATTTGCATATTGGCTATCTTATCCACAAGATTTTCTATTGTGCTCTTCCATTCTCTCATAGCCTCTATCTGGAGCTTTATTATTATTGCTCTATCCCATTATTATCTTATCTAGTTGACCCCTGAGTCTTGATCATAATAAATGAAACATGGTTCTCATAGGTCTCTTGACATGTCTACTCTTTTGGACTACATGCTTCATGCTATCACACTTGTTGGCTTCACTACTTATCCTACATGCTATCTTGCTCATTTCTTCCATTGCTTATCCAAAACCTACTTTATATGGCTATCTTTCCCTAGCTTGGGTACTCTTGACGAGTGCGTCTTTGAGGATCACTTTCACTTTCTTCATACTCCTTTCTTATCCATCTTTGTCTATCTACCAACTTTCTCCTCCATCATGTCCTATACCTTGCTAGACATTGGGAGAAAATGATGTGATCTTGCTTGAGAATAGTGATCTCTAAATTATTCTAAAAAATCCAAAAAATCATATATGATGCTGAAAAAATCCTAAAAATGAGAAAATATCTTGAAAAAATGATCATCTTAGTGAAAACCTAGCAATAGGCACTTTGATGTATCACCAAAAAAATCAAAAATACAAAAATACAAAAAAATTGAAAAAAGCCCTGAAAAAATCTGTCAAGTGGTGAAAATCTGGAAACAGGTACTACTTGAAACCCTTGCACCTATGTCTATCAGTCTCAATCACCTACTTTGCTACACATTTCCTAGCTTGGAATTTTTTCTTTTCCTCATCTTGGGGGCATAACTACTTAGCCTTTTTGAGGTATTCTTGTGCATTTGGGTTTCTTTGACAACTCACAAAACAATGTTTCTCAACACTACCCCCACCCACTTTGACATCAAGTGTTTCTCAACACTTTTAAGATAGTTTACCTACGGTCTCCGATGTCACGATATTTCTCACTATCAGAATCAAGTCTTGAAGAAATGGCCAAGTGACTTACACACATGCACTTTAACACTTAAACAACTGAGCTATGCTGATCTTTATCTACTTTGTGTGTTGTCTATGACGATTTCTTTACTATATGTTCCATCCCTAATAGTCTTTCAAGGATGTCATTGAATAGAAGACTGGGGGCATGGGGCATGTTTTCTTGATTTCTGCTTGTGGGTATACTTTGTTTGTCTATAGTGTTGTAAGCATTTATGCTTGAGCTATTCAACATTTTGACTTACAAATGTATCATCCTTGACTATTTTGCAATATCGCACTTGGGGTTTATCCTGGCACTTATGCCTTGATACAGGTGTAATCTTGCTAAATTAAACTTAAAGAATCTAATAGTGTAATTATCTTGACTTACATGTCTCTGGTGCTTAGATTGGATTTCCACATACCTATCTGATATCGATCATATTCATATCCTCATAGTCATACTAGTGATGGTTGTATGATCTCATGATGTCCCTAATAAATGCTCAATGATGAAATTAAGAGTCTAAATGTTATGCGCTTCTTGCTGGTAAACCACTTTGCATATTAGCTTGCATTTTAGGTTCATTTTCTAGCTTAGTATTTCATTCTTGCATATGGGGAGAGCTCTCTCTTCATCTTTTTGTGGAAATATCAGCTAACTCCTTTCATATATTTCTTTACTTTCTTCTTGTTCATGTCTTTTCACCTTCTTAATCTTTTACTCCATTTCTTTGCTACCCTGTCATCACAAGGGGTTAATCCAAAATCATCACATACGATCTATCCAAGTGTCACATTTTCACAAGAACATTTAAGTCTATACCATCCATATGAGAGATCAAAATCAATACTCATAAGAATATACACATACATGAGCTGAAAACAAAAACTGAAACATCACATGAAAGTTGAAACATACATTTTGAGACAAGTACACAAGAATATTGATAAACCCAGCATCTCATATATATATCAAATGTGTCATGGTACATATACAAATTTGAGATCCAAAATCTAGATATATGTCTCAAAAATACATGAGGTACAAATCAAAACACAATGTCATGTCTGACTGCCACCCTCTGCGGTTGGTGTTGGCCCTGGTGGAGGAGCCTGTCTCCTATCCGATGCCTACACTGCACCCTCTGATCTGCCTGCTCACTCTGAATAATCAGGAAGACCCTGTCCTGGTGGTACCATACTCCTATAGGCAGCATAATAGTATGCAGCTCGGGCATCATGATGCGCTGCCTCTCACCTCGCAGTATCCCACTCTCAGTGCAGCTCATCTGCTCATGCTCGCTCATCCATCAGCTGCTGATCCTGTACTGCAATGGTCACCTGAGCTGCTTGCAGCTCTGCCTCCAAGGCACGGATCCTTGCACCCTACTCCTCTCCTTCTGTTGGCTGCTCTGCGGGTGCCTTTACCCTAACCGCTCACCATCTCCTCAAGGGCACCTCCTCCTCTCCACCATTAGACTCTGAGGACTCCTCCCCCTCCTGCATTGCCTGTGCTCGCATCCTCCTCCGCCCTGCTCGGGAACTCTCCCCCTCCATCTACCTACCACCTCTCCCTCTCCCTCTCCCTCTGCCTCCTCCTCCTTCGCCGCCACCTCCACCTCCCACTCCTGCAGGTGCTGCATCTGGATGTGTGAACCAGGAGAATGGGTGTCTCTACATCTCCTAAAGATACCTCAGATCAGCCCCTACATCTGCCACATCTGGGCGATAATCCCAGGGAGTCGCCACTAGTGCTACAGTATCCCAAACTACTGTCTGATAGTCCAGTATCGGTAGCCATCCCAATCCCTCATCTATGCGCATCCGGGCATAGGTAGTGGTCTCCACTGACACCACCTATCACTCTGCAAACTGTCGCCATATGCGACTGATCATAAACTGCTCCACAATGTCTGCGCTCTGACCCACCAGCGGTCTGCTATACCGCATGTAGTCTAACTCCCATGAATCTGACCACCGCTGACACTCCCGATATGTTCGCCATGTGAATGCTGTCAGCTCATCAAACAGGCATCACTAATAGGTCACATCTCCACTATGCCTCTGTGGGATGAAACCTCTATAGCAAAAAATATATGGCTGGCTGCGCTCTCATGGCTGCACCCGTGGTCAGATCACAGCAATGTGCTCCCAAGCCTAGATCTGTGCTAACACTGCTCTGCATGCCCATGAGCCACCCTCATGGTATACTATCTCATGAAGCTCGTGGTACATCTCTGCTAGTATAGCAGGCCGCCACGCCATCCTACATGGTCGGGAGATCAGATCATATACCAGTCGACCCCATCCTAGTAGAAAGCCTTTCTGGCCTCAGTCTGTCACCAGGGCCTGGGCTACCAAAGAGCATAACAAACTGGGCAAAGGATAATCATATCCGTACTCATTCATCAATCTCTCCCAACTCAGGTGATGGTCCAGAATGGTCACATCTTGGAAAATCTCCTACACTCGCGCTCGCCCCTTTGTCAAGGTCGTATCATAGTACACCTGTGCCATCACCAAACTTAACATCAGTACACCTAGCATCCAACATCGAAATGGCTAAATCAATAAACTACTAACCAAGTAACTTATCGGCTCATTGTGACATGGCACTTGTAGAATGCGATATACATCCTCTAAGGTAATCGACGCCTCGTCGGTCAGTAAGTGAAAGGTGTTATGCTCGCTATGCCACCTCTCTGCTAGTGCAGATAGCAAACCATGGTTTGCCCGAATATGGGGCATCCGTACAACCCAACACAAGCCCATGGCCACTAGCGGAGTCTGCTCCTCATTGCTCAAATGCTCCACAACACGCAAACCAACCACCCTGGGAGCTCTAATCTATAATGCCAGGAATACCTCATTTTAAGGTAAAACAAGCAATCATCAGTAATAGTCACATGACAAAAAAAAGCATTAAGAAAAACAACAAAACTAGCCGTGCGACACTTTTTACATAAAGAGTGCGACATTTTTTTGAAACAGTGTTGCACGACACTTTTTACATAGGAGTGTGATATTTTTATGTCATGCGACATTTCGCACCGCATCGTGCAACATTTGGGTATCGCCGGGGTGACATATTTTTCTGAACAGTGCGACACTTTTTTTGAAAAAAAGTGTCGCACAATAGTTTTTCTAAGCCTGTGCGATACTTTAAAAGTATCGCACGACTTTTTTTCAAAAAAATTAAAAATGTGCGAAAAAGCTCACAAAAAGCTCGAAAAAGCGACAAAAAGGTAGTTACTTACCGGCGCCCCATATCGCTCTGGCCGATTATGCAACCGACTGCGCTCGAAACGGTGTCGATGAAGAGGAATGTTCGCCTAAGCCATGATGCTATGTGGACCACACAAAATCTCTCAAATCACCAAAAGACAAATGAATAGTGAAAATGACACTTGGACCCCTTTTATAGACTCCAACCTCATTTTGACCTAATTTTCAAACTCCTCAGAATTGCGCCAAAATTGCACCCCTAGCTAATTTCGATGTCCTAGATCCATTTTCGGGATCGAAATCAAAATTAGAGTTCATCTTGATGGTCAAAATTGCATTTAAAATTTTTTACCTTCTTCTAAGCAGTTAGCTGACCGTTTGAGGTCAAATCTTTGAATCATCACTGGGGCATCTTCATGTCTTCATGTCTTCATCATTTCCATGCTTCATATCTACTTCTATTCACCTTTTCACATCTAAATCCTCTTTCTACTCAATTTGACCTAATTTTTATGATTTATCTTTTGCGATCAACTTTGGTCAAACTGGGGCATTTTATCAGTTTCTTATAGTCATTCTTAGGTTCTAATCATTTATCTATCATATCCAACATTGCTATATCTCAATTTTCTCATGTCTAGCTACTTTCTACTTCCTCTTACCTCATTTTGATTTTGATCCTGAGGGGGCAGAAATACTCTATTGCCGATTGTTATAGCTATCTATTTCTTAGGAGCATTTGGTTGACCTTATCACTTGCTCTCGATCTATTTGCTTTGCTAGATGTTAGAATTATTTTCAGATCCTAACATCATCTTCCTAATGTTCAGTACTATTGCTATCAGGCTGTGCATTCAGGACTTGCTATCTATTTCTGCATTTCATTCTTTGGAATTAGATATCTATATCTATCACTGCCTACTTGGCTTCGATCTTCTTTGACATAATGTGTTCCCAGATCGATCACGCATTAGTCAAAGAGGGGCAAATGTAATCACCTAAAAATGGTAATCTAGACTATTAGGCCCCTTCTCAGCATTTTGGCTAATTTAATTTAATCACTTACCTAGGCCAAATTGCTAATAATCAATTTATTTGATTATAACCTATAGTTTGACTATGCTATCCTAAGTTCATTATTTGATTAAAAGAACATGTCCCCTTTTAATTAAATAAAGCACCCCATTCTTCTAACCCACTTGAAGTGCATACATAAAGTCCTTTTTCTATTTTACAATTAAAAAAAAAGGCTTGTGAGACTTTTGTCTTATATGACAAGTCAACTTATATTCTACTGGTTGACTTGTGTGTGCACATGGATCGCACCTATTTTTGAATTCCACCGTTGATCATCCACCATCTCCATCTTGATCTCTACCATCCATACGACTTTAAAAGGGAGAGAGCTTTCCCCTTCAAAGGATCCATCCATCTTTTGAATATTGTTATGCTGCAAGTTTTCTAACAGATTTCTTTGGAGTTTTGTGGAGAACTTCTCATTTCTTGTCTCATTCTATCATTCCATCATATTAGCATAAGATCATATGGCATTCTTAGCATAGTTGCATGTTAGTTTAGCTTTGATTATTGCAATAATCTCACATAGTTTAAATAATAGTATTGTAACACTCTCATTCACATTCTAGCATAGCGGCATCTTGCATTTCCATTCAAGTTTAGTCTCCCATCTTGCATTGCATCTTTGAGAAACTCATTGTAGACACTTGCATTCTTGCTCTTGTCTCAAAGAACCTCCCGTTGCATGGTTTACTAGCAAGAAGCACATTTCTAAGGCTTGTTGAGAGCCTTCATGTTTGAATACTAGCTTCTTGCACTCTGTGGATAGGGAGCTCTAAGCCAACATCTAAGCATTCCAACTCATGGAATCGTTTGGATAGAATGGTTTAGAGTGTGACACAAATCGAGTGTACAAAATTGAGATCTAAAATCAACAATATAGTTGCATCAACAATCAGGTCATATCTTTGTTACTCTCTAACCATTGTAGCAATGTATCAAATCTCTTAATAGAGTCAGCCTAACAACTATTTGCCAAATCCTCTAATAAGGTGGAATTTCTAGATTGAAGCATCTAAAGACCTATAACAAGGCCACTCCTAACAAGCTGTTTAAATCCTCTAATAGGGTCACACCTAACAGTGTGTCTTGTAACCTTTAATAGGGTTGGTTCCTAATAGGGCTCACTTTAGAAAAGTGAAAAATAGTAACTAGTTGCAATTGGTGGTTTTTTCCAAATTGAGTTTCCATGTTAAATCTTTGTGTTACTTGTGTTCATGTCATTTCTTTTATGTGTATGTAGCTAAGATAATTAAGGTTAATCACAATTAACATCTTAATATCTGCATGTTCAATATTTTCTGAGTAACAGTTGATATTATAGTGTTTGTTGAGTTACAACATATTGTTAGTGTTAATTGAGTTCCTGTGTGTTAACTGAGTAACAATAGTTTCAACATTTTTTATGTTTTGTATTGATATCTAAGGAATCTGGGATTTATTTTTGTGGTAACAAATTCACCCCTCCCCTCTTAGTTACTCCTCTTATATTTCCAACACATAAACTTGATATAATGGTGATCTAGGAAACAAAAATGGACAAAGGTAAAGCTAAGAATTTGAAATATTTCAAGAACTATTGTATTATGGCTAGTAGTTCTAAAGGAGGATCAAGTGGTACTTTGATAATGTGGAAGAAATCTTTTTTTTGTGGTATATTGATAGATTCCAATAAGCACTTTATTGCAATTAAGATCTTGAATTTATCTCAGGATAAAAATTGGTATGTAGTTATGTGTATGCTCCTAATAGTAAAAATTTTAGAAAAAAATAATGTGACTATCTTTCTAAGCTAAAGAGATTAGATTATAATAGTAAATGATTATTTTTGGGGGATTTCAATGTTCCTCTCTATGAATATAAAAAGAAAGGGGGAGATTCTAGTCAATTGGACGGACGACTAGATCTTATGGATTTTATTGCTAAAGAAGGTTTAATGGATTTGGACCTCCAAGGGATTGATTTTACCTGGAGTAATAAAATTTTTGGAAATGAATGTATTCAAGCTTATTTGGATAGAGTTCTTATTTCTCTAGAGTGGAGTAAAGATTTTGTCTATACTCTTAGTGCTTTATAGAAGATTTCTTCTGACCACTTTCTGCTCCTTTTTTAAGGTTGAAATTATTCAAAAAAGAAGGAATGTCCCATTTAGATTTGAGAAAATTTGGATGCAACATCCTAACTTTGAGGTTTTATTGATAGATTGGTGGGATATTAATGTTGAAGGAACAACTCAGTTTCAAGTTGCATCCAAACTTAAGTATGTTAAAAGAAGAGTGAGAGAATGAAATAAGAAGTCTTTTGGGAATATCTTTGAAAATAATTCAAATTTGAAGGATGATCTAAAAACTATCCAAGATTAAATTCAACAAGTAGGTTATTTGGAGGAACTAGTTAAAGAAGAGAATGCAAAGTTGGTTGAATACCATGACATCATTTTTAAAGAAGAATTTTTTGAAGGCAGAGGTCTAGATCAATTTGGCTAGAAGAAGGTGATAGAAACATTAAATTTTTTCATCTAACAACTATGAAACATAGATCCAAGAACCAAATTTTTAGCCTTTCTAAGGGAAGAGAGAAAATTACTAATGAAATTGAGATTTCTAATGAAATGTTATCCTACTTTTCTTCTCTTCTAACTTCTAATAGTAATGTGGATGACACTAGGTATTTTGAGCTTCTTGAAGCTATTCCTCATGTAGTCTCTAGTGATCAGTACAAATTTTTGATAGCCATTCCCAATGGAGAGGAAATTATAAAGCAATTAGTTCATTTGAAGGGGGAAAATCCATAGGCCCATATGAGTTTCCTATGTTCTTCTTCAAAAAAGAGTGGAAGCGTAGGTAAAGATGTTTGTGATGTAGTTAAAGAATTCTTTGGAGCTAAAAGAATGCAGAAGGAGATTAATTCTACTTTTATTTTTTTCATACCAAAGAAGCATGGAGCTGACTCCCCTGATCAATTTAGTCCTATTAGCCTTTGTAACTACATTACAAAATCATTTCAAAAGTTTTGACTTTGAGGTTACTGGGTATCTCTAAACAATAGAATGGTTTTATTCTTGGAAGGAAAATCTTGAATTCAATTATCTCAGTTCATGAAAATATCCATTCTTTATCTCTATCCAACAAATAGGGTCTCATTATGAAAGTGGACATTGCTAAAGCTTATGATAGAGTAGAATGGAGTTTTCTTCAAAAGGTATTATGTTCGTTTGGCTTTAATTATTCTGTCATAAAGCTAAATTTTCAGCTTGTTTCCACCTCTTCTCTGGTTGTTTTAGTTAGTGGGGGTTTTGCTGATGTTTTTATTCCCTCTAGGGGTATGAGGTAGGGTGATCCTATTTCTCCGATCCTCTTCACTATTATGTTTGATAGTCTAGGTAGGTATATTGGGAAGAAGGTTTTGAGAGCAGAAATTTAAGGGATGAAACCTACTTCTCATTTGCTTATTTTCTCTCATGAAAAATTTGTGGATGATACTATTTTCTTAGGAAAATTTGATGTTAGGGAGGCTAGAAGTCTTAAAAAAGCTCTAAATCTTTATTCTACTATCTCTAGGTAGTTGATAAATTGGGATAAGAGTTCTCTCTCTTTTGTCAACACTCTTGATCATAAACAAAGGAAAATTGCTAATATTCTTGGTTGTTCTATTGGTTCTTTTCTGAGCACTCACCTAGGCCTTCCCCTCGGACTTAGTCCTTCTGATACCTTTTGGGAGGATCTAATCAAGAAATTCAAGAAGAAATTAGCTAGATAGAAAGGAAACACACTGAGTCAAGTAGGTAAAGTTATTCTTCTAAAAGCTTGTCTTCAAAGCCTCCCAACTTATGCTCTGAGTCTCTTTAGGATTCTAGCTAAATTTTCGAATGCTATTGATAAAATTCAAAGGAACTTTTTATGGTCCAGAACTGAGGATAAAAAGAGATTGACCCTAATAGCCTAGGAGAAGATCTATAAACCTAAGATGGAAGGAGTATTGGGAATCAGATCTATCAGATGTATGAATAAAGCTTTATTGGCCAAACATGGGTGGAGAGTGTACCATGATGATAAGAAATGGAGTTCTATTTAGAAACAAAAGTATCTTTATAATGCCCCCTCTATTTCTACTTTTTTGTCATATCCTATTATCCATAGTTCTTCTACAATCTAGAGTGTTGTCCAAGGTGCTAAACATATCTTGAATAAAGGTTGTAAGTGGAAAGTTGGTAATGAAAGTAAAATTAGGTTATGGGAAGCTGAGTGGCTTTTGTATCACCCATCGGTGGATTATTTTGTGGATTTGAGTCCTATAGATAGATGTAAATAGGGTTATGGAGAATTTGTGGAGAATTATTGGTCTAATAATGGTTGGGTTAATATTGCCGAGATTATTAAAAGTCTTTCTAGCATCCAAATTTATCTTAATACTTGTAGCCTTTATCCTAATAAAAAAGTCTTAACTATGTGGGGGATTGAACCTAGTGGATGCTTCAAGGTCTCTTCTTTGTTTAAAACTAAGGATAAGGTCAATTCCCCCATATGGGCTAAAGCTTGGATCAAGGGTCTCATCCCTAATATTAACATTTTCTTTTGGACTCTACTTAAAAATAAAATTTTGACCCTGAATAATTTTCAAAAAAGAGGTATTTATCTGGTGAATAGGTGTTCTCTTTGTAAGATGGACTTATAAGAGAGGAATCACCTATTTTTGAACTATAGATATAGTCAGAATGTATGGAGATACCTCCTTCAATATTGGAATACTTGGTGGGTTTAGCTTGATAATATTGATAAGTATTTTAAGAATTGGATTTGTCTAATTAGGGGAGCTAAAATTGGATTCCTATGGAAGATCTCTCTTCCCCATCTTTTTTGGGGTATTTGGAAAGAAAAGAACCATAGAATATTTAGAAATAAAGAAACTCCTAAGTGGGTTGTGGGCCATAGTATCATCAGAGCCATTAAAGAGAATTTTAGATCTTAGAACACAAATAGTGATGAAGCCCAAATGAGAAATTCTATGAATGGTATTGGAACTAATACTAAAAAGGAAGACCAAATATAATATGTGAAATGGAAATCTCCTCCTTTGGGTTGGTTGAAAGATAATTTTTGATGGATTTTTTAAAGGGAATCCTGAAAGAGTCAGATGTGGTGGAGTTTTGAGAGACCATTATAGTAGAGTGGTAAATATTATTGTTATTCCTATTGGTAAATCAATTATTCATAAAGTTGAGGCTACTATAGCTATGTATACTATTAGGTTGGTAGTGAATTCTAGTTATAGGAATCTATGGCTAGAAGGAGATTCTCTTAATCTTGTCAATATGCTGAATAATAGGAGTACGACCATTTGGATTATTGATGGTAGCATTAATGAAATTAAAGATCTTATTAATTTTTTTGAGAAATTTATTATAACTCACATCTTCCATGAAGGCAATAAAGTTGCTGACTGGATTATGAATAAAGCGGTCTATAGGGATAAAAAAAATGACCTGGCATGATTAACTCAGCAAGGAGAGTGAGTTGGTGGCGACTATTAATAATGATATGACTAATGCCTCTAAAGAAAATATTACAAAATATTGAGCAATTTATTATGGTTACTAATGGTTTTATGGCAGATTGTTTGCGTATCTCAAGGAGGTACTATTGTGTCACCATTAAAAGTTCTTGGCACCTTTTAAGGATAAATCATTTTCTTGAGATAAAACACACCTTGTTCTTAGTTGATGTTACTATTTCTCAGAAAAATTATAGAGCATGTTATGTGATGGGTGGAGAGCGAAGGAAACAAGAGCCAACAACATGCAAGGAGTGGAAGGAAAAATCTATGGTGTGGAAAATACTATCCAAGGGAAAAGTGATAAAGTATATCAAGAAGTTACATGGCTACAAGCCCCATATCACAGAGTACTTCTTTAAGAATTAGACTGAAGAAAGGGTTACTGTGCATGTTGTTACAGTGAATTTGATAGAGGATTTCATAGTAGAGATTACCAATCTTCCAATGGGTGGGTTAAAATTCAGAAAGGAAACAAGTATTTTGAATGTAGCTTTCAAGAAATTTTTTAAAACTTATGATGAGGAGAAAAGGTTGGTAGAGAATGGGGATTTCTATGACCTGGACCAACTCGAGGCTATATGGAAAGATGTCTTGTCTTGCATTTGTGAATATTGTGAATACTTCATTCTTGATGGAAGATCAAAATGGGTACATAAATTTCATTTCATATTTTTAAACCATTTCTAATATAGAGAAAGGATGTCTTTTCCTTTTTATTTGAAGTTATCTTTGCTTCATAGTCTTCAGGCCCATAGAAAGAAGGAATCTAGACCAGTGCTCCACGAGGAGCTTATTTTATTAATTAAAAATTAATGTAAAAATAATGTAGTAAAACCCTCTCCTTTAATGGAGAAGAAGCATAAATCACTTAGTAATAAGCCTCATCAAAAGATGAGTGCTAAGAAAATTAAGGTTAAAACTGAGGAGGGTTTTAGTGATAGCAAGAGTTCTAAGAAGGAAATTAAGAGGGAGAAAAAGAAGAAAATTATTGAGAAAAAAATAGTCTAAGAAAACTAGAGATGAAGACAATAATATAGAATTAGGGGATTTGAGCTCTAATTTGGATGGTAATTCTGGTAGCAGGGATATTTCTGCACTTAAGCATGAGGTGGAGAGTAGTAAAGATAGGAATGCAGAGTCAAAATCTTTCTCTGAAGCCTCATAGAAGAATGAGGGAAACCATAATGATCAGCCTACTCCCACTAAAAAGGATGTTTTTGATAGTAAGAGTCTAGAGGATATATAAGCTAAGAAGAATAATGAAGGTAAAGCCCGTGTCATTAAAGACCAATGCCTAAATAAAGAGAATCAGAAGGAGATAATGGAATAAAAGGGAACGATTTCTAAGAATCAAATCTATCTCAAGGAAAACCAAGAAATTACCAATGCTTCTGGTAAAAAATCTGGTGATGAGATTGGAGATGAAACTAACTCAGTCAAGGTATCCTTCCTTCATAAAGCCAAGATGAAAGTGGACGTTTCCCTTGAAGTAGACTCCTAGCTTTATAATGAAATAATTGTGCTTAAGAAGAAAATGGATGAAATGTAAAATAAATTGGAACAAGAAAGAACTAAGAGAACCCAACTGGAAAACCAAGTTGGGAATATTCCTGAAAACTTGAAAGAGTATGAAATGGAACTTTGGTAGTTGGTCAAAGACAATGGGAAAAAATGGAGATGGTGAGTTCCAAATTATGTGTTGTGACTGCTAGTTTAGGGAAAAAGAGCAATGAGGAGATTATGTCTCCTGAGGCTGTGGTGGCAAACATCCTTGGTGGGCCAAATAAAAAAACAAGATAGAGTACTAAGAAGGCGACTGATGAGGATCCTGGTTCTACTGCAGAAGAGATCCTTTAGAGTACAATAGAGGCTGGCAATGAATTAGCAAAGGTCATTAAAGAGCTAATCAAGTCACTAGTCTAGTTTGCAGCTGTTTGGTCTCTAGTCAGTTTGTTGGTTCTATTTGTTGTTGTTGTTATTTCTAGTTTTCTATAGTTTTAACTCTAGGTTCTAGGTCCTTGTAAAACACGAGTTAGTACTTTGTTTAAATTCTAGTTTTAGGTCTCTATAAAACTTATTTTTTTGATGCTTTGTTGGGAACTTCAAGTTTTAGGTCCTTGTAAAATTTGGTGATACTTCCTGTATATCTTTTACTTTTGTAAGGGGTTTTCGGTCCCCTCAAAACCTGTTTTTGCGTTAATCTAAAACATATTTGTTAGTTTGTGGTGACTGATCAGAGAAGTATTATACATACACCATAATTCCTCAGCACAGTTTGAGGTTAGGTTGGGCCCCAAGCGGGGGTTTTGGCCGACATGTTGTAACTAATTTTAACCCTAAAGTAACAAAAATACTTATAGAAAAAGAGCTTAGAGTTAGGGATTTTTATAAGGTGTTATGCAATAAGTTCTTCTTGCAGTGGTATTGAGTTGTAAGGGATTATAGATTTTAATTAGGTTGTAATCATTGGATCGTAATAATATTAGACTTTTTGTTTAGTGGACATAGCCTAAGGATGGGTGAACCACGTTAAATCTTGGTGTCTTGTGTTCTCTTCTGTGTGATTTATTATTTTATAATATTGTTTATATTTGCATGTAATTGTTATTTCTATCCATGGTTAATCCTAACAAGTGGTATCATAGCCAATTCATTTTTCAATTATCCTTTGCACAAAAGCCTCACTCACAGTTGAGTGGGAGAGATGCCGAGCAAGGGTAAGTTGAAGGTGGAGAATTTTAATGGGTAGAACTTATAGTTATGGAAAATGCAAATAGAGACTATCTTTATCAAAAGGATTTATGGAAGTCGTTGGAAGGAAAAACAAAGAAACAAGGAACTATGACAAATAAGGACTAGGAGATTTTAGATAGAAAGACACTTGGAAGTATTCAATTATTCTTGGAACCATTAGTGACATTTAACATTACAAAAGTGAAGACAACATAAGAGTTGATGCAAACCCTAGCAAAACTTTATGAAAAGCCCTCAGCTTCAAATAAGGTATTTCTCATGAAGCATTTATTTAATATGAAGATGATAGAAGGTGGATCTACAGATCATTTAATTGAGTTTAATACTATTACTAGTCAGTTATCTTTTGTAAATGTCAATTTTGATAAATAAATTAGGGCTCTCTTGATTTTGTGTTCTTTCTCTGCAAGCTGGAATGGCTTGGTAATGATTGTGAGTAATTTTGTTCTAGATCTAATACCCTAAAATTTGATGATATGATTGGTGTTATTCTGAGTGAGGAAACTAATAGGAAAACCTCAGGTGGATCTATATCAAGAAGTGTTTTGAACACACAAAGCAAAGGCAGAACAACTGAGAGAGGAAACAATTCTGAAAATCATGAAAAATCAAGAGTAAAGTCAAAGGGAAAGAGGTCTCAATCCAAAGGAAAAAGAGATTGTTGGTATTGTGGAAAGCTAGGGCATAAGAAGAAAGATTGTTGGACTCGAAAGAACAATGAAGGAGATAAACTAGAAGGGAACAAGAAGACAAATGTGGTAAGTCACAAATTTGAAGAGGATGTTTTTCTTCTTTCCTTAAAAAGTGTTGATAATTCTTGAGTTTTAAATTTTGCTGCTTCATTTCATGCGACAACTCATAGAAGTTATTTTATTGATTATTTCCAAGGGGATTTTGGGCTCATTTATTTGGGGGATAATGAACTTTGTCAGATTGTTGGAAAGAGAAAATTTGAGATTAAGTTGTAGAATGTGAATCATTGGCTACTACATGAGGTGAGACATGTTCTAAAGCTGATTAAGAATTTAATTTCAGTAGGGTAACTTGATGATGAGGGTTGTGTAGTTACTTTTAGTGAAAAAAGTTGGAAAGTTTCAAAAGGTTCTCTTGTAGTAGAAAAAGGTGTGAAAGTAGGCACCTTATATCTTTATACAGGTCATATTGTTCCTTATACTTCAATTGTTTTTAAAAAAAATGAATGTTTAGGAACAATTGTTGTAGTTGAGTAGAGAGAGAACAAATAGTTGTTGTAGATTTTGATACAACATTGTGGCACTACAGAATTGGGAACATGAGTGAGAAAGGTATAAAATTACTTCATTCAAAGAAAGTTTTACCAGGTTTGAAATGTGTCAATATGGACTTTTGTGAAATTTTTGTGTATGGAAAACAAAAGAGAGTGAGTTTTGTGAAGAGTGGGAAGGAAAAGAAAAATGAGAAATTAGAAGTTGTGCATATAGATGTATGGGGACCAACTCAGGTATCTTCCCTTGGTGGCTCTCATTATTATGTTACATTTATTGATGATGCAACTAGAAAAGTATAGATATATTTTCTTAAACATAAATTTGATGTATTTCAAACTTTTGAGAAATGTAAATGCTTGGTTGAAAATGAGACCGGTAAGAAATTAAAATGTCTTAGATCTAATAATGGTGGTGAGTATTGCAGTTATGAATTTGAAGATTATTGCTCCACTAATGGTATTTGTAGACAACAAACTATTCCAAGGACTCAACATGAAAATGGAATGGCTGAATGCATGAACTAACAATAATGGAATGTGCAAGGAGCATGAGATTGCATATTGGGTTTCCCTTAAACATGTGGGTGGAGGTTGTCAATACTGCTATATGTTTGATTAATAGAGGTCCCTCTACCCCTTTGGGTTGTGGTATTCCAAAGGAAGAATGAACTGGTAAGAAGGTGAGTTATTTTTTTCTCATAATCTTTGGTTGGGAAGCATTTGCACATATTGATTTTGAAAATAGAACCAAGTTGGAAGCTAAGTCAAAGAAATGTATATTTGTTGGATATAAAATTGATAAATTTGGTTATAGGCTTTGGGATTTTGAAAATCATAAAATTGTAAGAAGCAGGGATGTCATATTCAATGAGAAAGTGTTGTACAAAAATTTGTTGCAGTAGCATGAGAAGAAATAAGATGATTATGTGCTGCTGGATGATACTCCAGAAGATGATGTTCTAGAAATTCTTCATGATCTGCCACAATTGCAATAACAAATACCACACACCCTAGTGAATGTTAGACGGTAAACAAGGCTAAGTAGACCTCTAGGAATATTTTCTCTCTTTTGTACTGTATTTTACTAACAAATGCTGGTGAACCTGGATGTTATGATGAAGCTATGCAAGTGGATACAAAGATTCAATGAGAGTCTGCAATGAAAGAAGAAATGGACTCTTTGCTGCAAAATACAATATGGGATTTATGCAAGTTTCTTGTAGGTAAAAGGGCTTTACAGAATAAATGGGTTTATAGGTTGAAAGAAGAGGATGAAGGTAAGAAAAGATTTAAAGTTAGGTTAGTTGTAAAAGGATTTGCACAAAAAAAAAGACATTGATTTTGATGAGATATTTTCTCTTCTTAAAATGAATTCTATTTGTACTATTTTAAGTAATGTGGCTACTAAAGATTTGCATTTAGAGTAGCTTAATGTTAAAACAACCTTTCTTCATCACGATTTATATGAAGAGATATATATGGCACAACCATAGGGATTTAAGGTCAAATATAAGGAGAACTTAGTGTGCACATTGCATAAAAGTTTATATGGCTTGAAGAAAGCACCTCGGTATTGGTATATGAAATTTGGTAGTTTTATGCATGAGCATGGATACAATAGGTATAATTTAAATCATTGTATTTATTTTAAGAGGTTGGATGATGACAACTACATTATTTTATGTTTATATGTTGATGATATGTTTGTAGTTGGGTCTAGCATCCAGATCACATTAAGGGGTTGAAATGCCAGTTAGCACATTCATTTGCTATGAAGGATTTTGGGGCATAAAAATAATCCTTGCTATGAAATTTTTTAGAGGAAGAACAAAAAATTGACTTTATTTTAGGCTGGTTATATTGCAAAGGTGTTGCAATGTTTCTCTATGAAGAATCCTAAAGTTTTTACCTAGTCATTTGAAGTCAACTAAGGAGATGTTTCCAAAGATACAAGAAAAGGATGATAAGATGTCCAAAGTACTTTATGCTTTAGATATAGGAAGATTGATGTATGCTATGGTATATACCAGGCCAAACATTGCACATACGGTGGGAGTCATTAGTAAGTATATGAGTCATCCAGGACTTGAGCATTGGAATAGGATTAAATGGATTCTTAGATATTTGAGAGGAACATCCAATAATTGTTTACATTCTAGGGGCTCTACTACTTATTTACAAGGCTATGTTGACTCAAATTTGGCAGGGGATATTGATACTAGGCAGAGTACTACAAGTTATGTATTTACTATTGGTGGAGCGAAAGTAAGCTGAGTTTCTAGGTTATAAAAGGTGAATGCTTTATCTACTATAGAGACAGAGTATGTTGGTACTATAGAGGTAGCTAAGGAGATGATATGGCTTCAGTTCTTCTTAGAAGAATTAGCACACCCAGAAAAGGATAATTATTTCTTTACAAATAGTTAGAGTGTCATTCATCTTGCAAAGAATTCTGCTTTGCATTCAAAGACAAAACACATATAGTTGCGGTACTATTTTATTCAGTCAATTTTGGATGATGGATAGTTAATGCTGGAAATGGTCCATACAAATGACAATCCAGTAGATATTTTTACAAAGGTAGTGACAAGGGAGAAGCTAAACTCCTTTTCAACTTCGATTGGTCCTCTAGATTGAACAAAATAAAAGAACAACAGAGTCCAAGGTGGTTTGATCTAGTGGGAGCCTCATGGAGTTGCGACATAGCTACAAGGGTAGTCTCCAAATGGAGGATTGTTGTCTAATGTGGAGCCTGATCAGTCCCCAAGTGAGAGATTGTTAGTTTGTGGTAACTGATTAGGGAAGTATTGTACATACTCTGTAATTCCTCAGCAAGGTTTGGGACTGGGTCAGGCACTGAGTAGGGGCTTTAGGGCTACTTTATTGGCATTTTATGATTGACATGTGTTGTAACAAATTTTAATCCTAAAGAAAAAAAAATACTTGTATAAAAAAGGCTTAGGGTTAGGGATTTTCATAAGGTGTGATGTGATAATTGCTTCTTCTGGTGGTATTGAGTTGTAAGGGATTGCAGATTGTAATCACTAGATCATAATAATATTAGACTCGCTCTTTAGTGGATGTAGCCTAGAGATTGGGTGAACCACGTTAAATCTTGGTGTCTTGTGTTCTCTTCTGCGTGATTTATTATTTTCTAATATTGTTTATATTTGCATGTAATTTTTATTTTTGTCCATGGTTAATCCTAACAATATCAATGTAAAAACAACTCACAGATAGGAGACGAGATTTTTGTACTGAGTAGAAAACCTTCAAAAATCTTTTTGGTTTTGTCATAAGAAGAAAAATGACTCCATTTGAACCTGCTATTTTATTGAGTTATATTTCCTTTTTACATCTACAACTACAACTGCTCAGGACTACAACCCTTTTTCTCTTTTGAGTTTTGGTTCCAATATTACACATATAAGTGTATATTTTCAATATCATACACTTATAAGTGTAAGTAATATTATAATGAAGCTTTTAGACTAATCCAAATGTTCCATACATAAGGAAGAATAGATGTGTTACTGTTACAACTTAGTTATCTAGTTTACACCCACACCTATGCTCCCTTAAATAGGGATACATCAAAAAATATTTCATTAAATTATAGGTAATCAGTTATAGAATTGAGAAAGAATTTCTTGAACAAAAATCTCTTTTCTTGACACAAATTGTTCCAAAGATTGTTACATTTCTCAAAAATGTTAACAATAGAAAGGTTGACTTTTTGCCCTTTCTAAGTGTTGAATATTATCAACAAAAACTCGTACCTTTTTATTAAGGTAGAAACTATAATCAGTCACGAAGACTCTTCATAATAAAGTACATCTTTCAAATGTTCAACCAATAAACTGAAATAATCATATTGACAATTTCATTTAAGCCCAAAAGATATTTAGTTTCCGAAACAACCATAAAAGAAAGTTGTTATAAATCTCGTGCATAGTTTAATGAAGATTTTTCAAACAAATTCTATTTTTTTTCAACTGATTTCAAAACCATTTAAAATTGGTAACCAACTACTCAAAGGAAATAAAGTCTCTTTAATAAATAACAACTTCATCTCTGCAATCAATTGAAGCAGTTTGTGGAACAAGTTGTGCTTCATTTTGAAAAATACAACTGAACATATCATCATCTTGATTTCTGAAAAGACAAAAACTGAATTAAGTAGAGTCTGGAGCATACCTGTGGATTTATAAAGCAAGATAGGTTAGCTCTTTGACATCTTTTCACATTGGAAGAAGAGATGTTTTATCTTTTTCATTTGAGTTCGAGGATCTGGCGAAGCACAAGTCATAGACGACTCGAATATGATCCAAAGGCTATAAATTTCTTGGAGGATGATTCCAAGTTACATGGAGAAGGTAGAGGGAAATGCATATATGGATACAATGCCAAGAATATTGAAAAAGATAAAATGTCCATTATTTCCACTAACCATATTTTCTATTTTGCAGATTTGAAGACATAATTCTAATTGAATTGAAAAGTTTGTGATCTCACATAGCGGGGATTCATTTCACTAAAGAATGAGTGATTCTCTTGTACATACCATTTTGATAAGGTCAATACCTTGTCCTTCCTGTGATGTAATCACTTTAATTTTCTATCTTTATTGATAGTGACTTTTGTCATTTTAAACTAATTTTATAAAGGTTAATTAACCTCTTCCGAAACACCTAACTAAGAGCTTTAATTAAGCTCTAGAACAACATGATCCTTTTAAAGTTTTTGATTCCTTAGCAACTCCGTCCACTGATTTTATAAGGGATGCAACCGCTGTAGCAAATACACAGATTGATTTGAAGGAAACCTGATGCGCACATTTTCAAGGCAGATCTTCCTGGTATTTATTTAATTCTTAACTTTCTTCATCGAGAATTATGTTTCGCCCCTGGCACTGGCACTCACATGCTCACTGATTGGCAGTCACAGCGGAATGTTTTGTTCTGTTTGTAGGAACTTTCCGTTATTTGAAGATATATTTATATGCAATGTTCTGATTGTGGAATTTTGCCGCTATTTGAAAGCATGATAAGTGGAATCTGACGTTGCTTGTGAATTTTTTAATTCATTTGTAAGGATATTTAAACAAAATGTGAGTACTTTGTTGGAGGGTTGAAGAAAGAGGAGGTGAAAATAGAAGTGGAAGACTGTTGCCATGGAAAATGGAGTACTCACTATCACAGTGTCGAAGCATCCTCAAGTCAAATATATTGAAATAGCTGGCTAAATAGAGAAAGGCATATGAGATTGTCATTCTGTGTTATTCTGGTTTGTCAAGATTTTCGTTTTCAGTGATTTTGTGTGAGGGATTTTGATAATTCAAAAGAAAAATTGAGAACACACAAAGACAACAGACAAGATTTATCGTGCTTCACTGCAATTTGTGACTCCGTTCATACTCAGAAAAGAGAAAATATTTTATTCAATCATTACAACTTACATAAACAGACATTTGCTCCTATATTTATAAATTAGTCTTTAAGAGAAGATGAAGAAACAAATAAGAAGAATGTGAAATAAACAGACATGACAGTTGGACTTCACATCCAACAATCTCCCACTTGAAGTTCAACTCATGCTGCAACCTCATATCTGAATAATTTCCCACTTAAACTTTGCTTTCCCTTGTCAAACACTATGATAAGAATTTGTCAATAGACACTCGTCACAACTGGAATAGTAACCACAAGAAGTTGCTAGCCGAGTCCCCTAAACTCAAATGCACAAGGAGGTAAATCTGCCGAGAAGACCAAGTGTGAGGAGTGAGAATGTTCTTTCACAATACACCAAGTCACAATGACTCTTCTCTAAGAACAATCTCCACTAGGTCCATAATGAACTCGCATCCATCCACAAGTGTAGGCCCCTTGGACTTCATGCTGAAACCTCTAAAAGAAACCATCTCAACAAATATTCTCTAATCCAAGAGAACTATAGCCTCACTCAAACTGCTATCATCAATCCATACCAAACTTCAATACCAAAGGCGCACTATCATGATGCTCTCCAACCCAACGATCAATGTACTCAATACCGCTGCCAAAAACTCCCACTGCAAGTCTACAATCCTAGGACACAACATGACAACATAATCTAACATCTCTACAAAAGAAGACCACATGCTCCAAAGAAAACAACCTGTGAGAAGAACCTATTCCATGCCAACACTCTAAACTAAACATCTTCATCTTACATGAAGATAAGCATCGCATAACAGCATAACTCTTGCTATGGAGTATGACATTAAACTATTCATGATATCAATAACAAAATCTGAAAAATGATATCAATCATCACACTAAACTGTGATACCTGAAACTGGAATTTCTCCATCCAAAACCAACATCTCATAATAAATTTGGAGGAGCTCGTCAAGGTGTATTGCAATAACCACTAATATTTGGGATACCACTATAATCTCCACTTGCACATGGCGTAGCTTGGACAACATTTCAACAACCTACCTGAAACTCCCATAACCAGTAGTATGATAATTTCAAAACTACTCAAATTTTTGCAATATTATCTTGACCATGGCTTTCTGATAAGCCAATTTCTTGCTTCAGCCATTGTGTCAATGTGGATTTCAATTCGTTTTTCTCTGCAGCTACCTCATTGCCTCCAAAATCTCAACAGTGGTGACAACTGTAGCAATGACCACTGCCATTGAAGACAAATCCGCCTCCTTCATTCAAATCTCAACCTCTCTAAAACTTAGGGAAACCAGACAGACATTTTGAAGGGCATACACAAGCATGCCTCTTCAAATTCCACATAGACTTGACACCAATCCATTTCAGCATTAAATTTTTTATTGTTTTCTTCAAAAGAAAAACAACTTATTTTATTGTTCTCTTCCTGTGTCAAGGCTTGCAAGTCAGCGCATCATTTCAGCAACAAGCATAAACTCTTTTTTTTTTGTCGCTTGATCTTCAACTCTTCTTTCAAACACTTAACCACGGTTAAAGCCACCAGTGCTCTAGTCACACCTTCAATTCTCTAAATGAGATATTTTCGTCCAGAATATAGAGGGTTTTGGGTTACTTCTGCGTTTCTATTTTATTTCTATCCTTGGGGCTCTCTTCTTGCATTTTTCTACGTCTCCTGATCTTACATGTTCTTATACCAATTGTTAATTCAAAAGAAAAATTGAGAACACACAATAAGATTCATCGTGGCTCATCGCAACTTGTGGCTATGTGAGCATATACACAGGACTTGGAAGCCACGGCCGACTAATTCAACAGATTTAATCATTTTATAATATTTATTAACTAAATTTAAAAGAAAAAATAATTGTTCTGCAATTTTTAATTTATTTAATAATTACATTTAAATTGTCAATTAGTGGGGTACATATCCCAATTCCCAAAGGACTCTGCCCTTATATTTATACGTTAGCTTTCAAGAGAAAATAGAGAAACAAATAAGAAGAATGTAAATGACCAAACATAAAAATTGAACTTCACATTCAATAACTTTTTGGGACTGGTTGATTATGCACTCCGTTTTTTGTTGACGTGTCAGTCTTTTTAAAAGTTCGAGTGAATCTACTAAATAATTAAAACATATATTTTTTCTCCTTTTCCTTTTTCTCATATTTTTTTATTAACAAGAGCCTAAAACACAGTGGTAAATTGTGAGCCTCTTATCCCTCTTATCCGAAAGGTCTTAGGTTTTACACAAACTAAATAATAATAATAATGAATTTTGACTTCGGCTTCTTATTGATCAAAAAAATTTAAAATAAAGAAATCTAATGAAATTTAAAAAAGAGAGTAATATATCACTAATATTTTAAAAGTAATTTCATATTTTTTATAAAGTAATAACATATACATTAAAATGTATTCTTAAATCAAAAGCTCATCAAATTTAATTGTAAAAAATATTACATACAATGCAATTTTATTTTTATTTTATATTTATGGCCAAAATACTTTATCTTTTTTCTTTAAACTAATGTTGCTCATCACCAGCTATAAGTTAAATTATTGATTTTTTTGTTAGAAAAATATAATTTATGAATTAGAGATAAAAGAGATTTATATAACCAGATAAAATTTAAAATTAGTATCAACTATAGAAGTTGTATTTAAATTTTTAAATCAATAGTACCATGCCTTTGGCAAGAGCTAATAATACACAAAAAGAAAAGTTTGAATATTAACAAGAGTTGTCGAGCTGGAGTCGCTACCTTATGAAGGGTAGAGAATAATGAGAAGGGTAATATGAGGAGTTTGAAGTTTGATAGGACTTTAGTGACAAGATTGTAATGTAAGAGGAGGTACTTGTTGAAATGTTTACTATTGTATTTTGGATGTTTTAGTATATACTTCTATATTCTAAAATTATGCACTTCTAAAACTTATTAAAAAATATAAGTTATGATCATTTTTAATTTAAGAAATAAGAATAAAATTTTAAAGAACAATGAATGATTTCAATAAAAACAATTATTATTTTTTGAATTTCTCATTGTCAACTCATTTGGTAATTTCTAAATATAACTATCACATAACATAAGAATAATATAATTATTAGTAACATAAAAAAATTCTTATAATGTTTAACTAGTAACTTCAATACATAGTACAATGGTGAAACATACAATAGTAGAAAATTTAAATATGATTATTCAAATAAAATATTCACCTCTAATGTACTATTTATAAAATTCATTCAAATAAATTATTTTTTAAAACTTAATAAAAATATTGTTTGATATTATTAGTTGGAAAGTAAAAAGTAGACAATTGACATAGTCAATATTATTATTTTAATTGTTGTTATAGAAGTTTCAATCATGTAAAGTTATAAATCTAAATATAATAAATACAAAAAATATGTAGCTTCTTCAATTTTTTTTTTTCATATTTAAATAAAAAATTAAACTATTGTTTAAATAGCAAAAACATTAATACATCCTTTTTTATATAAAGAGACCAAAGAGAACAGGGACTAATAATTTTATTGTTACTTTGACTTGTTATTATTATTTTATTTACAACCAGATCTAGTATTTTGCATCTATTATGAAGTATTCATTATAATCTTTATAAAATAAAATAAAAATTATAAAAATTTAGAAATTTGAAAAAGGAAAAAATTCAAGGAAAAAGATTAAGTAATATGAATTTGGAAAATTATCAATTAATCTTTTCCATCTGGAATCAAATTTAACCCAAACTTTTAAAAAATAGTAATCCTCCCAAAAGACAACCTTTGAAATCGTGCAAATTAGGTGAAGTGGTAGATGAAAAAATTACAACCGAAAATGGAATTGAAAAGAATATATGTCCAAACAAAGTCACTGAAGTTTGACGCTTTGACAATGCATTTATTTCATAATTATCTTATCCTTGCCATTAAAAGTATTTGGTTTTTAAAAAATTTAATAGATAGGCATCCTAGTCAAACCAAAGAACAATCGATCAGGTAACCGATTTAGACTTTATCATTCGGTGGTTGCAGTGCTATTTAAACGCTTTTGAATTAATTTGAGGGAGACATAATGCAACATGATTCATGTCCAATTCTCCACTTTAGAGCTTATAAAGCCGCCTATGGTTGAGTGGATAGTCAAGGCCCAACAGGTTAGAGCATATCTGGATTCTTAGAAGGCTTTGGATCTTATGCTCCCCCTTGCATATGTCCTGATGAACACACTTATTTGAGTGGAATTGGAACTCAATCTTGATAGGTCAATGAAGCCACAATAAAGTAATGCAAGATAGTTTCTATGTTACCTATTTGGGGCTCCCCTTTATCCCTCCATATCTACAGCCAAGGTCAATTTTAACAGAAGGATAAACATTGCATCACGAAGATTAAGAGTTTTAAGTTTGTGATTTATGGACTGGAGTTTTATTGTTCTTTTTTGACTTGTTTTTTTTTTTTTTTCGATTGCAGGAATCGGTGCAACGTGGCCCCCCTATAAATTGCAGTGTGCCTGGTAAACTTTTTAACGTGACCAGTAGCACTGGCGCAACACGCCCACCGGTACCACAAGGACAAGGGAGACTAGAACCCGTGACCAACCCCCTGCAACAGGGAAGATTTAGCCAACCAAGCTAGGGCCCCCGCCCCTAATCTTTTTTGACTTGTTAGTTCTTGCCAATATTCCCAAATCTGATCTATTTCAACAAGGAATTGCCATTGATGGATAGTCAAGGATTGTGTCTTTGTCTCCATGTAGCATGGCAATTGCTTCACAGAAAGCTCCACATTTTCTCAATCATAGCTGCACATTTTCTCAATCCGTATATGAAAATATCCGATTACTTTAAGCATCATTGGCACAATGCTATTTCACGGGTGCCACTTTGACAATCAAATAGTTTATTATTACCTAGTTTTATATTATATATATATATATATATATATATATATATATATATATATATATATATATATATATATATATATATATATATGAATTGAGTTGTGGTTTTTTTTTTTTTTTTTCCATTTTTGAATAGTGCGTATGTGCTATAGCGCATACACACTATAGCGCATATGTGCTATGGCTTAGGTAACCCGAGCCATAACGCATACGCGCTTAAAAAAATGTAAAATTTTATAAATGAGCTGCATACCCTCAACCCATTTATTTTATCTATGTTTTTAACCTTCCTCCAATAACAGCACATATGCGAATCGGAGAAAACAAAGCTTTTCACCACCCGCCTTGCCAATATGCCTTCTCACTTGCAAAATTTGAGATCACAAGCATGCTCGTGATGTATGTGATATAAATTTCATTTTGCATTGTTTGATATGTTTTTTATATTGTTTTGTAGGTTTCTTATATTATTTTGTATGATTTTTACAATTTTTCTTTAGATTTGTTTATTTATTTAGATTTCAATTGATTTTTTATTAGGAAATGTCAATAATCAACCGAAAAAACCCCAAGAAGCTCAAAACCCTCAAGAAAATCAAAACCAAAACCCTCCCCAAGAAGAACAACAAATTTTGTAGCTTGAACCAATTGCAAGACCTCCACCTAGCACACAAGAAAATATAATAAATGAAATAGAAAGAGGCAAAACTGAATTAGAAGGACTCATTGGTCAGTTGAAAGAATTTGGACAAACCAATCCAATGAGGGCTCAATTGGCATCATCCCTCGAATCCATTAAGACCCAAATAGCTTCAGTTAGTGGTCAGTTAGATGTTTGGCAGGTTAAGAGGGATGAACAAAAAAGATTTTATGCAAATAAATTGTCATAGCAAGATGTTCAAAAAAAAGATATACCAAAAGGTAGAATATGTGCATTATTTAGAAAACCCGGTGAACAAAATATTGTTAGAGAGGGTACTAAATGGTTCCCCATCCATTGGTGCATACGCGATGCTATTAGAAATAATTTTTGGGATAGATGGTGGATGGTTTTTGATGCCCCTCCTTGCAACAATCATGAGGTCCCCATGTATTTTTTAAAGAAATTGTATTGTGAGTTTTTCCTTGGGGAGATCTCCAATTATTTTGTTATATTAGATTCCTAGGGTAGAGGTGGGGGGTCATCATTTGAGAGGCCAGGGACACGTCGTGACCCTAATGTAGTTAGGGCACCTATGGTCAAGCCACAGGGTGAGCATGTGACTATTCCTTCAGTTGTGAAGGAACATGTAGAGGCCAGTGCTCTAGGGACCATTAATGCTTTGACACAGATACTCATCCATTGCACAAGTCCATTAGGTGAGGGGGAGCCTTCAGTGCGTCGGGGTCACATTTGGCACTCATGCTGGAGATGGTGCAGATGATGGGTTCGTCACTGATCAGTTCCTAAATGACATATTTGGCATTGACACATAGGTAAATTAAAATTAAAATTTACTAATTTGATCACATTTCATATGTATAGTGAAGGATTAATTAATTAGCATCTATTGACATTGTTCAAAATTCAAGGTCAGAGTGTTGGTGGTTCTAGTAGCGATCCCCTAGCCCCTTTTTTTGCCCTGTCCATGAGTCTAGAGGTATGTATCGATTTAATCATTTAAATTAATACATATATTTATTAAGTAATCATATTAGGGATTGACAAAAAAAATTATGCATGTGCATCAGTTCTTTACAGGACCGTCGACATTTACTATGGACTCGGAGCATAGACATCATATGAGCTTCATAGAGGTACATTTGTTTCATGTTAATTTAATTCATTTGATTATATTTTTTTCATGTTTCATGTTACATGTAATGTGTATTGTATGGCATGCAGCTCATGACATCAGACACTCCTCATCCCTGACAGTTCATCGATCGTGAAGTGGCTACAGCTATGGCTAGTTCACAGCCATTGACTGAGGTATGAAAGAATTTGCTTGGTTTTAGTCATTGTTTATAATAGTTAGTATCAAAATTTCTAATGTTATTTATAAGTGATTATATTGATTCAATTGTTGTAAGGTCTTGTCACACCTGATCATCCACGAACGTTCAAGGTGGACTTGCAGAGTGACTATATGATAGCGGTAAGAAAATAATTAATTTTGTGTGTACATATTTTTGATTTCAATGTATAATAATTATTTATTCATTTCTACTTTGTTTGTATCAACTCGAGTTAGAGAAGAGCCTCAATAAGAGGACAAGCAAGCGTGTGAGGAGGACCCCATCCTCGCCACCATCTCCCTCCACACAATGACTGAAGGCCTCTAGAGATTTGTTTCTTTCCCCTCATGGGAAGAAGAAGATATAGTTCATAAACATGTACATGTATAGGCATCAGTGGACATATATGTTGGATTTTATGTTAGTGGACATATTCGATATACATTTGATGTATATATGACATTTTATATTTGATGTATGACATTTATTTGATGCATGACATTATTAGACTTATGACATTATTGGTTATCATAATATATTATGTGTTTGTTAATGTACATGACATTATTGGTTATCATTTTATATTACATATTTTTTCATGTATGACATTAAATTAGATATGTTCGTGTATGGCATTAAATTAGATATGTTCATGTATGACATGAAATTAGATATGTTCATGTATGACATTAAATTTAGTACCTAATCAGTTCGAAACTTTGATAGAATATTGATTAACAATAAACTTTATCATTGTTTAAGCATAAGTTTATCATTTCCAATATGTCATCATCATATGATTTATGATCCTGTTCATGTTTAAAGTTTTCCTTCTTTGTCATTTGTTTATCAAGTTTAATTCAACACCTAATTAGTTTGAATTTTTGATACAATATTGATTAGCAATAAACTTTATCAGTGTTAAAATAGATATTTTATCCCCTTGCTTATGTTTGAATTTGGTGTGGAGCCTTGTGTTATCTCCTAGCTTAGGGGAGTGAGGCAATAAGGTTCCATGGTTGGGTGGAAAGTCTTTTATCCATTGAGTATTTTTCTAGAGTTTTTCAAGAGCCTTGGATGATCTTTCTTCACACATTCCAATTTTGCATTTTTTTTGTGTGTGACTAGATGTTGCAACATCATATTTTTGTATCATGACTATGATATAATACTTATGTATCCATTTTGTATAGAGATCATGTCGGAGGAGAAAAATGTTAGAAGTATATGAAAACATGATATATAATGATACTTGCTCTTTGTAATATGTATTTGTACACATGCTTAGTTGCAATAAAGAAGAATGGGTATAAAAAGATGATTGTCCTTGGTATGCTTATGTGATTTTTACGCTATCTAATTGTAATAATGGATTCAATTATTTATAATGAAATCTTGTTCATATATTTATGATGGTTTTTACTTATGGGAACTTATGTATGTGTTTCTAGTAGTGATGTTTGTGAACCTATAAGAACTTGGTTGTTGAGTTAATATAGAATAAATTTTTTGTTAAAAATAGAATAAAATTTATTCCACTTTTACCCTTATTAGTTATGTGATCTCTTAGGTTCCCTATCAGGGGGATACAACGAAGAAATACTCTCTAGATTTCTTAGATTACTGGATGGATTTCCTATAATATTGTGGTTATTGAAATTGAGACTTGTGATGCCTTTGATTCTTTAGATGTAGATAGGCCACAAAACTTACAAACAAGTTAAATTTACTACTAGTCTATTTTACTTTTTAAATAACTTTATACACACACACACACACACACATGGTGCAAGGTACTCAAGGCACTCAAGGTCTTCATGAAGCATTTTCAAGGACTCTGCATCATACGACCTTTATAATTAAAGGTGGATTTGGTGTTTAAATAGTCCCTAGAAGAGATCCTAAGCCCCGCACTTGATGCAGAGTCTCTCGCTATTCCCCTAGGAATCACAACTCAACTCCAGGATTCCTTTGTACTCTTGGAATCTACCCAAGGAATCTAACTCTACTAGAGTTCAAGAGGAGGTCTCTGACTTGGTGATACCTTTCCAGAACCATATCAAAGAGGTTATAACTCAATTCTTAAGTTTGTCTTCAAAACACCCACATTGCTACCTATGCACCTAGTGTACCCTGGTGCCTCCAACATACCAAAACCCATCCTAGGCTTCACACCATGACCCCAACACCTTGGGTCATCTCAAAAAATCCCATCTAACATGTTCCAACTCCTTGCAACCTCTTAGCAACTCATCTCTTACACTTTCTCAATTTTGCCTATTATAGGCTTGACTCAACTAGCCCTTGCCAGACAGTAATTCTCAATTTTCTCCAAAATTTTCCATTAAAATTCCCAAACCCTTTAGTGTTCTAGATAAAATTTATCCCCTTCTAAAACATACCAAAATTTCAACTATAGTTTTTTTGGAAAGTATCTCTCAAATCTTGCTATCTCAGTTACATAACTAGGCTTAATTAGTGGCCATTTACAAAGAAACTCATATCCCCTTATTTTTTGGAACCCTAAAAACCTCAAAAAGTCTTGTAATATGACTCAAATGAAAATATTTCAAAGTTTTTTTGGTCACTCTAGCATTTCTACATCCCTTTTCACCAAACCCTCACTTCTAGGCCCTTTACCCTAGGGCTTTCCCAAAAATTCACCTCCCAATCTTTCTAGATCTTGTAAATGGATCAAACATACTTAAAATCATCCCAATAGATGATATCAAATATAAAAATTATCCTTGTTTGGAGAAAACTCTTACTTCTCTACTTGGGGCAGTTACCCATGCCCATGCTCTTCACTGCCCAACCAGTCTTCAATTCTTTTTCTTTGTCAAAACTCTTACCCTGAACACAAAATTGTCATATATACATTCATTAAAATTTTAAAACCCTCTCCCACAAGTTACATCTACATCACAGACAGTGGGAGGGGTAAATCCATTAATCTAGCCTCAAAACAGTGAAGGATTGTCACATGACAGAGATAGATAGTGATGTAGAGCCAGAATAGGATTCTCAAGGTTTAGTTATGATGTAGAGCCTAATAGGATTATCAAGGTTTAGTTATGATGTAGAGCCTAATAGTATTATCAAGGTTTCATTAATTCCATATGTTATATTTGCCATCATAGAATACCAATTGTAATGGGCACTCACATGTATATGTGCACCTCATAAATCAATCAATCTATCACCATGGAGACTAGATATCTATGTATATGCCAGGATAGGTCAAATGATCTAGCAAATTGTGTTATTGATAAGTAGTCTTAGATCTTTTTTCACAAGTCAAATTGTGATAGTACTAATGGAATTCAAGTGTGTAATTTTTTAGTCAATCTCATTATCCCATGTTTCACAAGTAGTGGGACACAAGAACCCATCTCTCGTGAGAGTAAATAGAACACTTAGCACTCATTGGATCTAGGTGATTCTCATAGAGCTGAGGTACATGGACTTCCTAAGATGTCACCCACCCCAGTACTACTCTCGCTTGAGCACACTTAACTATAAAGTTTCCTCTATGGTTAAACCCACTCTTCCTGCAACAAAATTTGCAAAACCTTCACCAAGTGTTGTGCCTTATGAACCATTCATTAGAATTCCCCTTAAGCTCATTAATTGATAAGTAGGAGACATTTCTACAAGAAGTCAAATTGTGATATTGCTATCAAAATTTAACTGTGTAGTATTTGAGACAAATTCATTGAACCATGTTTCATGAGTAGTGGTTTACACGAATTGATCTCTCATGATAATGAATAGAACACTTAGCACTCATTGAATCTAATTGATGCTTAGACAGGTGAAGTACAAATACTTCTTAGGAGGTCACCCATCCTAGTACTACTCCAACTCAAGTGCGCTTAACTAAAAAGTTTACCCCATGGTTAAAACCACCCTTCTTGCAACTCCATTTGTAAAAGCTTCATCAAGTGTTGTGCCTTATGAACCATTGATTCATAATCCCCATAAGCTTGTTAATTGATAAGTAACATATATAATCCACAACATTTCAAATTATGATATTTCTATCAAGATTCAACTATGTTGCTTCTGAGTCAAATTCATTGACCCATGTTGCATGAGTAGTAGTTTGCATGAACCCATCTCTCATGAGAATGAATAGAACACCCAGGACTCATTGGATTCCTACTTATCAATTAACACTCGCCAATCTAAACAATACACTACACCATCCCCTTAGCTCCTAGAAGCAATAATCTATATGCCACATGCTAGTGATCATCACAACACAAACCAAATGAATTGCAAATCCAAAATCATGCACTATTCCAAGTCTTCTACCATGCTTTAAGCTCTCAAACCTTAATTCTAGTCACTAACAAGTTATAACCAAAATATAGTAACAATACCTGACATATTTCTCTATCACTAGCCTACAACTAGTTTTTACTAAAACATTTGTAACTTTCTTAAATCATTACATAAAGTATGGCAATTGTAGACATAAGGTCTATACTCATCTTGCAACACATATCCAAGCTCACATATCCATGAACATTGTACACTATTTGTATTGTTCTAATCATTGACCTTAAAACTGTTCATTTTGATAGGGTTTACCCGGCCACCTAAAGGTAATGAAGTAGACAGTTTGATCCCACGATGAAAGGTGAGAGAGATTTGGTAGTTGGCAACTTTGTATTGGCCAACACTACAAGTTTCAGCATCACCCAAGATGGTGTTGCAAAATCAAAACAGAGGATGATCTCCAAAAAGTGAGAGAGGTTAGTGTAGGTCTCTGCAACAAGGTCCTATAGGAACTAGAATTGTATCCATACCTTGCACGAGCTTTGAGATATGCCCCATCAAAGATTGTAGCTCAATGGAATTTAGTGACCCTTAGGGACGTTCTGGTTCGGCTTTCCCGAGAATGTTTGAGCGTTGAACTTGATGAGACAAGGTTGGGGTTAGGTTTTACTCAACCACCCCAAGCTAATGGAGCAGATAGTTTGATCCCACGATGAAAGGTGAGAGAGATTTGGCAGTTGGCAACTTTGTACTAGCCAACACTACAAGTTTCAGCATCACTCGAGATGGCATTGCAAAATCAAAACAGAGTATGATCTCTAAAAAGTGAGAGAGGTTATTTTAGGTCTCCACAACATGGTCCTATAGGAACTAGAATTGCATCCATACCTCTCACGAGCTCCAAGATATGCCCTATCAAAGATTGAAGCCCTATGGCATTTAGTGAACGTTAGGGATGTTCTAGTTTGACATGCCCAAGAATGTTCGAGCACTCAACGGGATAGGACAAGGTTGGGAATAGGGTTTACCTAGCCACCCAGAGCTAACAAAGTAGATAGTTTGATCCCATGATGAAAGGTGAGAGAGATTTGGTAGTTGGCAACTTTGTACTAGCCAACACTACAAGTTTCAGCATCACCCGAGATGGCATCGCAAAATCAAAATGGAGTATGATCTCTAAAAAGTGAGAGAGGTTATTGTAGGTCTCCACAACATGATCCTATAGGAACTAGAATCACATCCATACCTCACACAAGCTTTGAGATATGCCTCATCAAAGTTCATAGCCCTATGGCATTTAGTGACCCTTAGGGACGTTCTGGTTCAGCGTGCCCAAGAACGTTTGAGCACTCAATGGGAAGAGACAAGGTTGGGGATAGGGTTTACCTAACCACCCAGAGCTAACAGAGCAGACAGTTTGATCCCACGATGAAAGGTGAGAGAGATTTGGCAGTAGGCAACTTTGTACTGGCTAACACTACAAGTTTCAACATCACCTGAGATGACGTCGTAAAATCAAAATACAGTATAATCTCCAAAAAGTGAGAGAGGTTAGTGTAGGTCTCTATAGAATGGTCCTATAGGAACAAGAATTCAATCCATAGCTCACACAAACTTTGAGATATGCCTTGTCATTGATTGCAGCTCTATGGCATTTAGTGACCCTTAGGGATGTTCCGATTCGGCGTGCCCGAGAACGTTTGAGCACTGAACGGGATGAGACAAGGTTGGGGATAGGGTTTACCTGGCCACTCAAAGCTAACAAAGCATACAGTTTGATCCCATGATGAAAGATGAGAGAGATTTGGTAGTTGGCAACTTTGTACTAGCTAACACTACAAGTTTTAGCATCACCCAAGATGGCATCGCAAAATCAAAACAGAGTATGATCTCTAAAAAGCGAGAGAGGTTATTGTAGGTCTCCACAACACGGTCCTATAGAAACTAGAATTGCATCCATACCTCGCATGAGCTCCAAGATATGCCCTATCAAAGATTGCAACCCTATGGCAATTAGTAACCCTTAGGGACGTTTCGGTTTGGTGTGCTCGAGAATGTTTGAGGGTTGAACGGGATGAGACAAGATTGGGGATAGGGTTTACTCAGTCACCTGGAGCTAACAGAGCAGATAGTTCCATCCCATGATGAAAGGTGAGAGAGATTTGGTAGTTGGCAACTTTGTACTAGCCAACACTACAAGTTTCAGCATCACCCAAGATGGCGTCGCAAAATCAAAATGGAGTATGATATTTAAAAAGTGAGAGAGGTTATTGTAGGTCTCCACAACACGGTCTTATAGGAACTAGAATCACATCCATACCTCACATTAGCTCTGAGATATGCCCCATCAAAGATTGCAGCCCTATGGCATTTAGTGACCCTTAGGGACGTTTCGGTCCGGCATGCCCAAGAACATTTGAGCACTCAAAGAGATGGGACAAGGTTGGGGATAGGGTTTACCCAGCCACCTGAAGCTAAAAAAGTAGATAGTTCAATCCCACGATGAAAGGTGAGAGAGATTTGATAGTTGGCAACTTTGTACTAGCCAACACTACAAGTTTTAGCATCACCCGAGATGGCATTGCAAAATCAAAACAAAGTATGATCTCCAAAAAGAAAGAGATGTTAGTGTAGGTCTCTATAACATAGTCCTATAGGAACTACAATCGCATCCATAACTCGTACGAGCTTCGAGATAAGCCCCATCAAAGATCGCAGCTCTATGGCATTTAGTGACCTTAGGGACATTCCGATTTGTTGTGCCTAAGAAAGTTAGAGTGCTGAACGGGATGAGACAAGGTTGGGATAGAGTTTACCCAGGCACCCGAAGCTAATGGAGCAGACAGTTCAATCCCACAACCCTTTTTCCAATAAGTTGCAAATTTGAGCAACTTTTACAACTTTTAACAATGCAACTTTGCACAAAAAGTGCAATTTTTACATTTTTCACTTGATTCCAATTCTACGACTTGGAAAAGGTTTGGCAATAGTAAAATGACTTATTTCCAATTTCTTAGCCCTTCACCAATTCCCAAACTCCTACAAAGTTGTCAGCATTTTTGCAATTTTGCTTTGACAACAATTGCAATTTTTTGCAATTTTTGACATCTTAACTCCTAGATTCCTAAAAATTAACCTAATGACCCGAAGGAACTTTATAACCTTTTAAGAAACCCAACCACTCCTAGGAATCCCCACTCACAAGGAAAACCTATGACAAAGACAACTAATCACTAGTTGCTCTTAAGGGCATCACAAGGCTTATTTGACACAAAACCCCACAAATACAAATAATGACTAGGGGTGACTTTCAAGCATGGAAAGGGTATATTTAGGTCCAAATTAACATGAATCCAACATTAGATTCTATGCAACTTTCATTGGCTAGTTGCTTCACAAACTCAAGACTAGGCTTGTAGCCTTGAACATGGAAAATCACAAGCATCTCCTCACAACCCAAAGAAAAGAATCACTGATTTGGATACCCTTTTCAGTTTTATACAACATACTAAAGCTTTGGGAACTCAAGAGAAGTATGCAACAACTAAGTTTTTTAAGGCTCACTTAGGAATGTAGGCAATTAGGCATCCATTAACTTAGGAAGTACCCTACCCCTTGAGCAAAATGTCAATCCATAAATTGGAACATGAGGGGGATCATGTTAGATGATCACATACCAATTTTCAAGCCTCGAAACATTCTCTGTAGTGAGTTATGGAAGATGTTGCTAGGAATTTCTAGCATGCACATGGATCTTGCATGCCTAGGGCATCAAGTTTTTCTCTCCAGCCTCATTCTTTTGAACTAAAACCAAAAGGAACATAAAACACATTTTCCTAAATTAGATTCCACCAAGGGTCGTTAACTTCCCATGGTGGAATCTCAAGATATGAGGGAAAATAGATGAAACCCTAGGTAATGGCACAAAATGGGGACACCAGTTAGTAAAATGGGAATATCTTGAGTTGTAGAGTAAATTAGAACCTCATTTCAAGTGAAAAAAAAAAAAAAAGATTCACAAAGCTATCCAACCATACTAAGTATCTGTACTTTGTCATGTCCCCTTTTCAAATAATTAAAAATTAATAATCTTTGCTAAGGCAGGCAGGCCCAAGAAAGTGAAGTTTCGGAAAAAGGGGGTTAATCTTTGGAAACCGTTGGACTAATAAATGAAAATTATTATTAAAATATGTTTCATTAACCTCTCTTGGATGTGAGTTACAGTTATGCCCTCTTTTAAGGGGTTTGGAGGCATTTTGGGCTGAATTGCAGAACTTGATTTTTGCTCATTCTTTGTTATTCTTCAGAGGCTGCCAAACCTGTGGAGAAGGAGACCCAAGAACGGGAGTTTGCAGGTTTCCAGGGAGACCCAAGAACAGGAGTTTTCAGGTTTCCAAGAAGGCTAAGGACGAGAGTTTGAAGCCATTCCATGTGCATGCTCATACAGAGTTTGCCTTTGTGCTGAACAGTGCAGATTTGTGGGTTTTCGGGTGTGTTTTTTGTATGAGTTTGGTGTTTTCAGTTGAGTATTTCATATCAGTTTGGGTTGCTGTTGTATTTCAGATTTTAAGGTGTTAAAATAGAGCTGAATATATGTATTGGGACATGATTAAACTTCTGAGATAGATTATTAGTGTTTTTGTGGTGTTTTCGGGCATTTTTGTGTTAATTTTGGGAGCCCGATGAGCATAGTTTTTGTCCTACATTTGAGAACTGTTGTGTAAAGGATATATAGATCTAGAAATGTCATTTTTTAGGCTGTTATGCTGCTGAAATTTCTGTAAAAATTTCCACTTTCAGATTTATTAATAATAGGTGAAGCTGTGAAGCTTTTGGCACAATTTCTGGCATACCCGATTTGGGGTTTCTTGAGAAATTTGGTGGATCTTTGTGATATTAGTTGTTTGATCTTGAAAATCTGATTAGAGGTTGGAAATATCAAAAAAATTTAGAAAAGGGACATTTCAGTGGTATCAGAGCCATGATCTTGCCAGCCTGAGGGTTTGTAGAAGTTGCATGTCAGTTTTGACAACTACCCAGATCTTGCATTTCAGTTTTGAGAACTACCCAAATCTTGCATGTCATAATTTATGGTTGCATGTTTCTTTTAATCAGCTGCATGTCAAAATTTATGGTTTCATGCTACTTCTAATAATGTGCATGTTAGTTCTTGGTGAATTTGGTGGTTGTAGAAGTTTGCATGTGAGTTTTGACAACTACCTAGATCTTGCATGTCAGTTTTGACAACTACCCAGATCTTGCATGTCAGTTTTGATAACTACCCAGATCTTGCATGTCATAATTTGGTGGTTGCATGTTGCTTCTAATCAGTTGCATGTCAAAATATATGGTTTCATGCTACTTCTAATCATTTTCATGTTAGTTCTTGGTGAATTTGGTGGTTGTAGAAGTTTGCATGTCAGTTTTGACAACTACCCAGATCTTGCATGTCAGTTTTGACAACTACCCAGATCTTACATGTCATAATTTGGTGGTTGCATGTTGCTTCTAATCAGTTGCATGTCAAAATCTATGGTTGCATGCTACTTCTAATCATTTGCATGTTAGTTCTTGGTGTTTGAAGAAGTTATATCCTATTGGGGTTACACTCTACTTTGTCCAGAATGGGCAGGTATAGTACAGAGTCTCAAAGGACACGATCTTGGACAATTGATATCCAGAGTCAAAATAGTAGAAAGGATGGTTATTTAGACATTCGAGATAAACTTATGAAAATAAGCCATGACATGTCTAAACAGTTGGTTGAGCACCACCGTATAATGAATGACATGTTGTCCGACCCAGCTAAGGTGGATAAGTTGACTGGATTTCTATTTGGCAAATTTTCTCACATGGTAGATGACACAATTACCAAGAACTTGCATGAGGAGTTTGAGAAACCAGCTGATAGCCAGGTAGAGGTCTCAGATTCTACTCTACCACAGGAGGTGGTGGGAAAGGATATTACACAGATTGATAGTAATGGTCAACTTGATACTCAAATTGAGACAATTGTTTATAGGTCGTCAAAGGGTGATGCCACAGGTATTCAGGATGGTATAGTTACAATAGGTAGTGACTACAGTGTAGTGGGTTCAGATGATGATTATGAGGATGTTGTTGTGCAGGATGGTGAGATACCTGGTAGAGATGAGCAAACATTGAGCATTCATGATTTTGCTAAGAAAGAGTACCAGGCACAGTTAGATGCTTCACCACATGAGGTTGAGGCTGGTAGTACTTCACATGATTTGTCCAACCAGCTGAAGGTGAACAAAGATAGTATTGTGACTTCATTATCTCATCATGACAGGTATGTGGAGTTAGTTGGTATTGGTCATATTACTCAGGTGAGGAGTTTGCTTGAGTTACCAGTTGATTCTAGTTTACGGATATGGACTCGAGATTGTTATATTGGCATTTAGGATTCAGTTGACTGGAGATCTTTAACACTTTTTGGTAGCAGTGTTTTTTTGGGTGCTATCATGGATTTGATTAGCAGATTACATGGTGTTGTCTTTTCTTGTGCCAGTATCTTGTCTGATGTTGGTATTAGTTTTTATACACCGATGTTGGGCTTTGTTCATATATCCAGTCGACCATATTTGCTGGAATGTGTTGATGATCTTTCATATTTGGCACTGTGTACAGATGAGTCCCAGGATCATATTGGCATTGATGACATCCAGGAGGATGTAGTGGGCAGTTTTGAAAACTTAGTTTCCTTGGGTGCAAAGGAGTTGGACAGCAGTGCTAATGTTTTTGATACTCCATATGTTGATATGAGCTTTAGATTTGATTCACAAGATATGGATTGTAATACTCTAGAGACTAGTGACTTTGATTATACTCCTTTAGACAATACATCAGAGGAGGTTTGTAGGAGAGAGTCAAGTCAGTGCCATCATGTGTCTAATCAGTTGAGAGTTAGTGACCGAGACATTGCTATCACTTGCCAACATTTTGATGCTACTCGTCAGTTGTTAGCAGTTTATGGATGGGGTTCTCCTACTAGTGATGAGCAGGAAGGAAGTTATCTTTCCTTGACAGAGATCCACTCTTTATGGGAGGCTATTCAAATTTTGAGACAAAATTATATGCATTTGGTAGCCGACAGAGATTATCTTATGGAGTGGGGCAGTACAACATATGATGCATTGTTGGCCAAGGAAGATGAGGTGAGTGAGCTTATTGAGCAGCTTGAGGTGACTTCTAAGATTCTTGAGAGTACACAGTTGGCTTTCAAGGAGTCACAGTTTCATTTGGCTAAGGTGATCATGGAGTTAGAGCAACTATATTCTTTACCTGATTCTATACAGTCACAAGCTATGGTGTTTGGTGATCCAAGGATGTCCATGGCCGAGATGGTCAGAGATAGTGGAGATGGTGATGCATCCATCCTTGATACTAACATTGGCATATCAGGTTCATTCCCACTAGAGTCATGTTTAGTTGAGTTGGGTGTTGTAGCAGATTTTTGTATGCCTGACAGGGTGGTGGCCTCTAGTACTAAAGGCACAAAGACTAGAGATGTATCAAAGATCATGTGTGATGTTGGTGAGTCGGCAGTTGGCATGGTTCTTGCTAGTAATACTACTCCCTTGGTGATATCTTCGGAGGTAGTAGTTAGTTCCAACATGGTTAATGATCAATTGCAGTTAGTTTCATTTGGATTACAGTCTGAGCCACTGACTGAGATTGGTGCATTCTATCGGCATTACACTATGAGGTACACTCATCAATTTACCTTTGATGACCATGTTGATGAGATGATGATACAGAGATGTACTTTAGTTCCTAGTGCTTATCATCAGTTATGGGATAGTTTGATGCCTCGGGATGAGAGTTGTGATGGGCATGACATGGTGATAGGTCTTGCAGTTGATAGGTTGATAATACATGATTTAGAGCAGGAGTTTTGGAGTGATGCTTCAGCAGGTGTTGTTATTGATTCTACTCCTTTGGCTATGACATCTTCTGACTTAGCTAGTGATCAGTCACAGTGGGTTGTATCACTTCTTCATGGTGAGTTGTTGACTGAGGTTGGTTTCTTTTATCAACATTATATTGCAGGGTATGTACATCAGTTAGCATTTGATCCTTGTGCTAAGGAGTTGATGGCAGACAAATTTGGTTTGGATTCCATTTCTTACTCTTTATCTTGTAATGTCTTTTCACCATCAACAGTGCATGGGAGTTATGGTTATGAGATAGTGGTCGGTGATTTGCAAAGTTGTGTTGATTGCAGGAGTTGTACAGTGTGTGGATTCTCCATACTTGGTACAGTTTCATTCGAGAGCGTTCACCATTGTTGTAGAGTTGGATTGTACATTTCGTATAGGCCAGTGGGATGCGTTGATGGTATTTACTGTGTTGGTAGTTTGATTTGTCCACTTTACTTAGGTTCTGATGTTCTAAGAGTTTGTGTCTCATGGGTTTTTGACTGTGGTAGTGGTGATTTTGGAGTTTGGTTGAGCTATAATTGTCAGTTTGATTATGGATTCCTCTTGGTCATATTGCAGAGGATATTGCAGGAGCCTGTGTTAATTGGTAGTAGTATAGTTCATGACTACATTTGGGATCTAGGTGGATTGATTGGTTTATTGTTTAGCCATTGCTTGAGGACAAGCAATGTTTGGGAGGGGAGGACTTGTCATGTCCCCTTTTCAAATAATTAAAAATTAATAATCTTTGCTAAGGCAGGCAGGCCCAAGAAAGTGAAGTTTCGAAAAAAGGGGGTTAATCTTTGGAAACCGTTGGACTAGTAAATGAAAATTATTATTAAAATATGTTTCATTAACCTCTCTTGGATGTGAGTTATAGTTATGCCCTCTTTTAAGGGGTTTGGAGGCATTTTGGGCTGAATTCCAGAACTTGATTTTTGCTCATTCTTTGTTATTCTTCAGAGGCTGCCAAACCTGTGGAGAAGGAGACCCAAGAATGGGAGTTTGCAAGTTTCCAGGGAGACCCAAGAATGGGAGTTTGCAGGTTTCCAAGAAGGCTAAGGATGGGAGTTTGAAGCCATTCCATGTGCATGCTCATACAGAGTTTGCCTTTGTGCTGAACAGTGCAGATTTGTGGGTTTTCGGGTGTGTTTTTTGTATGAGTTTAGTGTTTTCAGTTGAGTATTTCATATCAGTTTGGGTTGCTACTGTATTTCAAATTTTAAGGTGTTAAAATAGAGCTGAATATATGTATTGGGACGTGATTAAACTTCTAAGATATATTATTAGTGTTTTTGTGGTGTTTTCGGGCATTTTTGTGTTAATTTTGGGAGCCCGATGAGCATAGTTTTTGTCCTACATTTGAGAACTGTTGTGTAAAGGATATATAGATCTGGAAATGTCATTTTGTAGGCTATTATGCTGCTGAAATTTCTGTAAAAATTTCTACTTTCAGATTTATTAATAATAGGTGAAGCTATGAAGCTTTTGGCACAATTTCTGGCATACCCGATTTGGGGTTTCTTGAGAAATTTGGTGGATCTTTGTGATATTAGTTGTTTGATCTTGAAAATCTGATTAGAGGTTGGAAATATCAAAAAAAATCAGAAAAGGGACATTTCATACTTATATGTGATCAACTTGACCAATGACCTAGTGTTTTTCATGAGTTCGAGTGTAATAATCTATCTTTTGTTATGATTGAGTTCAATATTTTAGTGTTCTTGTTGATTAGTGTTGAAAATGATTAGGGTTAGTGCTGATAAGTGGTTTTTATAGTTGGAGAACATCTATTTAAAGTTTTCACAAGAGGAGAAACCCATTGTACGGATGGGTGAACAACAAACATTGAATAAAACTCATAATTTTTGTCTTTTTCTGTGTTGTTTCAATATTGTATGGCCTGTATAGATTAGTAGGGGTGAAAGTTTGGTATGATTGGATAGAGGATTTAGTTAGTGTTCCATTGCATTTGGTTTGAAGTCTTTATCTTATCTACAACAAAAGTTACATCAATTTTTGTAGAGGTTGGTCATATTTACCCTAAATCTAAGGGTTTCTTCAAGATGGCCTCCTAACTTGCAATTCCATTGTGAGATTTCAATGCCACTTTGGAGAATTCAAGTTAGGAGAGGGTACTTCAGGATGGCAAAGATTCAGAACTGTAGGTGTAGGTTACCTATTTTTACTAGCAAGCCCTAGACTGAACATTGTTATATGTCTAGTCTAGATTTGAAGAAGAAAGAAGGTTCACACTTCCAAACTGATTGATTTGACCTAGGTGAAGGGTGTAGGAGGATTAATTGGATGTAAAGAAGAGTTCCAAGGGGTGGAGTTAGGTCTATGAACCCATTTACTCATACTTCCTTTGTAACCTAACCTAATATGGCCAATTAGGTTTGTGACTCAAAGTGGGTGTTAGTTGGTGCTGGAATAGAGTTAGAGTTTGATCTTTTGGAATCTCTAAGAGGTGGTCAAAGGGTGTCTAAAGAGATTAAAAGATAGTGTGGCCCTTTGTAAATTTTGGGAGTTTGATCGAGAAAGCTAGGATTAGCCCTATTAGAAATGTCAATAACATTATGCAAATCAGTTGTTGGGGGTTTGAGAACTTTAAAGTTGGGTGTTTTTGAGAGATTAGGTCCATAGAAATATTTTCTATTAGGAAATTTGAGTTCTAAACCCATCTAGGGAGAGTTTTCCTTTTTAGGCCTATTAGAGAAGGGGAGTCCCTAAGAAGTTGTGATTGATCTAAGTCAATTGAGAACCCTAGTGGTGTAGGGAACCTAAGGCTCTTAGGCATGAATTTAAGGTGTTTAGTAGGTTAGAATCATTAGGAAAGAAGTTTGATCCATACTTGTAATAAAAGACTCAATTGTAAGGTACAATGGCACATTGGTGTGGTTATAAGCCAAGTGACCATTTGTAACCAAGGAGTCATATTAGGTGTGATTTTGAGTATTTTGATGTTTTTAGGATGTTTTAGGTGGATTTGAATCATTAACACAACTTTGGATTAAAGGTTTGTAAAAAAGGGAAAAAGTGCAAGAAAGTTGCAAAATGCTTGCTAAAGAGCATTTTTTGTTGTCAAACTAAAAAAAGGAAGTTGTATAATCTTCCAACCATCCAAATGGAAGTTATAAGAATTATAAGGCACTTATCTAAGGTCTCCACATGTGGGGAAGGTCATTGTACAGATGGGTGGACAACATTTGGTGAATAAAACTAAGAATTTATGCCTTTCTTACTATTTTTTCAATTTTTGTATGACCTGTATGGATTGGGAGTGGCACAAGTTGTATATGGTTGGATAGAGGGTTGAGTGAGGATTCCATTTCATTTGGTTTGAAGTGTTTAACTTATCTAGAACAAAAGTTATAGCAGATTTCGTGAAGGTTATCCAGATTTACCCTAAATCTAAGGGTTTCAAAAAGATGGCCTCCTAATTTGCAAACCCACTGTGGGATTTCAATGCCACTTTGTGGAATGCAAGTTAGGAGAGGGATCTTTAAGATGGCAGAGTTTCAGGGTTGTAGGAGTAGGGTACCTATTTTTACTAGCAAGCCCTAGACTCCACCCCCCAAACCTCCAAACTCAACAAGGGTAAAGTAAAGGCTATGACTCACTTCCAAATGGATACTAATCTGATATTACAACTTTCCAAAAAGTTTACAAACCCAGCTCTCTAAAGAAGACAAGAATCCAACTTCTTACTACTTCGATCAACAATGGCCTAGTACCCCTCAACTTGGCAAAAGTGGGTTTATGGTGTTCCCAAGCTTTCTAACACCAATGATGGCTTGAGGGAAACTTGATATGACCAAAATAAGGCAAATCACTAATTAGACCTACTGAAAACAACCCACAAAATAGAATGTAGCATTTGACCTACTAGGAAATTAGGCCTCCTACTTCATTTTTTCAACAATAACTCAAAACGCTTCCAAAGGACTTGGCCAACAAAGTATAGTTTTAGATACCCTTTTCCAAGGATTAAAAGACTCCAAAGTTTGAAAACTTCACTCCACTCCAACATGCCTTAACCCCAACCATGCACTCAAGCCTAATTAGCAACTTTAGGCATGGTCTACAAGCCAATGGCCAAGAAATGGGTTCATGAAATCAATCTTCCAACTCCAGAGTGTTCTCCTAACCTAGATAAAAGTGTTTTGCTAATTCACCAAGTCCTCAACTCCTTTTCTTCACATTACTCAACCAAATTGCACAAACAAGGTCTAATACATGGATAATATTAGACCTAGGGCTTGCTCCTGTAAATCTTTGTTGTAGCCTCCTATCTCAAGACCTTTAAAATATGATAATGCATTGCCTTAACTTGCTCCATACAAATTTGGAACAATTTCCAATGGTGGAGTTTCAAGTTAGGGCCATTTCTTTGGCCAAACCCTTGTTTTGAGGGTTTCACAGGGCAGTGACTAAGAAAAATCAATAACTTGATTATCTTGACGGATCAACACTTAAAATCAAAACCAAAGCTTCATAAATAAGTAGGGCTATCAAATCAGTACAAAATTTTTGACTTCCTAATCACTGCAGGTCGTATTGTATGGAAAAACTAGTCAAAATAGTCTAGAAACAAAAGATTTTATTGATTCTAAAGAGAAAGTACATATTTTTGTTCATGTTATCTCTTGCCTCAAGTTTCTAGAGCCTTTATAGGCCATTACAAATGGGTAGAACCACCCCATGGCAGTTTTAGCCGTTCGGAGTGATTTTTTGAAAAAGTTGTCAAATTAATGCAACTTTTGCAATTTTTGCCATTTTGACAAACCTTCTTCCTAATTCAATTCTAACCATTCCTAAATGTTATTCTAAGACTCAAAACACCTAAACTATCCTAACAAACATAAAATAAACCAAAATTTCACCTTTTGGACCAAATGATGCCTAGGTTCATATTAACACCTTGGGGTCTTGTATCCAATACATGGTTGGATGGCCTTGAGGAGATTTTCTTAATCAATCCAAAGGCCTTATTACATTGAAAAAAAAAAAAACATTTTTATTAGGTGCTTTGCACCACTGTTTAGAGGTTGAAAGCAAGTTAAGGTGTTGATTGGAGTTTGGAAGGCCCGTATGATAGTTCAGTTTTGGAGGACTTATATTTGGTTGCAACACTTGTCCTTTTGAAGGTTTGATAAACTCCATAAAGGGTATCTATAATTCCAACTTGTTGGGGAGGTCCTTTGGAAGTTTTTATAATTATTGCACATTTTGTCTTGGACAGGCTAGTAGCCTTAATTGTTGCATTCTCAAACAGTGCCATGAAACCCATGTTGAACATGTTGTTTGGTCTTAATTCTTGGGTCTTGCTGACATATTGAATCCCTTATTATGTTGGTCAACTTTTTTTGTAAGGATCCAACATTTTTGGAGCATTGAGTCAAGTTTGACGTTGCATGGATTAATGCTAAGTGCTGTATTATTTAGACAAAACTATGAAACCTGTATTCAAATCACTATATGCCCTTTTTTTTTTTTTTTTTTTTTGATATATGGAACCCCTTTTACATGCTAAGAGTCTTAACTTGTGAAGATCCACCATTTCTTCGGTGTTGAATCAAGTTGCTAGGTGTCAAGTTTATGGATTAATGTTAATCCATTTGTGTTGCTGTTGTGTCAAGGTGTAGAGGTTTAGGTGTAAGACTTGTCCTATTGGATTGATATCAGCATTGTGCTTAGGATTACTTAACCTTTGCATCATTCTTAAGGACTCAAGGTTTATAGAAACACCAATGAGTCTCAAGCCTTTACAATTGGGCTAATATCAACTTGAAACTAGTCCTAACATTCTAAAACATTATAACCTCCATCATGAGCCACTTAGGAAGGTAGTGCTATGAAGGATCACTGCAATGTCTTGTGAAATGCCTTGTATTGTCTTTGTAGAAACTATTTTTAAAGGTGACGGGTATGTTAAGCAATCTAAGAAGTTCGATACAAAAAGTCAATTTTTGGATTCTTCTTGATCCTTTCTTTAATATTTGTTTAAAGTTCTTTGTATTCCATTGTGTTTATTGCTTTGTGAGGTGCTTCTTGTTATTGTTCTTGCTGCTACTCTTCTTCCTTCACCTTACCCTCTAAAGATTCTCCCATCTCTAGATTAAGTTGCTTCTTCTTTTTCTTCAAATATCTTTCACTCCTCTCAACTAATTTGTTCATTTTATCCTTTATAGTCTTGAGGGCTTCAATGTTCCAATCCATTTTGGGGATTGTTTTTTTTTAAAAAAAATTGACAATAGGCAAGTTGACATTTTTGCAATCCATTCAATCTTCATTTGATGAGCATTGAAGTGTGAATAACTTCATTAGACTTCATATTCATTTGTGCAATTAGCTCATATATCTTCCATCCTTAGTTTGTGCTTATAGAAATTCCCTAACAACCCTTCTATGCACAACTTGGGGTTAAATGAGTCCCTTGCTTCAGATCCATATAGAATCACTTAAGCCATTTCAATTTATTTAGCATTTGCACCATGAAGAGTACAACAAACATGTTGGAAAATATTGTCATAGATATTGAAGGGAAGAGTTATGAGGCAAGTTAAATATAGTAATTTGCATAATTATCTTTGCATGGGCCAAACCATGCATGGAAGGAATTATAATAAAAGCATGTTGGCCACCCATCAGCTTTTGACAACCCCTCTTAATGTACCCCACCCAACTCCCCCCCACACCCAAAAAAAGAAAATGAAGAAACCTTGATTTGAGTGCCTTATTGGGAAAATGTAAAAAGTGAATAAAAATGCACTTGGCTTACCTCATTAAGGTGGCATGATTGTTAAGTGAAAGGGTACCAATGACTACAATATTTTATATGCATCATTATTATAAGTGGTTGTATCATCAATAAGAAAGAACCGGTCTAGTACACAAGAAACAAAACTAAAACTATCCCATATGCACACAAGAGAAGAAAAACATGAGAAATCTCTATTTTGCACCTCTTTTTTAATATCATTTTATTGCTTAACTGAATGGTCACCTCAAAATCATAGTATGGAATAATTTCAGAAAATCCAACATGGACATATTTAATGTGCACAATCGAAGAAACCTCTTTAAATGTATTTTTCATTGACTATTTTTAGGGATCTAGACATGCTTAAACAAAACTACTAAGTTCCACTCATAATATTTGGTTTCATCAAGTGTTGAAATTATTGCAAACAACATCCCAAAAATATCAAAATATCAAAAGTCTTTTGGTTCTCTCAACTTATACATCGGTTGATCAACATTATCCTTAGAGAGAACTATATCTGTAACTGCCCCATTATCATCAGATCGAGACTTGTTTTCCTTCTTACTTTTTGATGATTGTGATCTTCTGCAATCCCAGGAATAAGATGATTAACACACAATGGCACTTGAAAAAAAAGCACTAATAAAAATTGAGGATGTGAATTGATAATACCATTTCGTGGATGATTTTGGCATCTCACCCTTTATCACTGGTGTTTCAACTTTATTAGCCCTCTTCTTTGATGACCTACAAATGAAGAATTAGCATAGTAAAAAATCTAAGATAAGATTAATCCACTAAAATTTGAGAATGACAAAAATTGAATTTGGCTTGTCATTAAGAATTATCCATTTGTAGAAATCCTTGCTTTCTGAGTTTTATGATAACCCTTTCTTGATGAGTATTGAAAACTTCTCCCATTGTATCCTTGCTTTCACCAGTTTGAATTTTTTGGTTACATGCACACAATCATGACTTTACATCACAAAGCATTCACATTCTAACAATTTTTTATGTTCTTTCATTACATTTTGATCTAAACAACAAATTCTAAAATTTCACTTATTCAAACGACTAATCTAAAAATGGGTCCTATTAAAGAATCTAATATAAATTCAAATAATGTATCTAGATCCTAAAAAAATCAAAACATAAAATATGTGATTTAAACTTATCTCATCACTTACACATAATAACAATACCCACCTTGTCATGTGGATAGTCTTGGGGGAGAGGTTGGAACATTGTATTTGGATCCTAGAATTGATCACTCTTTTTATCTCTCCCACTCTCCCTATTCAATCTAATGAGCCAAATGGATCTGCTCTACATTTTAAAGTCTCAAGTATTGCCTTGTGGTCTAGCTCGTGAACTTTCTAAAGAATCTTATTATGTGGTTTTCCACCATATTTTATCAAGTGGACATTTGATGCAACAACAAGGTTTGAATAATGAAGAATCTTCCTCTCTATTTTCCAATCCTCGAATAACCACAAGTTAGGGTTCTTCATAGAATATCATCTAAGCCATGTGCCGATTACAACCACTGCACCGACATGGTACTCTAAACCTTCACCATCTATAACCAAGTGATCCAATTTTTGTTTGTCTTGGACACAATGACACAAATAATAATCTGTCCCTTCTTCATTGTCTTAAGGTGCAATAACAACAAAAACATGACCTGCAGTGACAAATGTACAAAATGCAGTCATTAATTCAGAAAATACTTAGGTAAAAGTTATAAAGTTACATATTGAAATTAAAAAGATATATAAATATATATATATATTACTAGTTTGCACTAGATTTGACAAGCAGTCAAAGTCAATAGATGAATCCATCTCTACCATTTTTAGTGCTTGTGGGGGACGATAGGTGTTAATTGGGTCCAAAACTCGTATATCCCATTTGTCCACCCATTCAATCAACTCGCAGTCATCCCAATTTTCCTCTGAACATGATGGACAATAACATACCATTTTTCATGTGTGGATACTCCATGAACTTGCATCAGAGCTTCTAAAAGAATGCAACTCACTAGATCTTGGATCTTGTTAGTGTGCAACAATCCTAATATGGTGCAATGTTAGTATTATCTATCAACCAAAAAAATCTATGAGTTGTAGACTCGCCTTCCTTACCTAGACCCATTGTAGCATTACACTATTGGATGATGCATTTTGCATCTGTTAATATTGCTCCATCTTTGTACTTTAGTTCTTCATGAGCTAAGGCTCTTTTGATGCATGCGCCTGCACCATCGTGCTCTCCCTTTCTATGACCAACCTTTGTGAAATTTCACATATATTGAATTCTATACAACTTGTACATCCTGCTTAACCAATAGAACATCCGTGCATTCTTGAATTGAGATGCGCAATTGTCTAACCAAATAATGTGTTGATGATATGTGATGCCCCTATTAGCCAAATCTCCATAAAATAGTTGAAAATAACCTTGTACAAACTTTGTAGAATGTGATCGATCATCACTGATGTAAAAATGGTACTCCCTTAAAAATCTTCTTGTCATCCTCTGTACTTGTAGGTGAATGCATGAATGTTATGTGAACAAATATGGAAACTTGTTGAGAAGTATAATACTTTTCTTGCACTTCATTTTGTGGTTGTAGTGTGTAGTTCTCTACAAAGTCTACAACCGAAACAATGGTATCCAATGGAAACATATCCTTGCACAACTTGAATTGCAAATCCAGCCATCGAGCTCTATGTGTATGCCTTGCATACTTGTAAATAATCTTTTCATAAAAAAATTTCATGAATTCATACACTGTAATATTTTCAATGACTAAATCACATCTTTTTCCTTGTTTCCCATCTTTTAGAGCATATGTCACTATTTTAAATTTTCCATAATCTACTATTTCATTTCCAATTGCATGTGTACTATTCATATGTTGACAAGTTGATAAAAGTTGTAAAGAACCACAAAATAAGCATGTACCATCCAAGCATGATGTCTTGTAAAATTGTTGGCCATCCCCTATTTCACATAAAATGTTGGATATGAATTTCTTTGAAGATCTTGGTGGCTTATTCATGTCACAATCCTACAAAACAAACTTAGAATGCAAAAACACACATATATGCCCAAAAACATCAAAATGGTTTAAAAAATTCAATATGTATCCTACAACAAAAAGTTGTGCGTGTGTGATTTATCTTGACATAAAAAGGTCTACCCATGTCAAAAAATCTTTGACTTATTCAAATTTGAGGATACATACCAATAAATTTTGCAAAAAATTGTGTCTGAGTTGAGTCCATAAAATATTCACATGTGGGTTGTGATTTTGGCTACCAATCCTCCTTCTTACAACATCTCTTTGATTAGGGGAAACACGTGTGTTATTTTTTCAAAAAAAATTGATTAATAATTTCAAAGCTTCACTAATTTCTTTATCCTTTCGTGGTAGCCTACCACTAAATATCCATAACTCATTTTTTTGTTGGATCTTCCAATCTCTCATGCCTTAGCATAGCTCTCCTTAGTGTACCTCTACCAATTTTTAATGTTTTGCTTGTCTTTCTCATGAGTCAAACTTTCTTCATTTGGCTACTTACTATTGTCGATGCAAGTACTCATCTTGTGATATTACTATCTTTGGTGCATGATTTAGAACCCACTTTGTCATAAGCACTCATTAGATTCTTTACAATATTTTTTTTCATTTGAATTGTCCATCGTTCTTAGCCCAAGAATCTTCATGATAGGCCTAAATTTTAAATTCCTCATCATTTCAAAAAATAATTGGCATTGACCTATAATATTGAATTCTTCAAAAAAAATCTCCACATATGATTAACTTTTCTTTGACAAGTATGCTTGCTAATCTTGTCAAGCATTGATTTAAAAATGTTGGTATCAATATCAATCAAATATTTTGGCCTTCTAAAATGAATTCTAGAAGGTGTTATAATCTCTTCAATTCCCTCAACATTTTGAACATCAACATGAGGTTGAGTATATTGCGTACCTTGAACCGAAGATGATGTGCCTTGGCAATAAGATGCAAAAGATGGAATATCACCTACTTGATGTGTTGATGTTGCGCCTTCAACATGACATGATGGAGTGTGTACATCGTCGGATCTACAAATTAGTGTCTCTTCAACATGAGAGGATGATATGACTCCAACATTGGAAGATGGTGTAGCTTCACAATTCAATTGTCTTCTTGAGCATGACAATCTCATTTGTTATCTTTGTCTTTCCAATTCTTCCTCTTTGTTTCTTTGTACTGGTGGTTCTTGATCCTCTTCAAAATTCAATTCTTCATTATTGCTTTGCAATTTTCTTTGTTCACGTATTAGTTTCATTTTATCTCTTTTAATTGCCAAATCTCTTTCCCTATCTTCATTTGTTTGAGTTTTTGGTTTCTTCCTTGGCATGACGATGATTTCTACATATCAAATTATTCAAACATCTAAATTACTTACAATGTCTAAATTAAAAATTGTTCAAATACATATAAAAATTATAGTTATTTGAATGTATACGCAATATATATCAAAAAATTCGTCAAATTTCTAACCATTTTGAAATAACATTTCATTCAAACATACAAATTTCAATAAATTGACTATATTTAATTAAACAACATGTCAAATTATAATCAAATTTGTATTTATATATCAACAAACAATATTTAAAATGGATTGTACTAACCTTTTCTATACAAGGAGTATGCAAAAAGTCTTCAAATCATGTATCCAATGATTGAATTTGGTGTTTGCTAACTTCAAAAAGTCTTGAAATAGTGTTTCCTATGTTGAAACCCATGATTTATATCAGAATAACAAAAAGCACAACAAATCAAAAGAAAATAATGGATGAAATGGGCCCCAAAGTTACTTTTTGACCATTTTTGAGTGATTTCACATAGTGCATATGCACTATAGCACATACGCACTATGTCAAAACACATCACTCTCTATCCTCCCTACTCTCTCTCCCTCCCTACTCTCTCTCAGTCTCTCTCTCCTCTCCCATCCCCTACTCTCTCTCTCTCACTCTCCCTCTCCCATTTCCTACTCTCTCTCACTCTCCCTCTCATACTCCCTCTCCCATCCCCTACTTTCTCTCTCTCTCGCTCTCCCTCTCCCATCACCTACTCTCTCTCTCTCTCTCTCTCTCTCTCTCTCTCTCTCTCCCCCCCCCCCCTCTCTCACCCTCTCTCCTCTCCCATCCCCTACTCTTTAGATCTCTCACACACACTCCCATCCTCCCTCTCCCATTGCATACTATCTCTCTCTCCTCCATCCCCCTACTCTCTCTCTCACTCTCTCCCATCCCCTACTCTCACTCTCTCTCACTCTCTCTCTCTCTCTCTCTCTCTCTCTCATATTGTTCTCTCTCTCTGCCACCTCCTACTCTCTCACAATCTCTCCCATCCCCTACTCTCTCTTACACACACTCCCATCCCCTCCTCTCTCTCTCACTCTCCCACCACCTACTCTCTCTCTCCCATCTGCTTCTCTCTCTCTCTCTCTGTCTGTCTGTCTGTCTCTCTCTCTCTCTCTCTCTCTCTCTCTCCCCCCTCTCCCATACCCTAAACTCTCTCTTTTATAGATACACACTCCCATCCCCCCTCTCTCTCCTCTCCCATCCCCTACTCTCTAGATCTCTCACACACTCCCATCCCCCCTCTCTCTCTCTCCTCTCCCATCCCCTACTCCCTAGATCTCTCACACAATCCCATCCCCCCCTCTCTCCCTCTCTCCCACTCCCTCTCCTACTACCTACTATCTCTCTCTCTCTCAATTTTTCTCTCCCTCTCTACTCTCTCTCTCCCATCCCCTACTCTTACTCTCTCTCTCTCTCTCTCCCATCTCCAACTCTCTCTCACACTCTCTCCCATCCCCTACTCTCTCTCACACTCTCTCCAATCCTTTCACTCTATCTCTCCCATCCCGTACTCTCTCTCTTTGACAAATCCTACTCTCTCACACTCTCTCCCATCCTTTTACTATGTCTCTCCCATCTTGTACTCTCTCTCTTCCACCCCCTACTCTCTCACACACTCTCTCACATCCATTTCTCTCTTTCATAGACACATACACACTCCCATCCCCCCTCTCTCTTCTCTCCCATCCCCTACTCTCTAGATTTGTCACACAAACTCCCATCCCCCTCTCTCTATCTCCCTCTCCCTACTCTCTCTCACACTCTCTCCCATCCCCTCCTCTCACTCTCTCTCTCTCTCCCATCCTGTTCTCTCTCTCTACCACCCTCTACTCTCTCTCTCACTCTCTCCCATCCCCTACTCTCTCTTACACACACTCCCATCCCCCCTCTCTCTCCCTCTCCCACTCCCTCTCCCACCACCTAGTCTCTCTCTCCCATTTGCTACTCTCTCTCACTCTCTCTCTCTCTCTCTCTCTCTCTCTCAGGCTACTCTCTCTCCCCTCTCCCATCCCCTAAATTCTCTCTTTTATAGATACACACTCCCATCCCTCCCTCTCTCTCCTCTCCCATCCCCTAATCTCTAGATCTCTCACACACACTCCCATCCCCCCTCTCTCCTCCTCTCTTGCTCCCTCTCCCACCACCTACTATCTCTCTCTCTCAAGATCTCTCTCTCCCTCTCTACTCTCTCTCTCTCTCCTATCCCCTACTCTTACTCTCTCTCTCTCCCATCCACTACTCTCTCTCACACTCTCTCCCATCCTTTCACTATGTGTCTCTCATCCTATACTCTCTCTCTACCACCCCCTACTCTCTCTCTCTCACTCTCTCCCATCCTTTCACTCTATATCTCTGATCCTGTACTCTCTCTCTCTCTCACTCTCTCCCATCCCCTACTCTCTCTCTCTTTCATAGACACACACACACACACACACACACTCCCATCCCCCCTCTCTCTCTTCTCTCCCATCCCCTACTCTTTACATCTGTCACACACACTCCCATCCCCCTCTCTCTATCTCCCTCTCCTTGCTCTCTCTCACACTCTCTCCAATCCCCTACTCTCTCTCACACTCTCTCCCATCCTTTACTCTCACTCTCTCCCTCTCCCACTGCCTACTCTCTATCCTCCATCCCCTACTCTCTCTCTCTTTCACAAACACACACACTCTTATCCCCCCACTCTCTTCTCTCCCATCTCCTACTCTCTAGATCTATCACACACACTCCCATCCCCCTGATCCCTATCCCTCTCCCTCTCCCACTCCCTCTCCTACCACCTACTATCTCTCTCTCTCAATTTCTCTCTCTCCCTCTCTACTCTCTCTCTCTCCCATCCCCTACACTCTCTCACACTCTCCCATCCCCTACTCTCAAACTCTCTCTCCCATCCCATATGAGCTCTCTCTACCACCACCTACTCTCTCTCACACTCTCACACTCTCTCTCATCCCCTACTCTGTCTCTCTTACACACATTCCCATTCCCCCTCTCTCTCCCTCTCCCACTCTCTCTCCCACTGCCTACTCTCTCTCCCCCATTCCCTAATCTCTCTCTCCTCTCCCATCCCCTACTCTCTATATTTGTCACACACACACTCCCATCCCCCCTCTCTCTCTCCTCTCCCATCCCCTACTCTCTATATTTGTCACACACACTCCCATCCCCCCTCTCTCTCCCTCTCCCACTCCCTCTTGCACTGCCTACTATCTCTCTCTCTCAAGTACTCTCTCTCCCTCTCTACTTTCTCTGTCACATCCCCTACTCTCACTCTCTCTCTTCCATCCCCTACTCTCTCTCTCACTCTCTCCCATCCCCTTCTCTCTCTCTCTCTCCCCATCTTGTATGAGCTCTCTCTGCCACCCCTACTCTCTCTCAAACTCTCACACTCTCTCTCATCCCCTACTCTGTCTCTCTTACACACATTCCCATTCCCCCTCTCTCTCTTATACTCCCTCTCCCACTGCCTACTCTCTCCCATCTGCTACTCTGTCTCTCTTACACACTCCCATTCCCCCTCTCTCTCCCTCCCACTCCCTCTCCCACCGCCTACTATCTCTCTCACTCACTCTCTCCCTCTCTACTATCTCTCTCCCATCCCCTACTCTCTCTCTTACACACACTCCCATCCCCCCTCTCTCTCCCTCTCCCACTCCCTCTCCCATTACCTACTCTCTTTCTCTCCCATCCCCTACTCTCTCTTCATCTCTCTCTCCCCTCTCCCATTCCCTACTCTCTTTGTTTCACACACACACACACACCCATACCCCTTCTCTCCTCTCCCATCCCCTACTTTATCTCTCACTCACTCTCCCTCTCCCACTCCCTCTTCCACCACCTACTCTCTCTCTCACTCTCTCACACACACACACACTCTCTCTCTCTCACCCTCACTCTCACTCTCACTCTCACTCTCTCTCACTCTCACTCTCTCCCTCTCTACTCTCTCTCAACTACCCCTTGCTCTCTCTCACATTTTCACACTCTCTCCTATCCCCTACTCTCTCTCTCTCTCTCTCTCTCTCTCTCTCTCACACACACACACACACACACACACACACACATTTCCATCCCCACTCTCTCTCCCTCTCCCACTCCCTCTCCCATCGCCTACTCTCTCCCCCATCCCCTACTCTCTCTCGAGCTACTCTCTCTCTTTCACACACATGCACTCCCATCCTCATCTCTCTCACTCTCCCTCTCCCACTACCTACTCTCTCTCTCCCCCCCCCATCTCCTACTCTCAATATCTCTCTCCCCATCCCCTACTCTCAATCTCTCTCTTCCACCCTGTACTCTCTCTCTGCCACCCCTACTCTCTCTCACACTTCCTCTCTCTCCCATCTCCTAATTTCAATCTCTCTCCCCCATCCTGTACTCTCTCTCATGCTTCCTCTCTCTCCCATCCCATACTCTCTGCCACCCCTACTCTCTTTCACACTTCCTCTCTCTCCCATCTCGTACTCTCTTTGCCACCCCTACTCTTTCTCACTTCCTCTCTCCCATCTCATACTCTCTCTGCCACCCCTACTCTTTCTCACTTCCTTTGTCTCTCCCATCCCCTACTCTCTCCCCTCTCCCATCCCCTACTTTCTCTCTATCTCTCTCTCTCTCACACACATAGCCATTCTTGGCCCCCTGCTCTCTCTTGCTCTTGCTTTGCATCTCTTCTATGCACTATTTAGGTCTCAATAGTGTGTGTGCACTATATTGAGATCAAAATTTAAATGCTTTGAATAGCACATGCACACTATAGGTCATACACACTATTGAAAGCTTTGCATTAAAACCAAGCCTAAGGCTTGGTTTTGCCTTGGAGATCCAACCCAAAGGTTTGGAGTTTATAAACAAGTCTGAGACATGTTTTCCAACAAACATACAAAAAATGATTGATTTTTCTTGTGTGCTCTCTTTCAAGATTCCTCGTGTTTGGGCATCAATAAGATTAGGTTACATGACATTTTAGGTCTCTATGTTAGCTATAAAACCATATAATTTATTTTTAATTTGAACTATTTCAAGCATTTTATCTATAATTTATTTTGAAACTAGACTCCATTCTACACACTTTGAAAAAAAAAGTTTTTATTTTAGATTAGTTTTCAATTATTTGTAGGGGGAGCACATAGATATTTCACATTTTTGGGATGTGTCTAGCTAAAAAAAATATTTTAAAAAAAAAACACATTTTAAAATAACTTGAGAAATCTGGTATAAACTGCATAGTGTTAAGTAACTTTTGACCAGAGTGATTAAAGAATTTCAAAAAAATGTTAAAATTTTAGGGGGGCCACACTTTGTACTGTGTTATGTTTTTTTGGAATAAACAGTACCACCTTTTATGGACACCTTTTTTGAGGACCTAAAACTAAACCATTTTGGAAAAAAATTAGTGGTTTAGAAACTAGATTCAAAGTACTATGACTTTTGTTTTTGTCATATCTTAAAATTTTGAGTGTAACTATCTTCAAATTCTTGTTGAAGTTCAGAAATTGCAAATTTCAGGAAAAAGGTGTCCACTTATACCCCCCTTTTGGCACAACTTCGTGTGTGCGTACACACACACACACACATGTATATGTATATGTATATGTGTATGTATAGTCAAAATAATATGTTCTCATTTGCTTAACTTATTTCTCTTCATTGTTGTTTTTGGGCTACAACATTTCTTAATGCTGTTGATCCCACCTAGGATTCTAAAAGGCTGAAGTTCTAAAGAATTTGAAATATTTGAGGACATATTTCAATTGTACTTCTAAAGTATGAGAATGATGCTGCACATTTTTAAATGTGTTTATTTGACTTTGATTTCAATTATTTTCTACTGCAAATTATGGAAAAGATCAATAATCATGCAAGGATTGCATTGCCTAAAGAGGGAGATTAAAAGCATGGGAGAAAAATGGTTGCCTTTAGTTTCTCATGCATTGAATAAGTATCATTATTTTCTTTTTTTTTAGAGTTCTATACTTGTCTTTCTTACAGACTCGTCTACTACAGAATTTTTGGATTGATCAATATAGTAGGCTTGCATTTGGAGACTTGGGATTTGATGCAAAGCTTGATAAACAAGACTTTAAATTGTATTTGCAAGACATATGCTCTCCACAGATTCTATTTGCACTCTTGACTAAGTTTTTCTAGGAATTTATTGCAAGTGGGGTACTAACCATGCATGTGTAGACTATGGAGGTGATGCTGGTTTTAGATCTTTGTTATTAAATCTTTCTCTTGGAATATATTCACGAGAAGAAGATTCAATGGATAATTCTGGAAGTAGAGAAACATTCCAGAAACTTATTTTTCTAATTTTTGCATGTCAAAATATGAATTTTACCCCTGGCAAAATTGTAACTAGCCAATCAAAAATAGAAATCACTATTTGAAAATTAATTAAAAAATAATTGATTTTTAAACTTTAGCAACTCACTAGTTTTGATTAAAAAAATAAAATGTGACCACCATTGAAAACATTAGTTTATAGGCAAGGACTAATAAAACACAAGAAGGTGTTCATGAAAAGGGGGAAGTGTGTAATTAAAAAAGTAAAAACATTTTTTTTCTTATCTAGCTACAGATTCATCTAGCTTACATCATCTTTAAAAATTATATAGCTATTGCTTGATGAAATTCTTTAGAAGTATAGATATAAAATAATTTAAGGTAAATGCAAAAGAGATTTTTGTGAGGAAAAAAATGTACGATAATTTGTAGAAGTTAGTCAATAGATTGCTTATTAATTTTGTAGAAAATTACACCAATCCAATTGAATTATTCATTTTAAATGACCATTTCTTATTAGTAAAACAAATTTCAAACAAATTATTTTATTTATTTCTTATTATATTTTAAAACTATTATATATTATTATATTAAAATTCTCATATTTTTATATTACAAAATAGTGTTGGAAAACTTACATGATTAGCTAGAATTTCTTACCATTGTAAGTTACACCAATCTAATAACATAAAAGTAAATTTTTAAAAAAAAATTTCCACATTATTTTAAATTGATAAATATTTTTTTTAATTTCACAATATTGATTTAGAATACCTATCTCTTTGTTATTTGTTTCAAAAGGTGAAACCCTCTACATTGATGCCAATTTGGTAAAGCATTTTTGTTGTTGTTTGTATCAATGTCACCGAATAAGCCCACGCATTCATTGTTGTGCATTGCTACAACAAATAGGAAGGATGGATGTGAAATTGATGGTGAGGGGAAGCTTACATAGCAATGAGTGTGCATAGACCATTCCTTTTCACCCACAATTAAAAGTTGGTGAAAAATTTTGAAAACAAGGGTACAATAGAGTAAACCTAGGACAACTTAAGAATGGAGAAAAAATGGCAAAATTTTGAAGATGTGCCAAAAGAATGAAGTTATAGAATGGACAAAGAGACTATGTGAAGAAAAGTAAACTAAAGTAAATAAATAAGTAATAATATTCATATATTTTTATTTTCTTAAATTTTTTATATTATATTATATTATATATTGGTTATATTCTATATGGATTTTTAATAATAAGAAAGTGTTATATTTTGTGTAGATTTATCACATACATAAAAAAGTAAAGAAATCTTAAGAACTTTCAAACTAGCACTTGTACTTGAAGGAGGTACAAGGGATATGCTAATAGGTGTTTTATTTAAAAGCATAACTAAAGCTTTACATAATAAAAGTGTGGATAAAAGTCTAAGTTTGCAAACATGTATCATTGTAGGAAAAAACCTTTTACATGTTAGTATCCATGTTCGAATAAAAAGTTAGAGTAGTGTTCTATATTTTTTGTAGGTCTTCGACTAGCATTCAAACATGTAAGAATGTCATATTTGTAACTATAAATCTTCTATTTTTCCTCTTCTTGATCACCAATCGTGAACATGTAGAAGGTAAAATGCTATGATTGATAAGTGTCATTACCATGAATTGAAGAAAATGGACAATTTAAAGCATAGTACTTAAAAAGTGGGGTTTTAAGTAACTTCACATATTTGGACTTATTGTGAGGGCCATTGCAAGCAAGATTATTCTTTCTTTCTATTAATGATGTATGGGTTCTTTTTCATGATGTAACAACAATAAAAAAGGAAGGAAAACTTTGTACTGAGGCCTTTTAGAGATTTGACTCTAGAGACTGCTATAAAGGCAAGGCCTTGTTTTTAAATTCTAGCAAATTAATTGTGGCTTTATTATGTGTTAGTCCTTATTATTTATGACTTGTCTTTCATACCTTATTTTGGAATTAGGAAACTAATGTATTTGTATGAGGAAGATGTAATATACCATGAGTAAGAGGCAAAATCAAGTAGAACACGTGTGAGAGAGTTAAGTATTGCAAAGAGAGCAAAAGAAAGGAGTAAAAAAGATAATGCTTTTTATACAAGTGAAATGTTGATGGTCAAGTAACACATGAGAAAATGCTAAAATGACAAAAGATAAAAATTTCTATTTAAAATGTACAACATAATGAGACAAGAAAGGAGAATGTCTTATTAAAATAAATTAGGTATTCAATGTAAGAAGCACTAGGGAGTGCTTATTCAATTACAAAATTTATGTTCTAAGATTTGGTTCAAATCCTAGTTCAGATCCAACTATTTGTTTTAGATTGAGGATTGTCTACACAAAACATATATATAATTATATATATGTATATAAGTATGCGTGTATATTTGCATATATATTATAAAAAAATTACATTGTTGAGGCTTAATACTAAACAAATTATTTAGTAAAGATATCTATCTAATTTTAAAAAGGTACATTGTCCAAACATTGTAAATAACAAAGTTTGAAAATAAAGCTTTGTATGCAAATGTTTAATCCTAAGAATCACTTGTAATTTTGTTGAATTGCTTTGAACTTTAGTTTTTTATTATGCAAGTAGATTTCAAATCAAAGTTCTTATAATTTAAGAGTTCAAAGCAAAAAAAATCTTACATAATTGGAAAGAAAGAAAATTCTTTAGATCATAAAGGTTCAACTTTCTTTCCGAGATGTAAAATTATAGGTAAAAGACAATTACAAAAACTAAAAATATACAATGAAATATATCTAATAATAAGATGTCACTTAAAAGTTGAATGAAAATGTATACTTGAGTTAATTATTTTAAAAAAATCTTTCAATATTTTTCTTAGTCAAAATAGAATATAGTTATGAATGTATCTAAAAATAATTCATCAAAGTTTTTAATTATTTTAAAGATATGATACTACAAAAAATTATTATTATTATTTATTTAAATTAAATATTATTATGTGCTAAGCTTGAGTAGACTTGAATCCAAGACCTCCTACATGAGAGACTCACAAGTTACCATTGAATTGTAGGATATTGCCTTAAACTCTTTCAATAATTATTTAAAACAATTTTCTTCTTTTTCCTTTAAAAAAAAATAAAATCATTTCATATATTTTAATTTAGAAATACTTTTAAATACAATTTTTTTTTTACAAATATTCATAAATAAACTAAAATAACTTTTTGTTAATGATCTTCTCATAAATAATGAAAAACAACAATGAAGGAGAGCGAAAATAGATACAAAAGACATACACAATCATCTTGGGAAAACCCTTCCACTTGAAAGGGAAAACCTAGCAACCTGTTAGCCCTATTTTGAGTTGCCATTATTCTTGATTTTTCTAAGCTTTCTCTAAGCATGCTCAGTTTAGTTATCGAAGTCTTCTACCTTCATCACATGTTTTCCTAGTCACCACAAAACATTGTACAAAGTTTCATGTGTTATCCGTCGCATCTTGTGTATTCTGAACCTCTCTAAACCCCTTTGAACCTCAGTTCAAAGTAGTTCAAAGAAGTTCAACTGAAGGGATTTATACTGGCCATTTTCCTATAGGTAATGCATGCCAAGGACTACAAAGTGTTCCTTTGAACTACTTTGAACCTCTTTGAATCTCGGTTCGAAGCAGTTTGAAGTGGTTCTATAACTAAGGCTTTTTTATAGAGAGCATTTATGATTGGCTAAAAGCTCTTGGTTACCAAGGCATTAATTGACATGTTAGGAGGTAATGATTAAAAGGTGCACTTTAATTTCAAGCATGAGGAAAGTTGTCATCATGACTTAAGATGGGAAATCTTTCGCCCAAAGAAGAAGATTGAGTGTTAGACAAAAGTAATCATTGTCGAAATAGCTGCAAAGGGAAGTTATTTAATAAAGGGTCTTGTCAAGGGATTTAAAATATAAGAGCCCAACTGCAACTGATTTTCCATGAATGCCTCATTATGAGGTTGTACTTTCCCCTATATGTTCCTTTTTTCCTTTAAAAAGAGAATAAATTTTCTCTTTGTTTATTATGCGAAAGAAAGATCTAAAGGAGGAGCGGTTGAGAGATAAGGAAAAGAGGTTATTTTACTCAATGAGTTACAAGTGAGAACATAGAAAAAACTTCTCTTTGTTCTACCATCTATGCTTTTTTCAAGATAAAATTAGTTTTGGGTTTTTCTTTCTTTCTTTGAGATGAAATTTGTACTGCATTTCTTCAAGAATGTTTCAAGTCTAGAATGCAAGAGACCTGTCATTAGTGATACCAATTTAGAAGGTGTTAAAGTAGAAAAATTGCAATCCATTTAGCAAACCAATGAAATGAATGGTTGTATGGAAATCTTGACCAGTGGCCTGAAAGAAGCCGCAACTTTTCCTTTTGCCCTGTTAAGCCCTAAATTGCTTCAACTTTGTATTGATCACTATGATGTGAGAAGTAAAAGTATCTTAAACAAGGATAAAGAATCTGTGTTTTCTATTTGTAGGGAAACCATTGCCTTGATCTTATGCCTTCCTAAATGCACATTTGTTGCATTTTTTGCTATCCAATCCCTTGTCAAGTATTAGAAAAGCCTAAGTAAATATCATAACATCCTAGCCAGGAAGTGGATGAAAACCAATTATGGAAGGGGTTCAAGATTGCTCAAGGTAGTCACTAAAGATCATATGAAACCCCATATCCATGATCTTGTAGTGTTATTGCATTAGGTTAAGGGTTCAGCCAATGTTTTTCTTTTTGAAGAATGGATGTTTTTCTATGTAGAGATCATTATAAAAGGGGAGCAGTGGATGGGTTGGGCTGAAGTAATTGCTAATTCATTAAGAAGCTAGCTCAAACACGCTAAGGAGTCTAAGGAAATTTTTTACATGGCCTCCTACCTCACATATTACATTGCTTATGTCAATAACATCACCTCCCTCCCACATGAAACCTGGAGTGAAGAAATAAAAGTCTATCAATGCTGCACTCTACTTCAAAAGGACAAGGTGTTAGAAAATTTCAGAAAGGTACATGATGTATTGATAGAAAGTGTATACTTGGCCCTAAAAAAGGTGCTCATGCCTAGATTGTCCTCAGAAGCCCAAAAATTGATTCAGAACTATGGAATTTATTTCATCCAATTTCCTAAATTTACTTATTTGAGAGTAGGTGGGTTTGAGGATGAACCAATGAAGCTACCACGTTATGCACTTGACTATTTTGTTTTGGCTGAACTTTTGCAAACAATTTTTTTTTGTAATTAAACATAATCTACCCCAAGAAAGTTGGGAGTCATTCTTTCATATAAAACTTGGTTCTTTAACCCATAGTAGCATGATTAATGCCTCAGTCATAGGCAGTAACTTGCTTGGTTTTGGTTTTGGGTCTTATCAAGGAAGAAGAGATTTTGATAGTAAAAGATTTACAGCTCGAGTTCTTGGCTTAAAAGGTCAATAATCTACAGTCCCACATTTAGAAGACTTGTGGCAAGATTACAAAAATGAGGAAGAAGTGTTAAAGAGAGACCATTCAAGGCTAACACTTCAACAAATTAATTCCCTAGAATTAAAATTTCAATTAGAAGGGGTGGTTGATAGTAGCATGATTAATACCTCAGTCATAGGGAGTAACTTGCTTGGTTTTGGTTTTGGGTCTTATCAAGGAAGAAGAGATTTTGATAGTAAAAGATTTGTAGCTCAAGTTCTTGGCTTAAAAGGTCAATCATCTATAGTCCCACATTTAGAAGACTTGTGGCAAGATTACAAAAATGAGGAAGAAGTGTTAAAGAGAGACCATTCAAGGCTAACACTTCAACAAATTAATTCCCTAAAATTAAAATTTCAATTAGAAGGGGTGATTGAACTAGGATGGGAAGAGGCTAGTGAGTTAAAATAGCTGGAAGTGGATTGGAATAAAGAAGAGGAGGATGACATAAATTTAAGAACTAGATCCATCCTCACTCACATGGACAACTATTTAAGGAGACAAAGCATGAAAATAGTCAATGAACCACCATCTAGAAAATCTTAAAAAATAGTTTCTTTTTCTAAACCATTAACTTCTGACATTCAAGTTTTGTCTCCTATTACAGGTAGTATATCGACTCCTAGTAGGCAAAAAAGGATGTCGTCCATTATATAGAAGATGACTCCTAGAACTAGATCTAAAACCAAGTCCAAGGACCTCATGCATCAAGAAATTCAGAAGGAGAAGATGATGACACAAGGATAGGATCTAGGTGATAGTCTCAGTTTCTCAGACAATCTTGATGGTGATGTGCAAATGATTGAAGCCCCTAAAATAGACCAACCCAAGTTCATGACTCCTACCAGAGGTACTCAAGGAATCTTTACTAGCCCTATTATTCCATCCTAGCTATCCAACTTAGTTAGCAAGAAAAAGAACTTGTAGCCAGTGTCTACACTAGTGAAGGACATCATAACCAAGTATGCGGTTCGTGGCTCCAAAGTTAAGAAGCTAAAACCCAATGTACCATATGATTAAAGATCCTGTGACTAGAAAGATAATAGCAGAAGTAGCCACCTATAAGAAAAAAAGTAAATTTGGTGATATTGACACAGAAGGTCTGAAGGTTACATTTGTCAAATTAGGAACTATTAAGAGGAGCACAGATAACTAATTTTTCAAGTTCTCTGAGGATCACATGCTAACCTAGTAAAAAAAAAGAGTAGAGAAAATAAAGAACTCAAGGCATTGGTAGTGACCATGGCTACCTACATAGATTCATTGATGAATCTCAGAGCCCTTCCAGTGGTTTAGGCCCCACGATCCTTTATTCCTAATTTTGTAGACAACCAACAATTGGTTAAACACATGCAAAAAGGGAAAGTACTTTTAGATCCAATGCAAGACTAGATAACTTCAATCCTTAAAGAGGGCAACAAATTTATTCTAGATTTCACTACTACATATGTTGAATGGGAGACACTCTTGGGTGAAATTCAAACCCTTACACCAGGATAAGAGTCTAATCAAAACCGATGTCAAGCCATTGTATTTTAGATTATTGAAGTTGAGAAATACAAGATACTCAAATTTCTGAGTGAAAATCCTATGAAATTTGTAGATTCCTGTATGTTGTTTACCCTAAAAGATAATATGGGATGGAAAGAATCAATGTACAAGGAGGCTATTAAAGAAATGCAATCCATTGAAAATAAGATTGTTGGGATACATGAAGAGCTTTTAAAGGATATGAACATGGTAAAACCTATAGGAATTCTACAGTTTGACGATGGCAATATGGATTTTGAGACACTGCCAAAAAGCTTCAATGATGCAATTATGAAGATTAAAGATATTGACACACCCACTGCTAGTGATTTCATCATGCTAGCAAATATTGAATCCATGATGTATTTGAACAGAAATGCCATGCCACAGCAAAGTCTGAAGATCAAAGAGTTTAGGTGGAAAAAAGATGCATGTAGATCCAAGCTACTGAGTTTAAAGAGCCCACACTCTCATACAATGCAAGAGTTCATGAACACCTTCAGGAGCTGGAAGCTGACCTGAGGCAAACCGTGGGCGAGAAAGAGAAGATCGGTGATGAAGCCTGGTCAAAATGGTTACTTTCTATTGTTTCTTTTTGAAACTATTTCAAAACTATTTTTATTTACTGTAACTATTTTCATCAAAAGGTTGGGCTGTAATGGAGGCCTTTTTGGATATGTTTAAAAACTATAAATGTTGGGGCATTAAAAAAGTTAGGGGTTAGAATTTAGTAAGTTAGAACATATACTTTGATAAAGTTAGTTCTTTTGATATAATCAAAATAGCAATAGATAGATAGAATATGTATAAACACTCTTTTGGATGATTGTGTGCTGAATAAAGTTTTTGAATATATATATATATATATATATATATATATATATATATATATATATATATATATATATCATCTTTGATAGTGCTTTAAAACTTGGAGTTTGAAGTGACTTAGTCATTGTTACTTTGTGAACACATGATCTATTGTATGGGATATCTATTGCTATTTTTTTGAAGTTAATGCTAGTTTTCTTGAATGATTACTTTGAAGTCACTGTAACATTTAGTTTCTTTCAATTGAGATTGCTTTTGGTGAAAGGACTATGGGCTTTTCATTCTTTCTTGTGAACAAATAAATGTACCATCACCTCACTACCTAAGAGTATGTGAGAGTACCTTATGCACATTCTGGTAAAAGTGCACAATTGATTTTTGATTAGTCTCTTTGAATTCATTGATAGATTTTACAAAGGGAGATGTAGCTATAAATGCAAAGAGAAAACAAATAATATGAAGTTTTCTCAAATATTGTGTTTTCTATATCTTGGGCATAGGGTAAATTATGTGTAATTGGAAAAGACAATATGTTCGTTAATAGATTTTGGTGGCTCGATTGGGGACAGTCCCTGTTCAAAAAAGATTAGGCCCTAAAAATAATAATGAATTAGAATGGTAATATAGCCTAATCTCAAATTTGAAGACATACAAGAGGATATAATCTAGGATTTAACATCTATTGCTTGGGCATTACATAAGAATAACTGGCAGTTTCAACAAGCATTGATTGTGCTTGAAAGAGAAGAAGAACACACTGAACTTTTGAGAGGCATGCCAACAATTCAAGAAGAGGCAATGGTAAATAGACTTGCTCAAATTTCTATGAGACCTTAAAAAAAGAAAGATGTGGCTAAAAGGAGGTATATGAGAGGAGGAAGAGAAAAGGGTATTCTTGATGAAAATTTTGAGCCTCTAGAAAACTTGACTTTCCTACCTGATTTTAATGACCCAAAGAAGAAAAAAACTAAATCCTACAGCAAGCCTAGTTCTCCCCCAAAACTTTTCCCTCTTTCACCTTTGGTTCAATCTTTACTTCCATTGAAATCCCTGGTCCCTTCTTATTTGAACATCCAACCATTGCAATTTATGCTACCAACCATGGTTATCGACCAATCGTGGGGTCAAAATATGGGCCTATTGAACCTAGAGGTCAATCCTACTACATTACCCAATGGTGAAACTAAAATATTACCTAAGTTCAGTGGGGATGGTAAAATTTCTATAGATGATCACTTGAGTGCCTTCCATACACCCTGTAGAGTCCTAAGTGTCCCGACCCAAGAAATCGTAGTCAGGTTATTTGTTAATTGAGAGAATTATAGCTACCTTGAGACCAAATGGGGAAAATCAAAAAACATTCTTTGTTAACGTAGTTCCACCTAATGTGAGTTTTCACATCATTTAAAACATAGTTGTTGATTTAGCTACTGCTCAAAGATTGGCTATCCAATTAGAGGATGCATTCATTACTGCTGGCAAGTGGAAGAGAGATGTCCAAACCTCCAATCCTACTTCTACTTCTACACCCACAGACCCTTTCACTCAAAGGTTGAATGATACAACCATGTTGAAAAGGCAACAAAATAGACCTCATGGTCCTTACCAATCCCCTTGTCAAGATATTAATAGATGTCAGCAATATCAGGGTCATCAGAAAACCCCACGTTTAACAACTTCCCAACCAAGGCAAAAAATTGAGGGAGTGCCTAAAGAAACTATGTGTTCTTTCCATTTGACTACAGGCCATGTCCTGCAAAGTTGTATAGAGCGGTTGAGATGTGTTCAACTAGCTAAAGATGCCTTGAGCACTGAATTGCCAGAGGTAAGTGAAAGAATTAAAGGTGAAGATACAAATACTTATTTTCTTGAATATGAATTTGACTTAGAAAGAGGGGGAGATGCTTTTGTGACACTCCAAGATCCAGCTTACACTGTTATGACTAGGAACCAAAGAAATTAGAAACCTAACCCTAGAACTAACACAAGTGCCTCAGGTTCTAAAGGGAAAGAACATGTACACAATGATCTAGCAAAGAACATGGATTTCAAACTTCTATCTAGGATTGGAACAACTTCTGGTATGTCTTCTTTTGACATTGTTGACTTCTGTAAATCTTCTTCTATATCCATTTCTCCAGCAGAATATTTAGGAATGAACCCTAAGGAGTTGGATAATTTAGTTCAGTATGTTAAAGGGACACCTATCACTAATGCCCAATTTGTTGAACATACAACTGAGAATCGAGAATCCTCAGAAAAACTAGTTTTTGTATCTAAAAGACATACAGGAAATGTCCCCCATGCCCAACTAGTGGTCAATGCTGCAGAAGGTGAGATGGAAGAGACGAAACCTAATCCTTTCTATGTGTCCTTATTATTAAACAGGCATAAACTCAGTAATTGTATAACTGACTCTAGAGCATTTGATAATATTATGCCTACCGCTGTTGCTAAGGCTCTTGGCTTAGATCTTACTAAAACTTTTGGGCATTGCTATTCCATGGACAAAAAGAAAGTACCCCTAGTTGGTTAGGTAAAAGATGTACAAGCTATTCTTTATGCTTGCCTAGATAAAAGGCTGAAACTCACTATCATCATAGCTAACATATCGACTAGTTATGGAATGTTTCTTAGTAGAACCTTCTGTAAAGATATGGGTGGAGAAATCAAGATGGATTGGTCTAAAGCTTATATTCTAGTAGGAAAGAAAAAAATAAAACAAGAACTTGAACCTAAGAATAAATACACGGTGGTACCCTTAGACAATCTGAAAGCCCAAATATTGTATAAAGAGTGCCAATTTGGAAATTATGTCATCTTTCTTGATGATAAACCCAAGGAGGATAATATGGGAGACCATAGGAACACTCTATGGATTTTAGAATTCGATGGTAGCTACTCCAATTCAGGTCCAAGTGCAGGAATTGTTTTGATTTCTCTTTTAGGAGAAATATTCCCTTTCTCTTTTAAATTGGATTTTCATAACACAAATGACACTACAAAGTATGAAGCATTGCTCCTAGGCCTATTGGAAGCCAAAGCAAAGAATGTAAAGCAATTAAAGGTGAGAGGCGATGCTGAACTCATTGTAAAATAGGTAAGAAAGTAGTTTACTATGAAAAATGATAAGTTGAGACATTACAAGAATCTAGTTTGGGATGAACTTGTTCATCCTTTGATGCTTTCTCTATTGAATTTGTGCTTCATTCTCAAAATACTAAAGTTGATTCCTTAGTTTTTTTAGCCTCTATTTCTACCACATCCATTCAAAAGTGATACTTACAGAAGTGAGATGATTTACAGACCTAGGGTCCTAGATAACGTAAATCATTGGCAGGTTTTTGACAATGATAATAGTTAAGGGATTTTATTGAATGTGCCAAAAACTTTTCTGATATTTTCTTTTAAGGATCAGAGAATGATGGTAAATTAGTTGGGGAAGAATTAACTGAATCAGGAGAAATTGTTCAATTAAAAGGAAATAAAATTCCAAAAGGGTTAGTGTCTTTAGAACATCTTTTCGATAGAAAGGATGATAGCACCATGAAGAAGGGAAATGGTCCTAACAAAGACCTAGGGGAACATGACAAAATCAATATTAGGGATGAAGAAAATCCTAAATGGATTTCTATTGGTTGAACTTGCTCTGAAAGAGAAAAAGATACATTGTTAAGACTGCTCACCAAATATCAGGATGTTTTTGCCTAGGGATACGAAGACTTAAAGAACTTTAGGAATGGGGAATATATGCATCATATACCTCTAAAACTAGGAGCTACCACTTTTTGACAAAAGCTCATAAATTATAATTCTAAAGTTTCTGAGGCTATCTTGAAAGAAGTATAAAAGATGTTGAAAGTTTGCATAATTTATCCAATCCATCACTCAACTTGGATAGCAAATATTGTCCCGGTGAGAAAGAAAAATGGAAAAATAAGAATCTGTGTAGACTTCAAAAATTTGAACCAAGCCAGTCTTAAGGACAATTATGCACTCCCCACTATGGATCATATTCTGTAAATAGTTGCTAGATCAAAAGTGATGTCAATGCTTGATGGATATTCTGGATATAATTAGATCAGTGTTGCATCTAAAGATGAGCACAAGACAACCTTCATTACTCCTTGGGGAACTTTTTCTTATAGTCAAATGTCATTTGGCTTAATCAATGCAGCAACAACTTTCTAGAGAGCAACGAATTCTTCTTTTAAAGATTTGAGGGAAAAAATAATTATAATATACCTTGATGATTTGACTGTATACTCTAAAAGGAGAAAGAATCACTTGAGATATTTGGAGGCAGTGCTAAGTTGGTGTAGACAACATGGTATATCACTTAATCCTAAGAAGTCTATATTCTTTGTTGAAGAAGGTAAATTGCTTAGACATATCATGTCAAAAAGAGGTATTAGGATTGATCCAGATAGGGTAAAAGTGATACAAAAGTTGGCTCTACCGACCAATAGGAGTGAGTTAAAATTCTTCTTTGGTCAAATTAATTTTTTGAGAAGCTTTGTTCCTAAATTTTCTAAAAAAGTGAGGCATCTGCTGAATATAATGAGCGAGAAGCACTATTTCAGATGGAAGGAGGAAGGTAAGAAAGCCTTTAAGGACATTAAAACAACCATGTAAAATGCTCCCATGCTAGTAAGTCTAGATTTTGAAAAGGATTTTATCATTTATTGTTATGCTTCAGAACACACTTTGTCGGGTATTTTGACTCAAAGGGATGATAAAGACAATGAAGCCCCAATTGCTTTCATGGGAATTCTCCTAAAGAAGCATGAATTAAGTTACACTCAAATGGAGAAGCATGTGTCCATTTTTGTGAAGGCAGTAAATCAATTCAGATACTACATTCTGCATTCTGATTCAACTGTTTATGCACCAAAGATAGCAATTAAAAGTATACTAACTCAATAGGAAATTGGGATGAACAAGAGAGTTGTATGGGTGACTAAGGTTCAAGAATATAATTTGACCATCAAGCCTACTTCTTTAGTGAGAGGATGAGGCTTATGTAAGTTGATAGCTAAGAATAAAGAGTTGTCTCTTGATAATATTGAAGCAACACCTTCTATTTTTCTAATAAGTTCAATAGATCCCTAGCTCTAATGTAGCATACCTTTTGATGTATGGTGAATGCCCCCTAAATACAAGCTATAAAGAAAAATGCAATCTTAGACTGAAGGCAATAGAGTATGTAATCTCTAATGGCATTCTATACAAAAGAGGAGTGGATGGAACCTTTCCGAGGTGCGTAGACAACGAACAATAGAAAAGGTTATCAAAATTATATCATTCAGATGTTTGTGGGGGACACTTTTCATCTACATTTACTGCTTTTAAAATCCTCAAAAACTATTTCTACTGGCCAGGTATTTTTAAAGATGCTTATTCTTTTGTAAAAGACTGTGAAAAATGCCAACTTTTTACTAGTTGTCCTCAGTTAGCAGCTTTACCCCTTAGACTAGTAGTGATTGATGAACCGTTTCATCAATGGTTTATCGATTTTATTGGGCCATTAAATCCTCCATCTAGTGTTGGGCATGTCTACATACTGACAACTATTGATTACTTCACCAAGTGGGTGGAAGCTATACCAACTAAGAAGGCCAACTCTCAGGTGGTGTGTGAGTTCTTATATGAATATATATTTGTTAGGTTCAAGGTTCCTCAAAAGATAGTTGTAGATAATGCAACCTATTTTTCATTTGAAGAGATGTCCCTTTTCTACTATGAACATGGCATGTCATTAGCTCATTCTTCAGACTATTTTCCTCAAGGGAACGGGTAGGCAGAATCTAGTAACAAGGTCCTGGTTGCTATAATGAAGAAATTGGTAGCTGATAATCCCTAGAATTAGCACAAAAAGTTGTATGAAGTATTGTGGGTTGATTGAATTACCCCTTAAAGAGCCATTAGCATGGCCTCATTTGAGTTGGTGTACAAAGTAGGTGCTCAAGTGTCCCTACCGCTAGAGCTATTTGCTACAATTTTTCAATCTGTGATCAAAGATGGCTTTTTCCAAGACTCCATAGAAAAGAGGATAATGTATTTGAACAAGCTGGAAGAGGAAAGAGATAGGCATTTTGATCATATTACTAAACATTAGATGAAGGTGAAACAAATTTTTGATATGAAAGCCTGACCCCATAATTTCCTAAAAGTAGATGAAGTTCTTTTGTGGGATAATAGAAGAGAACCTAAGGGAGTAAATGGAAAATTTGATTCTCTCTGGAAGGGTCCATTTATCATTTTAGAAGCTATTGGCTCAAATACTTTCTATCTAAATTACCCACATGGCACAATTATGCCCTTTACCTATAACGGGCAGGATATGAAGTTAATAAAGATGTAATCCCTTAGACAGTCTTGACCATGTACATACTCCATTTTTGGCTTTTCATTTTGCTTTCTTTTTCTTTTGTTTTCCCACTGTTGTTATGGTGTTTTCTTGTGCTAGTTTTGTCTCCAGTATTTTGAGTTCTCTATGTACTCTATGTACCCAATCCCCAGTCAGAGCCCCTATTAGCCCTATTTTGAGTCGTCATTATTCTTAATTTTTTTAAGCTTTCTCTGAGCATGTTCAATTTGGTTATCAAAGTCTCCTACCTTCATCACATGATTTCCTAATCACTACAAAACATTGTACAAAGTTTCTTGTGTTATCCATCATATCTTGTGTATTCTAAACCTCTTTGAACCCCTTTGAACCTCAGTTTAAAGTAGTTCAAAGAATTTCAATTGAAGGGATTTACATTGACCATTTTCCTGTAGGTAATGCATGCCAAGGACTACAAAGTGTTCCTTTGAACTACTTCGAAACTCTTTGAATCCCAATTCGAAGCAGTTTGAAGTGGTTCTAAAACTAAGGCTTTTTAGTAAAAAGTGTTTATGATTGGCTAAAAGCTCTCGATTCCCAAGACATTAATTGACACATGAGGAGGTAACAATTAAAAGGTGTGCCTTAATTTCAAGCATAAGGAAAGCTTTCATTATGACTTAAGCTGGGAAATCTTTCACTCGAGAAGAAGATTGAGTGTCAAACGAAAGTAATCATTGTCAGAATAGCCACAAAGGGAGTTATTTAATAAAGGGTCTTGTCAAGGTATTTCAAACCTACGAGTCCAACCTCAAGTGATTTGCCATGAATGCCTCATTATGAGGCTGTACTTTCACCTATATGTTCATTTCCTTTAAAAAGAGCATAAATTTTCTCTGTGTTTATTATGTGAAAGAAAGATTTGAAGGAGAAGCAACTAAGAGATAAGGAAAAGAGGTCATTTTTCTCAGCAAGTTATAGGTGAGAACATAGAAAAATCTTCTCTTTGTTATACCATCTGTGTTCTTTCCAAGATAAATCAGTTTTGGGTTTTGCTTTCCTTGTTTGAGATGAAATCTGTACTGCATTTCTTCAGGTATGTTTCAAGTCTAGAATGCAAGAGATTTATCATTAGTGATACCAATTTAGAAGGTGTTAAAGTAGAAAAATTACAATCCAATTTCCTTGAGCGAGCTGATGAAATGAATGGTTGTATGGAAATCTTGACTAGTGGCCTGATTGAAGCTGTAGCTTTTCCTCCTGCCTGGTAAGCCCTAAATTGTTTCAATTTTGTATTGATCACTATGATGTGAGAAGTAAAAGTATCTTAAACAAGGATGGAGAATTTTTTTTTTCTATTTCTAGGGAAACCATTGCCTCAATTTCACGCCTTGTTGAATGCACATTTGCTGCATTTTCTCCTATCATGTCCCTTGCCAAGTATCAGGAAAGCCCAAGTAAATATCGTAACATCCTAGGCAGGAAGTGGACAGAAACCAATTATGGTGGAGGTTCAAGATTGCCCAAGGTAGTCACTAAAGATCATATGAAACCCCATATCCATGATCTTGTAATATTATTGTATTGGGTTAAGGGTTCAGTCGATGTTTTCCATTTTGAAGAATGGATGTTTTACTATGTAGAGATCATTATAAAATGGGAACAATGGATGGATTGGGCTGAAGTAATTGATAATTCATTAAGAAGCCAGCTCAAATGCGCTAAGGAGTTTAAGGAATTTTTTTACATGGCCTCCTACCTCACATATTGGATTGCTTATGTTAGTAACATCACCTCCATCCTGCATGAAACCTGGAGTGAAGAAATAATAGTCTATCAATACTGCCCTCTACTTCAAAAGGACAGGGTGTTAGAATATTTTAGATACATACATGATGTATTGATAGAAAGTGTACACTTGGCCCTGAAAAAGGTGTCCATGACTAGATTTTCCTCAGAAGCCCAAAAATTGATTTAGAACTATGGAAGTTATTTCATCCAGTTTCCTAAATTTACTTATTTGAGAGTAGGTGGGTTTGAGGATGAACCAATGAAGCTATCGTGTTATGCACTTGACTATTTTATTTTGGTAGAACTTTGCAGACAAAACTTTTTTGTAATTAAAGATAGTCTACCCCAAGAAAGTTTGGAGTCAATGTTGCCTATCAAACTCAATTCTTTAACCTGTAGCAACATGATTAACACCTCAGTCATAGGTAGTAACTTGCTTGGTTTTGGTTTTGGGTCTTATAAAGGAAGAAGAGATTTTGACAGTAAAATATTCGTGGCTCAAGTTCTTGGCTTAAAAGGTCAGTCATCTATACTCCCACATTTAGAAGACTTGTGGTAGGATTGCAAAAATGAGGAAGAAGTGCTAAAGAGATACCATCCATGGCTAACACTTCAACAAATTAATTCCCTCAAACTGAAATTTCAATAAGAAGGGGTAGTTGAAGATCGTTTAGACATCATTGAACTAGGATGGGAAGAGGCCAGTGAGTTAAAATAGCTAGAAGTAGATTGGAATCAAGAAGAGGAGGATGACATAAATTTAAGAACTAGATCCATCCTCACCCACACAGAAAACTAGTTAAGGAGAAAAATCATGAAAATAGTCAATGAACCACCATCTGGAAAATCTCCAAAAATAATTTCTTTTTCTGAACCACTAACTTCTAACATTCAAGTTTTGTCTCCTATTGTAGGTAGTATATCGACTCCTAGTAGGAAGAAAAGGATGTTGTGCCCTATATAGAAGATGGCTCCTAGAACTAGATCTAAAACCAAGTTTGAGGCCCTCATGCAGCAGGAAATTCAAAAGGGGAAGATGATGACCCAAGGAGAGGATCTAGGTGATAGTCTCAGTTTCTCATAAAATCTTGATGGTGATGTACAGATGATTGAAGCCCCCAAAATAGACCAACCCATGTTCATGACTCCTACCAGAGATACTCAAGGAATCTCTACTAGCCCTATTATTCCATCCTTGCTATCCAACTTGGTTAGCAAGAAAAGGAACCTGCAACCAATGTCTACACTAGTGAAGGACATTGTAATCAGGTATGCAGCTCATGGTTCCAAATTTAAGAAGCTAAAAACCAATGCCTATGTGATTAAAGATCCCGTGAGTGGAAAGATAACAATAGAAGTAGCCACCTATAAGCAGAAAGTTGAATCTGGTGATATTGACACTAAAGGTCTTAAGGTTACTTTTGTCAAATTAGGAACTATTAACAAGAGCACAAGTAACCAATTTTTTAAGTTTTCCATGGATCTCATGCTAATCCAGTTAGAAAAAGATAGTAGAGAAAAGATGTAACTCAAGGCATTAGTAGTGACCATGGCTGCCTACATAGATTCATTGATGAATCTTGGAGCCCTTCCAGTGGTTCAAACCCCACAGTCCTTTGATCCTAATTTCATAGACAACCAACAATTGGTTAAACAAATGCAAAAAGGGAAACTACTACAAATGCTGAAGGGGAGACACTCTTGGGTGAAATTCAAACTCTTACACCAAGATGGGAGTATGACTAAAACCGATGTCAGGCCATTGTATTTCAGATTACTGAAGTTGAAAAATATAGGATACTCAAAATTTTGATCAAAAATCCTATGAAAACCATATATTCCTATATTTTGTTTATCCTAAAAAATAATATGAGCTGGAAAGAATCAATCTACAAGGAGGCTATTAAAGAAATGCAATCCATTGAAAATAAGATTGTCGGGATGCATGAAGAGCTTTTAAAGGATATGAACGTGGTAAACCCTATAGGAATTTGACAGTTTGATGATGGCAATATGGATTCTGAGACATTGACAAAAAGCTTCAATGATGCAATTATGAAGATTAAAGATACTAACACACCCACTTCTAGTGATTTCACCATGCTAGCAAATATTGAATCCATGCTATATTGAATAGGAATGTGCCATGACAAAGTCTAAAGATCCAATAGTTCAGGTGGAAAAAAGATGCATGTAGATTCAAGCTACTGAGTTTAAAGAGCCCACACTCTCATGTGATGCAAGAGTTCATGAACACCTTCAGGAGCTGGAAACTCGTGAGGCAAACTATGGGCAAGGAAGAGAAGACCGACAATAAAGCTTGATCGGAATCATTACTTTCCATTGTTTCTTTTTGAAACTATTTCAAAACTATTTTTATTTACTGTAACTATTTTAACCAAAAGGTTGGGCTTTAATGGAGGCCTTTTTGGATATTTTTAAAAACTATAAATGTTGGGGCATTGAACAAGTTAGGGGTTAGAATTTAGTAAGTTAGAATATATACTTTGATAAAATTAGTTCTTTTGATATAATCAAAACAGAAATAGATAGATAGAATATGTATAAACACTCTTTTGGATGACTGTGTGCTTAAGAAAGTTTTTGAATACATATATATCATCTTTGATCATGCTTTAAAACTTGGCATTTGAAGTGACTTAATCATTGTTACTTTGTGAAAACATGATCTATTGTATGGGATATCTATTGCTATTTTTTGGCAATTTATGTTAATTTTCTTGAATGATTACTCTAAAGTCACTGTAACATTTAGTTTCTTTTAGTTAAGATTGTTTTTGGTGAAAGGACTATGGGCTTTTCATTCTTTCTTGTGAACAAATAAATGTACCAGCACCTCACTACATAAGAGTATGTGAGAGTGCCTTATTCACATTCTAGTAAAAGTGCACAATTGATCTTTGATTAGTCTCCTTGAATTCATTGATAGATTTTACAAAGGGAGTTGTACCTATAAATGTAGAGAGAAAACAAATAATATGAATTTTTCTCAACTGTTGTGAACATTATTGTGTTTTCTATATCTTGGGTATAGGGTAAATTATTGTGTAATTAGAAAAGATAATTTGTTCCCTAACACAAACCTCAAAAAATATCACTTTTCTTGATTAAAAAAGTTCAAGTACAATGTTTTTCGCTTGTTGTGATACCCATACACAAAGTGATCATACAAATATATAGAGTTTGAGAGACTATTCACTTTATAATGAAAGGTCTCTTCAAATCCCCAAAACAAGTCTCTTCATATTTCCAAATGCATGCCTCTACGCATGATGCATGACACATGCAACTATATTGAATATTAACTCAATTTTTATCACAAATGTATTCTTTAGCTAAAGATTACCATAATAGTTATAATGATCATATTTCTAAAAAATGAGAGATAAAGATCTCTATCACAACTACAATCTTCAACACTCCCTATTAGCAAGAGACAAATCTTTAGCATAGTAGTCACATATAGCTGCAACAACAAAATGTCAATGATAAATTCTAATCACATAGATTCTCACTAAAAAATTGTTATCTCAACATAACATAATTCATGGAACCACTCAACATGAAAAAATTGTAAGAATCACAACCAACTTACATCATAAACTCTCTCAATGTTATGTTGTCATGGAATCTCTCAACATGACAAGCCTCCAAGGATCACAATATCTTACATCACAGACTCTCACTGTGATGTTGTCAAGGACTCTCTCATCATGACATCCAACTTCTATCATATAATCTCTCAATGAGATGACATTATGGACTCTCTCTACATGGTGTTCACTATGATTTCCCTCATAAGTGAAAGAGATTTTCAAGTTGTTTTTATAACTTCATTAATTTCACATGAATAAGAATTCATAATCAGCAAGGTAGAAAGTTACAATAGAAACTCATTTCCAGTAGGAGTCTCAATTTCTAGAATACCTAATTTGATGAAAATAATGTTTTTTTAACATGTATAAGAATGATGGGGATTTCATAAAGACTCTTTGTTAGTAGTAATAAATTTGATCACCACAAGAGGAAAACATATGAATCCTCCCTCTAGAACTAAAACATCATCCTCCCAATGCGGATCATCAAAGAAACTTCCTCATATTCATTGATCTATCCTCATCTCATTGCTTCTTGTTACACTCTGCAACTAAGAGAGATTAATTAATAACTCATAAAATCAACTCATTATATATATATATATATATAGAAAAATTCTATAACATTACACTATTCCAAGTGTTATAAAAAAAAAATCAAATATCACAAAATACATAGTGCTATGTTGATGTCAAATCAAATCATTTCTACAAACACCGATGTCAAACTTTTCATGTTTTCATTAGATTGCATCCTAAATGAAAAATACAAGAAGAAGACTACCTATAGAACAAGAAGGATCTTGTATTGTTATCTGTAAAAGACACTTCTACATAAATATTTCCTCCTTTTTGTACCTAGGTAACTCAATCATCCTATCAACCAATTTTCTTCCTATGCATAAGAAAGAAATCTCACCAATGAGAATCTCTATTTTTGTAGGACAAGTAACTCTACTTCCCCACTAAGAACCAAAATCTATGACTCCTAAATGTCCATCATGTCCACTACAAAGAAAAACCATTAAAGCTTTAGCATCTAGATTCTGGCTTTCAAGTAAAACATTTGCAATCTTTGGATGTGTTGTTGAACCAACAATTTCGAGAAGAATTTGACATGCCTCCTCCAAGGCCTCAATTGTTTTATCATCCAGTAGGTAAATGACCAACAATTCAAGAACTAACTTCCTTGTGATCCCAAAAGTTGCAACATAATTATCTATTAAATTTCTCTGGTCCACATTGCCCAAGTTCCAATGTCGATCAAACAAGTAACATAGAGAAAAAATGTTCTCTTTGCATGGAGTGTTGATCCCTAAGTCATTTTTTTTATTAGTTTCAAACACTTAGTCATTCATAAGGTAGAAATATTTGGTCATCATTGCAATTGAATCATCCTATATAGGCCAAGCTTAGTATTAGAGGCTTGTATATATTTCAAGTCATGAGCCAATAAGTAGTTGCTACCAAATGATCTAATGATCATTGAGTACTCCATTGATTTTCAAGTTTGTCAGGGGTAGTAGTTGACACTGAGTGATACATAGGTTGAGTAATTTAGTTCATGTCGAGCATAGTTAAGATCAAGGGACAACATGAAGGAATAGTTTATGTCAAGCATTAGTGTGGTGAAGGTGTTGATCACTAACATATGTTTAAAATTTATGTTTGGAATGACACTAAATCCTATGTAAACCATTTTTATCAAGCTAGAAGTGTATTTTTAAGATTGAGGAGATAATCAAGGAGGTGATCACACATTCAAAGGAAGATCATCAATCCCTATGTGAGGAAATCCACCAATCATAAAAATGCAAGTTCCAAGTGGAAAAAGAAATGAATTTAGATTGTTGATTTTGATCTAGCAAGTTCACCCAAACATCTATTTAAGGAGGGCCTATGACCTAGTTCATATGGTTGAGCATGTGTGAGTGTATGAATAAAGATTCATATTACATGCAAAGTTTTGTAGGTGAATCAGAGTGTTAAGTCAATATAGACCAAGAAGTGCAGTGAAGAGTTGTAAGTAGAGAAAAAGAAAACCTATCACATGAAGATGATATTATATTGCATAGAGGAGATCAGTTAGCAAGCATTGAAATGCTAATCGAAGGATTAGGTAATGAACATTCTAACATGTGTTTTAGGGTTCAAATCTCTTAATAAAGTAACTCTAACAAGCTTTTGTGAATCTCTTAACAAAGTACTCACTTAGTTGTGATGTAAAAATCCTTTAACCAAGATAGAGCCTAGCTGTTCATTTAGCCTTTAACAATGCAAACCCCTCACATGGTAGATTATCAGAAGTGATCAAATCATTGTAGCCTTAACATGCACAACTTTATTGACACAGTAGTGAAGACTTTGTGGGTGTTATCCCCACCACAATTTTACCTTCACCTTGGAGGGTTTTTGTGTTACCAAATCTATGTGTTAATGTATAATCTATTTATGAGATATCATTCATGTAGTTAGATACTAGATCTGATAGTTTATTGCAATAAATGGTTGATGTGATTTATGATAATATTGAGATAAGGGTTTATGTGGTGATATCAAATATATTTCATGTTTGAAGTGTGAAAAGTTTTATAGATCCTAATTCAGTGCCCCCTCTTTGTATCCTATTTTCCCTATTTAGATTTCCAACAAGGAGGAGATCAGAACTCCCTTGCAAAAATACAAGATCAACTACAACACAAAAATTCTTTACTGGATACACAGATCCGCCATGTTTTCATTTGAATGACATTTGTGAAAAAACTCCTTGCCACAGCCAACCAAGCTCACTAAACTCCCCTTCTTTTTCTTGATCATAATCATTTCTCATGCTCAGATTAGATATGCCATATTTAATAAACAAGGTTGTTGGGGTTTGTGGCCAACTCATTGTGACATTACTGAAATAATTTTTCCAAGCTCATTTTGAAGCTAAAATCCACTTTTTTCATGAAATTCACTTCTCCAAAGAGTGTTTCTCACATATCGACATTGGACACACTCAAGAAATTCATATTTTACACACTAGGTCATAGCTTCTAAATGTTGTTTATGTTAGAATTATTCAATTCTAACTGGGCCTACTATTTTTTTCGCTCTTGAATTTTTGGTGATTTCAATGGTGATTGCAACTATGATATAAGTGGTGATTTTCATGAATCATGCGTTAAGTAGAACTTATGTTTAGTGTTTTATTGTATTTCCACCGTAATTAATGATTTCAATAGCAGTTTTCATCTCTCTATATTCATGAATTAATTTTTATATAAACAATGTAATATTGTAATAATCATTGAGAGAGCACAATGTAATCAATAAAATTTTATTTTGAGCAGCTCTGTTTAATTTTTTATATGTTTTTCTTTCTTTTTCTTAGTTAGATCTAATTTTTCTATATCTTACAACCATAGAAAATTTTACATGGTATCATAGCTAAGGTTTCTAGAAAAAGAGACATTTATTTTATTTGTAGGAATTACAAGAATGGAGTTTTCAATCTTTTCTCTTCTTATGTGATGCAATTATTTAAAATGGAAGCCACTAATTTTGCTTAGGCCCACAAGTAGAAGCTTGTACCAAAAAGTCACGACATTAGATGTTGGACCTGATTCTACATCAAAGATAGGTCAAGGTTACTTCACATGGATCTCACCTTTCTTTTCTCTCTAGTGACACACTACTTTCATGGATATGTCATGCCTCTTGGTGTGAATTCTTCCTTTTCTTCCATAGTTGATAAGATTTATCAACAATTGACACCTATATTTTCAATTAGAAATTTATTCTTGCATGGTTGAGCAGTGTCATTAGGGTCACTCGTATAGAATCATTTGTTAGCTACATCCTTGAATGATAGATGTTTTGCGTCTATTTTCCATCTATACTTTGTTTGAGGGAGCTATGCAAATTATTGACTACTATTCTTTGATTTGATTAACAGATGTTTTTCCTTTATTTGTCATCTATTCATTGTTCAAGCAGTGAAATTAGGGACACTCATGCATATTGATCTTGATCATCATCTCAATTTTAGAGAAGGTTTTTCATTCAACATTATGCCAGTTATCACTTGATAGATGATTACAATTTTACTATCATAAATTCCCTCTTTCCTCCTTTCTTTATTAGCTTCTATTCTCCTTAGTTAGAATTAAAGGAGAGTGTTGAAGTTATTTAATTCTAACTTGACACACTCTTTGTTTTGCTCCATCATTTTTAGTCATTTCAGCAGTGATCATAGTTGTGATATAAGCAATGATTTGCATGAACCACACGTTTAAGTAGAATTGTTACTTAGTGTTTGATTTTATTTCCACCATAGTTAATGGTTTCAATGGTGATTTTCATCTCTCTATGTTCATGCATTGATTTGTTATATAAATCATGCAATATTGTAATAATCAATGAGAGAGCACAATGTAACCAATATAATTTTATTTTGAGTAGCTCTATTTTTCTCTATTTATTTTTTTGTACATTTTTCTAATTTTTTCTTAGTTAGATCTGATTGCTCTATATCTTACAACTATAGAAAATTGTATAGTTTCACCTTTGAAGAAAATGAGGTTAACCAGAAGATATGAGAGCACAAACACACAAAGGAAGTCAACACACACCACAATCTATAGAGTCCCTACATAGTTACCTATTGAGTGTCTAATTAGGGCCTATAGTACTTGCATTGTGTCATGATCTTGCTTTCAGTCATCTTACTATCTAGCATGACTATTAGCCATGGACATTTGCTTTATGTGTGTTGTGGTTGGATCATTATCTCCATCAACATGACAGGAATGGACCTACAGGTTTCACATGGTCAAGAGTTGTAGCTACCTTCACCACTTCTGGGGACTGGTGTATAGAGACAACCTATTGTTCCAGTGTGACTAGTATTTGATGTTACACTTGGTATTTTAGTTTATCTGGAGTATGTTTCCTTGTGATTTATGCTTTCATTAGAATGTTCAGATATTATGTTTAGATGATGTTAGTTTAATTGGCACATTCCTATATTATGATGTTTACCATATGTTTAGATGATGTGTTTTGATTAGTTGGAATATCTATTGTTTTACTTGTTAGCATGTTATATTTCCTTGTTCTTATGATGTTATTACACTTTAGTAGTGACGCCCTTATAAGACAACTACAATTATCTAGTCGATATTTTAGGATGTTAAGTGTGGGGGATAGTTAGAACCTTAAAGGTCTCATGATGCTATCATGGTTGGGAGGAACTGTGCACGAGTTTAGGTCTTTTTGTTCATTGTGATGTTGCTTTTAGTACATTTCTTGTAATGCCCCACTAGGTGACCCAAAAGAAATTAACCTAAAGTTTCACTAATTTTGCCAAATATTTTTTATTTAAAGATAATAACTCAACAACAATAGATATAAAATATAGCAAAAGCATTAACATTCACATAAACACATACCATAAAATAAATTACAATTCTTAAGGGTCCCATGACGTTGAATCACATTTAAGTTTAATTAATAATAAATCCAATATATAACACATCCATATTAAATAATAATTATAATTACAAATCTATTTAAATAATATACAGTTACAAGATGCCACTTGGCAATAAACAGAATGCATAGTCATACATTATACAAGTCATAGGGTATGAAAGGCTGAAATAATATACATCATGTAATAGATTACATCATCTTGTAAGATCTATGAAATCAAATACAATACTCCTAGAGTATAACCATCCATCACAGAAATACAAGACTAGATAAAAAGAAACATCTACACAAACACATCCGATAGTTGGATCTCAATGGTATAAGAAAAAGCACTACCACCTGACCTCGTGGAACCTAAAAAGGTCCACTCCCATTGCACTGAGGAGATAGTATCAAGTCCCAAATAGGATAACGAAATCAAAAATCAAAACCAACATCTAGGTTCAAGGAATCACCTGAAAGAAAACTATCTCAAAGGATACCAAGACACAAGTATCAACTAATCCCAGAGGCAACATAGGCATGTAGGAAATGTACTATGTAAGTGGGCAAGTGTCATCTCATGAGCCAACTCTAAGGTTACCCTAGTAGCCTCTCTAGACCATGGCCCCTTAGTGTCTCTATGTGGCATTAGTATCCTTTCGTACAGACAAGGCATACTAATGAGTCAACTCTAAGATTACCTAGCTAGTCTTTTAAGCCTCTAGCTCCCTAGTGACTTTCTGAAGTACTAATATCTTGTTAATTCATTTTAAACCCATTTAATAAAATGTTATCACTTATTAAAACAATATGCAATGGGTTACCTAAGAAACCTCTTTACGGCTCCAGCCTCCAATGCAAGCCACTTCCCAACATGACATATAGATAACCTACCCTAAGCTCAGTAAAATCAAAAGATCACAAAAGACCACATATACATCAGTTCTTAAACAAGCAACTGACAAGTATAAAAAAGATTAGTCATAATTACGGATTCCACCAATACGTTCATCCTAACAGGACTGATCCCAAAATCATGTATACATAAACTAAATCCATGTCAAAACATGACATCACCAAAACTAATTCATACAAACACATCAATCCTATAAAAGTGACTAAAAAAAAATCCAAAAACAACTGATTGAAGACTCAAAGGTTAAATTAGATAGGTACACCATTCACCTCAGCTTCACAAAAGAACACTAGAAAAAAATAACAATCACTAGATCAAAACACCTTATACAGCATACAAGACACATTACCATGGTTAAGTATAAAAGATCGTGATCAAAACATCATCATGACATCGCAAAATAGAACTCCCAAGCCTTTGGTAATACATCTTGACCGGTCAAAGATAAGTCAACCCCTAAACCCAACAGTAAAATCACATGTCATGAAGAGAGTACATACAAAAGTCATTTTCCACAATTCATCAAGTTTTGAAAACACAATAGTTCAATTGTTCACTTGTAGGTTTTCAAGTTTCCATTTCATTTTCAAGCATAAGATTTTTATATACAAGAACAGGTAATCAATTTTCATTTCTCTAGTTACCAGATTCACTATGTTTCTGAGTTCACTATAATCCAGACAATTCAACTAATTCATATAAAGTTATTTAAACATTGTTTCATAGTTCAATTTGTTATTAAACAAACACAAGATTCGACGCTCAAAACTAGGGTTATAATTTTCTTTTCCAAGTATCATAAATATTAAAGTTTATGAATTCACAATTAATTCAAGTTCTTTAGATATAGGAATCCATTCTAAGTATAACATTAAACCAACTAAACCAAAAGAATTTCGAGTTTAATTAAAATGATCAATTTTCTAGCAAAGTTAAAATCATCAAATTACTCTATTAAAATATTACAAATAAAGTATTTCACAAAATGTTTATTAAATGAATAAGTATTTATCCCAATATTATCAACTTTTAATAATAATTATTAATTATTGATAATAATATTTATTATCTTATTAATAAAATAATAACTTAATATTAAATTTTTAATAATAAAAAATATTAAATTTCATAATTAAATAACTATACATTAAACAAATAATAATAATCTTATTGAATTAATCATTATTAATTTAAAACTAATTATAAAACTTAATTCTAATAACATTTAATAATAATAATTTAAAAAATTAAATTTAAAATTATTAATAATAATAATTTTAAATTTTAATAAATTAATAAAATTATAAAAAATCGTTGCGTTTATAATGGCTCACCAGCCAAGTTGTTGCCATTGCAGCAGTACCTGCTGCACAACGGTAGTACAAGTCGTCACTATAGAAAGAAAGGGGGGTGGGGACCTAAACTATATTTTTATTTTTTTAATTTTGTTTATAAAAAACAAAACAAGTAACTCCCCCCCCCCTCCCCATACATAACGTATTTAGTAATATAGCTACATAGTAATTATAAATTACAATGTGTGTGTGTGTGTGTGTGTGTGTGTGTGTGTGTGTGTGTGTGTGTGTATGATAAATTTTCCAACTTAAACCTGGTAGAGAAATCTGGGCTAAATAGATAAAATCAATAAAGCAACCTTGGTTATCATTTCAAAACCTACGACTTGATTTAGCAAATCCATATATGAAACCTCAATTTAACAATAAGGGTTTCAATTTAACTTTTTCACAGATGTATTCAAGAACAGAGAATAGTAAATGTTAACATCGGGGTTTTCTAATTTTCAATTTGAATACAGATGTTTATAGAAGTTCTCAATCATTAAATTGCTTACAGAAGTTCCCGAAAATGAAGAATAATAAATATGCAAACAAGGTTTTCAACCCAAAAGATTTCTAAAAATAGAAACACAACAAACACAAAGAAGATAGAAGTTTGAAGAGCAAAAACCACTGTACAAATAAACCACAAGATCCTACCTGGATTTGATGCTAAAATGATGACACATAGAACACATAACAATTCTCTTTTTCTTTAAAACCTTCTTCTCTAAAACTTCTCCTCAAAAACCTGAGTAATTGCAAAATGAGCTCTAGATCTCTAATAAAGAGTTCTCCCTAGATTTGGGGCTCTAATTGTGCAATCCTGAGAGGCAACTTGCTGATCAAAATCTTTTAATTATCTATCTTTTACATCTTCATGAGCAAACTTTTAGATATTTAGTTAAAATATATTTATTAAATTAATTAGTTTTCTCTCTTTAATTTAATTTATTATATTTAAATTATATGCATATGCTTTATGCAATTTAATTAAAATAATCTTATATTAAAGATTTGTTTACTCTCTCTTATTAATTTATATTTTAGATATTTTTAATATGATATTTATTAACTTAAGTGATAATAATATTTAGCATTTATTTAAAAATGAACTCCTAAATATATTATTATTAAATTAAATAAATATTATCACGCAATTAGACTAGAACTTTATCTTTAAATTTCATTCTTTTATTTAATTAATTCATATGAAATTTTAAATAATATATTTATTAACTTAATTAATAACATTATTTAGAGTTTATTATTAAAATAAAACTCCTAAATAATAATTATTAAATAAAATAAATATAAATACATCAAAAATAGAGCTTTAATAAAATCTTTTAAATTTAAATATTTTATTTAATTAATTTTTGGATAAATTAAATATTGAATTTCTTTATAAAATTTTATTTAAATTATATCATTAAATTATCTTTTATAATGATTTATTTAAAATAGAAAATCATCACAGGCTGACAATACTAAATACGAAAATCCATCATAAAGCACAAAATACCAAAACAAACTCTAGGGTAAAAATCACAAATTTACGTCACTTGACAAATTCGGAAAGATGAAACTAACTCAAATAACTTGTCCTACTTTTTAAGACAATTGGCTTAGGGTTTAGGATTTTGACTCAACAGTTATCTCCCCACTTATACCATTGAAATGCTAAGATAAGGTACACTCATCCTAGCAATGTAGGGAAGTCGATACATGGTACCTGCAATCTACATAAAATCCACGCATATACAAACATAATATTCTAAACTAAATAGGCAATGACAGAAAGTGGTTCATTGTGTAGATCCCGACTAGCAGATGACTATGACTCCCTTCCTCAACCACATTAGAAACATCACACATAAAAAAAACATACACGCACACCATACAATGCAATATGGGGTAAGTATCCATAGAAATTGCATATAATAAATCCATCTAACCATCATCAAATAACTAAAATCACTTAATTGAACATACATATTTATCATCATAGAAATAATCTTGAATACATGAAATAACTTAGTAACTCATCACATATATAAACTGAGCATGAAATACATTTGATCTAATCCGGTAACCAAGTACTGATAATCATAAAACACAATTGGAAAATTGACTTAAAAGAATTTGACACTACAACATAAAAGTCAAGTAGGGGTAGGCATTACATTTCCTTTACTACTATGTTTTTGATGGTTAGATGCAGTTTCCATCTTGCAGTTATTGTTTTCGAGTGACTCAGCCTTGATTTGTGGATCCAGTACTCCTCAATGTGGAGGAATTATTTTTGGGCTATCTTCTCATTTTGTGTGTTCTTGCTTGCTATTGGGAATCCTTGCACAAGATTGTACATTCTCCTACGTGAGACTTGGCATTTTCTCTCGTAATGTGTTGTATTTCTTTGTGTGCTTTCTTCTACTTCTTTGCATAAAATTCAACACTAGTGTAGTGCATTTTAGTTGTTGCACCAAGCGTTTCTTCATACGAGAGGCAAATCCTCAAATAGCTTGTTGCACTTTCTCACATGGAAGGGTACTTCCTTGCATGAGACTTTCCTTTGTGTTTTATTGCATGGAAAATAGGGGACATCTTTGTTGTTCTTCAAAGAATGCAATTTGGTGTTTCAAGTACCCTTTGTGATTGCTTGTATTTCCATGCTTCGATAGATTTGAGATTCTATGTTTTGTTGTCATCTTTGGATTTCATTTTCTGTTTGAGTGTGTTAGTTTGGTAGTGGCATTTGGAGATTCATTAGATGTCAGTATTATTAATTAAATCTTATGCTATGATCTTATTGATCCTCTTATGTTGATTGTCATGTGCATCCATACTTGTCAAAAAAAAATCTTGGCTTTTATTTATCCTTGTTCCAAGGATCTTTGGGCAGGACACTACAAGAAGGAAAAAGATTAGTAGAAGAGAGAAGAGCTTTTAGAGAACAAAAGGAAGGTTTAGGAAGTTAGGAAGAAGATCAGAACTTGCAGTAGCACAGGTCTTGATCTCCTTGTTCTCTATATGTTCATTTTTTTTGTCCTGTGAAGCAGTGGTTGCTCCAAGTGTTATTGTATGAAGTCATTTTGTGTTGCAAGTTTATATTATAAACATAAGTTGTAGGTTAAAGTATTTTGATTCTATTTGAAGCCATATACTCCTAGATTTTTGTAATGGTTGAATTAGGTTTTGAATAGAAAGCAACCAAGCATATTAGTTTATCTTATTGTTGTCTTCTTTCTATCTATTTTGCATTGTGTTTAGTATTTGAGAATATCAAAGTTTCAAGTTCTTTGTTCTTATTATTTGTGTTTTAATGGTGGAAGAAACTAGGCTATAGGTTGGTCACCAAGTAACTTGACATCCTAGTTAACCAAGTTCTCTGCTCTGACTCAGTTCTAGTGTTGACCGAGCTCTTCTCATGTTTACCAAACCATTTGGCATTAGTGTTGACCAAGCTCACTTGGTCACTATATAATCTAAGCTCACTCAGTCACCTCCCTAACCGAGCTCACTTAGTTTCCTTTTCAATCGAACTCACTCAGTGTAGTCCTGTATGAGCCCATTAGTGTTGAGCTCTTTCCTTTAAAAATTGAATCACTCAATTCTCATTACTGATGAGTAATTCGACATTGCCTATCACTCAACTACTTAAGGTGCCGAGAGAATTAGTACTCACTATAGTTTTGGTTGCTGAGCAAAATTTGTTGTGAATTTTTTCACATGGTATTAGAACTTTTAGGCCCCACATCCTTGTGAGTTTGAGCATTTTTTTTCTAGGTATTTGACATGACAAGAGTTATGGGAAAGACATGGCAGCAACCATTGTCCTTTAATCGACAAAATTATGACACTTAGGTAAGGAAAACAAGAACCATTATGGTTGCAAATGATTTGTGGGAGTTTGTGATGAATGGGTTTAATGATATAACTGACCTAACACAATATGTTTCCCTCACCAACCCTCAGAAGGCTCAACTAAAGGAGTCAAGAAGAAGGGATGCAAAAGCCTTAAGTCTGATTGAGGCAACAATGACAAACTATTTTTCTTAAGATAACAACAGCTAACTATTCAAAGGAAGCTTGGAATATTCTTGAGACAAACTTCAAAGGAACTAATAAAGTTTGAGTAGTGAAGTTGTAGATAATCAGAAGGGAGTTTGAGAACCTTCCAATGAAGGATAATGAACCTATTGCAGATTTCAGATCAAGAATCTCTACTTTGATAAACCAGCTCAAATCAAATAGAGAAAAGTATAAAGATAAAAGGATTGTGGAGAAGATATTGAGGAGCCTACCTCAAAAATATGACAATCTTGTGATGACCATTGAGGAAGCAAATGACCTCACCACATTGACAATGGATGAGTTGATGGGAACTCTTCAAACCCATGAGCACCCAATAATAAGTCAACCACATCTTCCCAAGAGAAAGCTTGCAAGGTGAAATAAAATTCAAGAGGCAAGGGGAGAGGAATAAATGGCTCCGATAGAGGCTCAAGAAGAAGAGGTCATGTAAGAAATGGTTAGAGGAATGTTGGAGGAGAAAGCTCAGGATGAGAAAGCAATCAAGAGGGAGCAAGAAGGTCTCAAAAAAATTCTAGAGGAGGTAAGAAGAATTATAACTCCAATAAGAGCAATGTAGAATTCTATTACTATCATAAGTTTGCACATTATGCAAGTGAATGCTAGAAGAAGCAAGGTGATCAATCAAGACAAAATGCAATTGTGGTTGATGTGAATATGGAAAATGCAAACAATCCCATAACTTTCATCATATGTAACATTGGTGAAGAATGCAACCTTGAGGTATGGTACTTGGATAGTCATTGCAACAAGCATATGAGTGGTAATGAAAGTTTATTTTCTTTCATAGATAGAAATTTCAAATATGAAATTAAAATAGGAAATGATGGAACCATTCCCATAGTGGGTAAAGGATCTATCATGGTCTGCACCAAACAAGATGAGAAGGAGAAGATACAAAATGTATATTTTTTCTCAGGTATAAAGCACAATTTGATGAGTGTTGGAAAACTCATTCAAAATGGTTACAAGGTGTTGATGTAAAATGACAAGTGTTTCATTCATGAGAAGGATGGGAGTAAGAGAATACTTGCAGCAATCCAAATGACAAAGAACCAGATGTTCCCTTTGAAGATAGAGACATATCTCTCTTCTTAAGTTAGTGATGCACCTCCCAAGCATGCATGTACATCAATACATCAACAATCAGCTCATAGGAGTATGATTGAAGACCCCTCCAAGCTATGGTGTCTCAAATATGGATATCTTGGCCTTGCTAGTTTAAATTTATTTCCAAGAAAACAATGGTAGATTGTTTTCCAAGCATTGTAGATTCATGTGACAAGTGTGAGGCTTGTATTTTGGGTAAGAAACATAGGCTTCACTTTAATTTTGGTAATTCTAGAAGGGCAAGGCCACCATTAGAATTGGTGCATTCTAATTTAGTTGGCCCTATGCAAACCACTTCTATTGGGAGGAGTACTTATTTCATGACATTCATAAATGATTTCAGTTATAGGAAATTGGTGTATTTTTTGAAAAGAAAATCTGAAGCATTTGGTAAATTTATTGAATTCAAAGCCCTAGCTAAAAAAGAATGTGGACATTATGTAAAGGTCCTTAGGTTAGATAGAGGAGGGGAGTATACCTCCAATTTTTTGTAAATTTTTGCAAGAAGAATGTCATTGTAGGCTTCCCAATTAGATCAATAACTTGGTTTACAAACACAACTCACAGATTAGACATCAAAATGAGCAGTTATATTTCTAATAGAGAAGGTTCATTTAAATTGTCAACCCAAGGATGTATACTTGAAACAAGTCTGCAAAGTATATGCACCATGAAACTCTCTAAGTTATTCTATCGTTGCAAAATAACAATGCTGGAAACAAACTAAATATACAGTAATGGCTGCATGAAATTGCACAGTAGTTGCTACAGGAACTGTATATTATCTAAACTATTTACATCTCTACCTCTACCTCTATCTCTCTACATCTACCTCTAACAATCCTCTAACGACTCAACAAGTTTCCCATCATCCTTCTAAAAAAGGAAGAATCTTATTACAAAAGTAATGACAAAGTGGGCTGAATTTCAGTTCCACATTTTCAGCAGTCCACTTCAAATGCATGGTTCTCTTTCATTATTGCGAATTAGTTCAAACCCCTTTACCATGTTATGCTCCTCCTTTTCCTCTTTCTATATCATTTTGAAAATCTGAATTTCATTAATTAATGTGGAAGTTATGGTCATTTTTCTGAAAGTGGTTTTATGCTGCCTAAAAACGTGCCACTTTTTCCTCAACCAACTTTTGATCCATGTTGCTCATTAACTGCTTCGAACCAACTCAAATGCTCAAAATATTTTATGCTCCTTCTTCTTAAATTTCCAAAACTGTAAGCCATTCTTAATTTCATTAAGAATTGAGCAAGATATGCCTATTTTTCTGGAACTGGCTTTTAACTTTTTCTTCATTTCCTGCACTTGTTGAATATTGACAAGTGTCAACTTTCTTTTCCTTCTTTCCAGCTGCATGAATGACCCAAATAACTCATAGAAAACATGTTAACCACCTCAAAAATATTATTATTCAATGTTAATCATTTATTACAATAAATCATCATAATCTAGCATCAACTAGCTATACATGCAATTGTTAATTAATACATCATTTATCATAGTTAATGCTTCATAAACCAAGTTAATATGTGGAAATGGCTTGGATATATATATATTAAAACCATGGGGTAAAGTGTTATAACAAATGGATATAGATATGACATTTTATAGGCTCATCATTTACCCCCAGTTGAAATCTTGCTTGTCCTCAAGCAAGGGATAGGCATTAGTTAGTCATGAAAACTCTCAGCATGGAATCTTGTGACAACTTTAATCAATCATCAAGAATTTCAAAGGTGGTATAAAAGGTATACATGAAAGGTCATCCTCCTATAAGCTGTGTCAATAAAATCAGGTATACATGTGCTCCCCCTAGCTAAAAGGTTGTTTGTCCTCAAATGAGAATGTATGCATGAGGGTAGAAGAAAAAGCACTTATGAAGCATATAATTATATTAATGATAATTAAAAATCAAAATGCAATGCATAGATAATCAATTACTAAAAATGATAATTATTATGAATAAATGGAAATCATAGTACCATTTGTGTTGTTCTGAGAAACTTCAAACTTACAAATAACTGAAAGTACAGGTCCCTTTATTGATGAATATTCAGGTCCCTCCAAGAGTGTTGCATACATAATATGATTATTGTCTTCATAATTTCTAAAGGTTGTCTTTTGGATCATATCGTAGTTGCTGCAGGAGTGTCTATTCAATCAAAGAGCAGTAGTTGCAGGACTAACTATTACAACCAAAAAGTAGTTACTGTAGGACTAACTCTTACAACATGAAACTTACAGATAAGACCAACTAGACACCATCATTGAATAGAACATTCCTGACATTATGAAGACTCAACTACTCAATGGAGTGTTTGGAAACATATGCAAAGACTTTCTTCCACAAGTAGAAACTTGAGTCACTCACACCCTTGGAAAAATGATTTAAAATTTGAGCAACCAACCAACTATGAACTCCTCCAAAATAGTCATTGAGAAAAGAACAACTAGGAAACAAACTAAACTAGACAACTAGTAACTCTAAGACATTGTGTAAGAACACTTATTGAATGAAAAACCTACCGTAACCTATCCTACCCTACACTAACCAGATTACATGACCTGCTCAAACAAAACCATTTACTGGTTCTTTGAAATATCTTCCTCTTCTCAAAGTCTTCCAATGCTTTCCATGCTTATGCATAATGAGAAAGAGTTGCAGTAGTAGTTGAAACTTAGTATGAAACAAAACTTTTGAAAATACATTAACAAACTCACTTATTACTTCATGTTGATAATATATATTGCTATACTAAAGTATATAAGTAAGCTGAAATGTGTCTCCTTTAGGTGCAGCTACATGTGTATCTTTGTCTTCAACTGCAAGTTCTTCTTTTTCTACAACCATAGTTTGTGACAACATTTTTTCCTCCATATGAATGAGATGTCTAATAGGACACCCTCATGAAAGCAGAAATTTTGAACCCTCCTTGCTGTATTTGTGTAGATGAGTTGCTTCTCCATCCTCTTCTTGACTTTTAAAAACTAATTTCTGTGGCTGATTTGATAAAAGTATAGGAATTTCTGCACCATCTTCATAGGGCTCATAGTTTTTCTCTACAAAAAATGTTGTTTTAACATCTAATGTTAAGCAAAACTCCTCTAAATCATCCCAAAATTGATTTTCTTCAATATCTTCTTTACTTTTATGCATGAGAGGACTGATTTTCATTTTATTGCAACTTTCTTTTTGAAGTAGGAGTTTTGATTTAACATCACATTCATCTTGAACAACAACCTTGTGCATGGTGATTTCTTCATTTTGAAAAATAAGGTTGTATTCATTTTCCTCCTCACAAATCAGCACTTTTTCATCAATATGTGAACAAAATTCCTCTATTATGCTAGAGAACATGTCTTCATTGATTTCCAAACTTGCTGAAAATGATATTGGATCTTCATTCTCCATGGATCTAAAATCCATATTGTGTTACATGCAAACTTCTATGATCCTAAGTGCTTTGAAAAGAAACTAAGATTCTAGAAAATGACAAAGAGCTGCTAAAAACTCAGAGACTCTCACAGCTTGACTTGTCCCCGACAACGGCGTGAAAAATGTCAGCTTCCCAATTAGATTAATAACTTGGTTTACAAACACAACTCACGGATTAGACATCCAAAATGAGCAGTTATATTTCTAATAGAGAAGGTTCATTTAAATTGTCAACCTGAGGACGTATACTTGAAACAAGTCTGCAAAGTATATGCACCATGAAACTTTCTAAGTTATTCTATCGTTGCAAAATAACAATGCTGGAAACAAACTAAATACACAGTAATGGTTGCATGAAACTGCACAGTAGTTGCTGCAGGAACTGTATATTATCTAAATTTTTTACATCTCTACCTCTACCTCTATCTCTCTACATCTACCTCTAACAATCCTCTAACCAATGAACAAGTTTCCCATCATCCTTTTAAGTAAGGAAGAATCTTATTACAAAAGTAATGATAAAGTGGTCTGAATTTCAGTTCCACATTTACAGTAGTCCACTTCAAATGCATGGTTATCTTTCATTATTGTGAATTAGTTCAAACCCCTTTACCATGTTATGCTCCTCCTTTTCCTCTTTCTATATCATTTTGAAAATCTGAATTTCATTAAGTAATGTGGAAGTTATGGTCATTTTTTTGAAAGTGGTTTTATGCTGCTTGAAAACGTGCCACTTTTTCCTCAACCAACTTCTGATCCGTGTTGCTCATTAACTGGTTCGAACCAACTCAAATTCTTAAAAGGGTTTATGCTCCTTCTTCTTAACTTTTCAAGACTATAAGCCATTCTTAATTTCATTAATAATTGAGCAAGATATGTCTATTTTTCTACAACTGGCTTTTAACTTTTTCTTCATTTCCTACACTTGCTGAATATTGACAAGTGTCAACTTTCTTTTCCTTCTTTCCAGCTGCATGAATGACCCAAATAACTCACATAAAACATGTTAACCACCTCAAAAATATTATTATTCAATGTTAACCATTTATCACAATAAATCATCATAATCTAGCATCAACTAGCTATACATGCAATTGTTAATCAATACATCATTTATCATAGTTAATGCTTCATAAACCAAGTTAATATGTGGAAATGGCTTGGATATATATATATTAAAACCATGGGGTAAAGTTTTATAAAAAATGGATATATATATATGACATTTTATAGGCTCATTAGTCATCAAGAAGGAGCTTACAACTAGTTATACTTCACAAAAAAATGGAGTGGCTAAGAGGATGAATAGGACCTGTGTTGAGACGACAAGGAGCTTGATGAAAGCAAAGGGATTTCCAACTCAATATTGGGGACAAGCTATAGAAACAACAATATACTTGATAAACAAGTGTCCTACAAAGGCAATTTGTGACAAGATTCCTCTTGAAGCATGGTCAAGTCATAGATGGATAGTTGAGCATTTGAGAGTGTTTAGATGTGTAGCATATGCGCATGTGCCAAAGGAACAAAGGAAAAAGCTGGATGATAAAGGTGTGAAGTGTATCTTCACAAGTTACAACTTGAAATCAAAGGACTATAGGTTGTATGATTGAATCACCAAGAAGATTATCATTTCAAGAGATGTGGGGTTTCTTGAAAATCGGTCATGGGATGGCTTGGTGGATGAATCTTCAAGAATATCAAGTAAAGTGCCAACTATTGATGAAGAAGATGAAATTGGTGATCAACAAGATGATGGAGAAGAAAACATAGATAGTTGCAGACAAAGGCAAAAAGTAAAGCAACCTCATGTTGGCAATATGTCCAATCAATCTGTTAAGGAAAGTTATGGTTGTCATTTATGGAAACATATTTGTTTTTTATATTAACCTCATTTAGTTGCAGAAGAAAATTGTCTAAGTATCAGACAATTTTACAACAGCAGGATAGTTTTGATGATAATAGAATATTCCCTTGGAATATTCTCTTGCATAGTTGACCAAAGATGCATGACAACATAAGGATGACGTATACCAGTGTGCATGTTCGTACAATCAACCAAACTCAAGTTATGATGAAAATTGTGATGCAGTATTGACATAGTGCAGAATAGAGCATATTAGTAGAATATGATGAATGATTTGTTTTATTGTTTTAAGTTATATTTTCTTGTTGAGATGACTCTAATGATGTTATAAGAGCTGAATAAAGAAGAATTCACTAAGATGTTGCATATAAGTAAAGTATTTTATTTGCGAAGTGAGGTGTGAGTTGTGAAATTGAAAACAAATGTTTCAGTAATGCAAAGTTGATATGATCTTGTGAAATGAGAGTAACAAGTGAAGGCAACACCTTGATATGTGATGCAAAGATCTAATGCAGACTGATATGTGTGCAATCACTATTGTGTGAAGAATCATCAATCAAAAGGTTTGCAAAGTACAACAAACAAGGCAAAATCATATGTATACTTATTTCTTGAAGAACTTATTGTATAGTTGCATGCTAGGGCAATGGGCTCTTCTTGCACACATTTGTATATGATTTACCAACTCCTAATAGAGTTGAGGTTTCTAACTAGGCCTAGTCTCCTAACAGGGACTTGAGACACTATACATGCTTTATAGACTCCTAACAGGGTCAATATCCTTAACCAAATCCTTATATATAGTGAATCATCTAGTGGGTTCCATCCACACCAGGGTTTTCCCTTGGCCAGTGTTTCCCTAGTTAAAAAAATATGGTGTTATGATCTCTCTTTGTGTATGGTTGTTTACATTTCTCAGTACTATTGGTTTATTTTATTATACACATCATAAAGTGATGAATAATATTCAGTTCTTCATTAAAAGATTGAAAATACTAATTCAACCCCCTCCCCTCTTAGTATTATCTATTTCTACAATTGGTATCAGAGCTTAGTTATTCAAAAAGGGCTTAACAACTTGAATAAGATCCCTATGGATATCGAACTTGAAGAAGCACTTGAACAGATTGATCTTCTTACTGATGAAAGAAATGGTCTCAAAGATAGATACAAGCATGCAAAAACCTACATTAGTGAATTGAAGGACAAGATAGATGACCTAAAATAGAAAGGTCCTACTAATCAACCTAGCAATGATGACATTGAAGAGCTGGAGAAAGAAAATGAGATCCTAAAACATGAGTTAAAGATAGTTGAACTTAAGCTGGGTCTTTAGAAAAATGGAGGTAAGATTGATTCTGAACTAAAAGAAGAGAATGCAGATCTGAGATCCCAGTTAAGCAAGGTAACATCAAAACTAGAATCTATTAAGATAGAACATGTAGAATTAGAAAAATACAACACTATTGTAAAAGGTGAGTTTGTACAAACCAAGCAGCAACTTGAGAAATTGTATACTAGTAGTGATGAAATTAAAGAGAAAATATGTGTACAAAGACCCAGATATGATAAGACTGGACTTGGATTCTTTCTTGGTCAATCCATCGAGAAACCTATTGAAACAAAAGAACTTTTTACTCCTGAAGTTAATAAGGACCTAAGTAAAATAGATGATACATCTAAGGATAAAGTAAATGTTGCTCACTTAGAGAAGAACAAATAATTTGATCAAGATATGTTTAGAAAGGAGTCTTTTGCCTGGTGTGATGAACCTAATGACACTGAAGCCAATTGTGAAGGTAAGTCTTTCAAACCTATTTCAAAATTTTATTGTCATAATTGTCATGGATATGGTCACTATGCAATAGATTGTAAGAAACCTAAATTTGATAGTAATAATCGAAATAGTAGGATGCATAGGAACACTAACCATTCAGGAAACAAGAGAAGATCTCAGAGTAATGAAAGTGGAAAAAGAGGACAAATTGTTTGCTACAGATACAAAAATCTTGGATACATTGTAAAGAATTGTAGAACACCTGATGACAAGTTGAATGAACACAAAAAGGATGTACCTGTATGTCAGTTATGTAATAACTTTTGACACACAACAAGATTTTGTAGAATGGACAGAAGAGATCTAAATAGGAACCAGAATTACAAAAGGAACAATAGAAGAAACGAAGCAAAAGAGTAGACAAATGAATTAAAGGAATCATTTGTGAAAGCAAAAGAACCAAAAAGTGCTTATACAATTTTAGAAGATATACCTGATAGGATAATGAAGTCACTTATTGTTAGTGACTCTTCTCACCAGAATTAAGCATTCCCAATGGATCAAAGTATCATTTATTGATAAATGATGCTAGAGAAGGTATTAAGAGTTGAGAGAAGTCTACAATAAAGTGTGCATTTCTTGATATGATCAGGATGAGGAGATATGAAAGGATCAAACTCTCTGTTACATAGAGACAATATACTAAACTAGTGATAGATACACATTTATTGTGCAGTACAGATTGCAAAAGATTTAAAAGATGTGAACTGACTTGCACACATCATTTGTTTGTGCAAAGTTTATGAGAAAGATTGATGCGAGATTTGAAGAATTAAAGAACCCTACAAGCACGTGAAGTTGCCAGAAACCCTAGTGTGCATAATTGAGGTATTTTTTTAAATTGTTGAGCATAATCCTTAAAGAATGGCAAGGCAAGAAGTTTATAATGTAAGTAACAGACCTAGGTATAATTTTAAGAAGTACCCATTTGTTTCTTTGCTCGATGACCTCAATGGAGCATTTTTGCAAATTCCAAAAATGTTCTTCATGTGGGAGATATTAGAAGTTACATTCATTGCAAGATTGAAAGTATAGGTGACTCTAAGATTCACAAGGAATCAGAAAAGATGTGCAACAATGATTTGTCATTGAAATCCGAACATAAGTTTTTGGAACATCTTAACCTAGTTAAGCATATGTTCCATACAGACTTTGATAATAATTGTTAGTTTATGGTGACTAATTAGGAAAGTACTGTACATATGGCTGACATATGGCTGACATGTTGTAACCCTAAAGAGGCATAAAATTACTTGTATAAAAGGGCTTAGGGTTAGGTATTTTCATTAAGTGGTGATGCAAAATTGGTTCTTACGACAGTATTGAGCTGTAAGGGATTATGGATTGTAATCAGGTTGTAATCACTCGATCGAAATAATATTGTACTTGTTTTTTAGTGGATATAGCCTAGGGATTGGGTGAACCATGTTAAATCTTGGTGCCTTGTGTTCTTTTCTGTGTTATTTATTATTTTTTCTGTTATTGGTTATATTTGCATGTAATTGTTATTTGTATCTGTCATTTAATCCTAACAATAATGACTAGATAAGAATAATTCTTAGTAGAGTTCATGATAATCTTCTATTGCTAGGAGACTCTATCATTAGCATTCATAATGACCTAATTCACAAAGTCACAAGATTAAGCAATCAAGGCAAAAATCTAGTAAATATCAAGAATGTGTGCAAGCTTGTTGAGGCAAATCTCAACACATATTTTGACAGAAGGAATATGAAGGTCAACTCAGTCCAAGATGATGGAGTAAGACTTATTTGCAAAAATTTGGGTTACAAGTATAACCATAGATCAAGAATTTATTCAATCCCTACAGGATTTCTACACGTAGCTTACCTAGTTGTAGGAGGTGAAGAAGTAAACATGTGTGATATTGTTAGAACTCAATTGTTGGACAATATCTCAAGAATTAAGAAGTCAAGAAGTGCAGTATTCATATTTCAATCCCTTTTGATACATATATTCTTCTATGCTACCAAGAAGTTTCCAAGTAGTACAACTTGGAATGAGCATGAGTGCGTAATGCGGCAAATCACTCAAGCCTACAAATCTAGACCTTAAGAAATCAAAGATTGTGAATTGGACAGAATCATGAAGTCTTTTCAGATGGAAATGAAGAAGAGGTATAGAATACCTCCAACACTTGTAGAAAAGTACAAGGATGAAATATGTTTTATGGTTGAAAAAGACTATACATGCATGGAGGCAGTAGTTCCTCGAGTGAAATTCATTGAACCTATGGGTTATGAAATGAGTGAGGAACTAATTGAAAAAAGTTATTTATTCCATCCTGAAGGAATCTAGAATGTCAAGGAAAGAATTTGATGAGATAAAGGGAATAACCATGGAGATGAAAGCCAGTGGCCAAACTGAGCTCCTAACCCCTACACCCATTGTAGTGGCAGGACCTACAGAAGAGGTCACAGTTGCCCAAAAAAGTGCAAAAACTCCTTTTGTGCCCTATGTAGTAGTTGCACAACAACAACCACCAAGGAAACTATTGAAGACAAAGGAAACATCTACAAAAAGAAAGTCTACAAGGAGAATAAAGTAGACAATCAGTGCCCCAAGAAAAAGGAGGAAAATTCTATAGATTAGCTCATTTGGGTCTGAGGAAGAAATTGGTGACAAACTAGTTGAAGCAGCTAATCAGGAAGGTGAAACATCAGCAGGAGATAGAGCATGGAAGCCAAAGGTAGAAAACCTTAACATGAAAATTATTAATGATAACAATTTTGTACAGCTGAATAAATATTATGACTTGTATAATAACATGGATAAGAGACAACTAGAAAATGTTGTAGTTAGAAATATGACTTTGAAAGATAAAAGGTTTGATACTATAAAGGGGCAAATACCCAAAGACTTGTACAATAGACTATTGAATAGGAAAAATAGAGTTATAGAAGAGGACAAACAAATAAGAGTAAACATGATAAGAATGTTATGTACTATAAATAGTGAAGAAGACATAAAAGAAAATTTGAAAGGTATAGCACCAATACTGAGGCATAAGAGAAGATCCATCCTAACTATGGGAGGTAATTATTAGTAAATCAACAAAGAAACTCAACAAGCCATAGTTTCTTTCATGTCTACTGTGCCTAAGGACAGTGTCCAATCAGTGGAGGCAAGCCAAATGCCTGGAGGAACTGCGTAAATGACTAGAGACAGTGCACAGTTAGTAGAAGCAAGCTGAATGCCTAAAGGAAGTGCACAAATTCCTAGAGTTAGTGCACAAATAGAAGAGGTAGGAAATAAGCCTAAAATAAGTGCATAGATAGTAGAGGTCACCCAGTCACCCAAGGAGAGTTCGCAAACAAAGGAGGATAGTCCTACAACTTACAACCCTCCTCACAGTACTGAACCTCCAACTACACCAATCTCTCCTCCTCACATCACTATTGGTAGTGACTCTATGCAAGTAGATAACACCAAAGTGACTGTTGACATATCAAAGGACTCATTTAATAATTATGGTACTAACATTGTTGGCAATATTGTAGATTACAATAACTCTAACAATGAAGAGGATCAAAAGACTACTAAAGAGATTACACATAAGATGGAAACCAGTATTGAAGTAGGTACCTCAAGTGTTCCTTCAACAATGGTAGTAATGGGAACTTCCACTCCTCCTACTCAGATAGCAAAAGCAGCAGTAGTTTTAGCTCAATCTAATGAAGAAGAAGAAGTGAAGAATCTTATATCATCTCTAAGAAAACTTCTTGAAAGAAGTTAGTCAAGTCACTTGAGAAGACTTTGACCATAGTTTTAGAAAAAATGGAGTAAGCAATGAGCCCTGTTGACACCCCAACAAACATCCAACAATGCACAATGATTTTGTGCAAGGCCTTTGATGATGAGTTCTCAACACTTATGAATGTGGCTACCATACAAGCATAGATTGAGCATGATGGTAAACTCCTAAACACCATGTGCACTAATATAAGAAATGACATAGAAACCCTAAACATATGTATTAAGGTATTGAGGAAGTGTATAGAGGAAGGAAAATAGGCATATTCTAAGTGTAGCTTAGCACACATTCATCTAAAACAATATGATGACCAAATCAAGGATAAAGTGACTAAGCTTCAGATAGTCATGAAGTTGAATCAACAAATAGACACCATTGAGCCTATAGTACAGTTACTTCATGATAATATAAGGGAAATACAAGAGGAGAAGGAGAAAATCCTAAAAAGGTTCACTCTTTTGAGAGCACACTTATTCACATAGATAACATTACTAGAAAACCAATTAAAAGAGTGATTATCGGTAAAATCTTCATATGACAAGTTTGTGGCTACAAACTTGAACGCAACAAAATTGGCAGCATATGCTCTATGTGTACTTATCAGTGTATCGATGCACTAAAGGACAATTGGAAGAAATAATTTGAGCAGTTAAAGACAAATTTTAGTGATTGTCTTTCCAAATGTTGACATGCAGCAACCAAATTTTGATAGTTTTTGACACCTTTGTCAGTAATGTCAAAGGGGGAAAATATATGGAAAATTGCATTATAAAATAATTTTAATATGTATGTAAGGGGGAGCAATATGTTGTAATAGGAAGTGATAAGAAATGTAATCTTTCATAAACATGAATACAAATGTCTTTAATGTTTTATGTTTTGATTATTTGATTTGATTGGCATGATAGCATGTTTGGAACTTAGCCAATTTTCCCAAAATGTTGGCATCAATGCCAAAGGGATAGATTATTGGCAATATGTCCAATCAATTTGTTAAGGGAAGTTATGGTTGTTATTTATGGCAATATATTTTTTTTTGCAGATTAACCTCATTTAGTTGCAAAAGAAAATTGTCTAAGTATCAAATAGTGTTACAACAATAGGACAATTTTGATGATAACAAAATATTCTCTTGCACAGTTGAACATAGATGCATGACAACATAAGGATGATGTGTACTAGCGTGCATGTCCATATAGTCAACCAAACTCAATTTATGATGAAAACAGTGATGCAATACTGACACAATGCAGAAAAAAGCATATCAATAGAATATGGTTAACGATTTGATTTATTGTTTTAAGTTATATTTTCTTGTTGAGCCTACTCTAGTGATGTTTTATGAGCCAACTAAAGAAGAATTCACTAAGATGTTCCATATAAGTAAAGAATTTTATTTGCGAAGTGAGGTGTGAGTTGTGAAAGTGAAAATGAATGTTTCTATAATGTGAAGTTGATATGATCTTGTGAAATGAGAGTAACAAGTGAATGTGACACCTTGATATGTGATGCAAAGATCTAATGCAAATTGATATGTGCACAGTCGATATTGTGGGAAGAATCATCAATCAGAAGGTTTGTGAAGTACAAGAAACAAGTCAACATTGTATGTATACTTATTTCTTGAAGAACTTATTGTATAGTTGCATGTTAGGGTAGTTGGCTCTTCTTGCACACATTTGTATATGATCCACCAACTCCTAATAGGTTTGAGGCTTCTAACAAGGCCTAGTCTCCTAACAATAGACTCTTAACATGGTCAGTATCCTTAATTGTATCCTTATATATAGTGAATCATCTAGTGGGTTTCATTCCCATCGGTGTTTTCCCTAGTCCAAGGTTTCCCTAGTTAACAAAATATGGTGCTATGATCTCTCTTTGTGTATGGTTGTTTTCATTGCTCAGTACTATTGGTTTATTTTATTATGTACATCATAAAGTGATTAATAATATTCAGTTGTGGGTTAAAAGATTGAAAATAATAATTCACCCCCCCTCTCAGTATTATCTATTTCCAACACCTCAAACATGTAAAGGTTCAGCTCCTAGTAGCTCAAGACAACTTCAAGTTGGTATGCATAACAATAGTAGTAGAAATACTGAAGATTTAGATCCCACTCTCACCTCCTTATTTCCAAGAAAGACTAAGAGTCTAAGGGAGATATACCAAGAAGAAATGTATAATGAAGACTATGATGAGAGTTTTAGTTTTGCATTATTTTTTCATAATGATCCAATCTATTTTGAAGAAGCTATGAAAGAGGAGAAATGGTGTAATACCATGGATGAGGAAATAGATGTTATAGAAAGAAATAAAATATGAGAGTTAATTAATTTTCCTTCCAAGAAACAAGTAATTGGAGTTAAATGGGTTTACAAGACCAAGTGCAATGCTGAAGGAAAAGTAGATAGGCATAAGACACAATTAGTGGTCAAGGGGTATAAGCAATAGTATGGCAGAGATTATGATGAGACTTATGCCCCAGTTGTAAGAATGGAAACTATGCATGTTGTCATAGCAATTATAGCCCAACGCAAATGGAATGTATATCAAATGGATGTGAATTCCACCTTCTTGAATGGAGTATTCAAAGAAGAGGTATATGTGGAGTAGTCACCTAGTTATGAAGTTGCAATTAAAGAACATAAGGTATATAGATTGAAGAGAGCTCTATATGGGTTCAAGGAAGCTCCATAGGCATGGTATAGTATGATTGACTCATACTTGGTGAAAAATGGCTTTAGCAAAAGTGATGGTGAGCTCACTCTCTACATGAAGGCATAAAAGGGTAAGGTTGTGATTATTGACTTGTATGTAGATGAGTTAATCTTCACTAGAAATGATAATTTCCTAATTGGTGAGTTCAAGATGACAAACCTAGGTCTCTTGAAGTACTTTATAGGCATAGAACTAAAACAAATGCATGATGGCATCTTCATCTCTCAGGAAAATATGCAAATCAGATCTTAGAGAGATTCAAAATGTTGAACAACAAGGCAACCCCAACACCAACAACAGTAAGTCTGAAGTTGAGCAAGGAAGATTGTAGCATAAATGTGAATCCAACATTATACAAAAGTATGGTTGGAAGCTTGATGTATTTGATGACAATTTGGTCTTATATGATGCATGTAGTAAGCTTGATTTTCAAATTTATGGAAACACCAAAGGATTCTCATTGGCAAGTGGGAAAGAAGATCCTAAGATATGTGGTTGGAACCAAGGGATTTGATATTTTGTATACTGTTGATAGTAATTTTAAGTTGGTTGAGTACATTGATAATGATTGGGCTGCAAGCTTAGATGATAGGAAGAGCACTTCCAATTATATGTTTCATATGGGCTCAGGTGTAATTCCATGGGCATCCAAGAAGCAACCAAATGTTGCTCAATATACATCATAGGTTGAATACATAGTAGCAAATGCAACAACATGTCAAACTATTTAGCTAAGAAGAATCTTGACAAATTTGAATGAAAAGAAAGAGGATGGAACCACAATTTTTGTGATAACATTTTCTCAATTGCACCATCAAAGAATCTAGTCTTCCATGGGAGAAGAAAGCACATTGAGATTAGATATCACTTCATTAGAGAGCTAATGGAGAATGAAAAAATCAACATGAATTTTGTAAGTCTAAGCAGCAGCTAGTAGACATATTTACTAAGTTATTGGGCATATAAACTTATGTGTGTCTAAGAAATAGTCTTGGCATAGTTCATTTGGATTAGGAGTGATCCTTGCTTTTTTGGCTCGAGATAAAGTGAGAGTGTTGAAATTTTTTAGTTGCCCCTTGAGTCAACTACCCACCTACCCGTTAGGAGCATTGAACTTGGTAGGTGAGTTTGAATTTCAAAATGAGAGGGAAAGTTTTTGAGACAAGACAAAAGGAAAGAATGATCATTGATTTGATAATCAAGAAGGATGGAGATTAGTTGAAGAGAGAAGAGCTTTTAGAGAAGATAAGGAAGGTTCAGGAAGTTAGGAAGAAGATCAGAAGTTGCAATAGCACATGTCTTGATCTCCTTGTTCTCTATATTTTAATTTTATGTCCTGTGAAGTAGTGATTGCTCTAGGTGTTATTGTATGCAGTCATTTTGTGCTACAAGTTTATATTTCAAACATAAGTTGTAGATTAAAGTATTTTGATTCTGGTTGAAGCCACATGCTCCTAGATTTTTGTAATGGTTGAATTAGTTTTTGAATAGAAAGCAAGCCGACGTATTAGTCTAGATTATTTTGGTCTTATTTCTATCTATTCTACATCGTGTTTAGTATTTGAGAAGATTAGAGTTGCAAGTTCTTTGTTCTTATCTCTAAGTTTTAATGGTGGTAGAAACCAGGTCATTCATCAAGTAACTCAACATCCTAGTTAACCAAGTACTCTGCTCTGACTCAGTTCTAGTGCTGACCGAGCTTTTCTTGTGTTTACCAAACCATTTGGTATTAGTGTTGACCGAGCTCACTTGGTCACTATATAATCCAAGCTCACTTGGTCTCCTCCCTGACCAATTTGACTGAGCTCACTCAATTCCTTTGTCAACCAAGTTCACTTAGTGTAGTCTTGTCTGAGCCCATAGGTGATGAGCTCTTTCCTTTGGAGACTAAGTAACTTGACATTGCCTATCACTCAGCTACTTAAGGTTCCGAGCAACTTGACACTCACTATCTTTTTGGTTGTTGAGCAAAATTTTTTGTGAAGTTTTTCACAGTTAGTAATCTATTTAGAAATAAAAATAAACAACAATAAAGAAAATAAAAAATAGATAAAATAGACACACAAGATTATCATTTGAAAATCTTCTATTTGAAGGGAAATATTTAGCCACACTAAAAAGATATCAGTTTTATTGATCAAGAAAAAATTTCAAGTACAATATTTTTCTCTTGATGTGATATCCATACACAAAGTAATCATACAAATATATGGAGTTTGAGGGACTCTTCACATCATGAAGAAAGGTCTCCTCAAATCCCCCAAAAAAGTATCTTCATATTTCCAAATGCATGCCTCTATGCATGATGTATGACACATGTCTATATTTAATATTATCTCATTTTTTATGACTAAGGTCTTCTTCAATTGTTGATGACCATAATGGTCATAACAATCATATTCTTGAAAAATCAGAGATAAAGATCTCTATCATAACTACAATCTTCAATACTTCCCACATAAAATTTTGTACAAGATTCACAAACACTAAAATAATAAATAATTTCAAAAGCTATTAAAATACAAATTTAAAAATGCACATAAAATTTAATGCTAAAACCAAAAAAAAAAAGCGGTATAAATGACTGCATATGACTGTTACTACCAATGTTTCTGACTTCTTAAACTAATATATACTTGATAAAGGAGAAACATTAGTAGAGTTGTGAATATGAAGCCACCATTTAATTTAAATTATTTTAAAGTTATGATTGTTCTTTTTGCAATAGTGTATCATTTAATTTTCAGTATAAAAACAATATGTTCATTTTGGAATAAATTCAGGGGAAAAGATGTAGTAGCCACCCAGGATAACATTGTGCACCTAGAACTTGGATTTCATGATTTTTTCGATATACCTTCATAACTGAGTGAAGAGCTTAAAGCTAAGGTTTGAAATTTTGGGTACTCACAGATCTCTCTATAGGGATCATGGAGCACAAAGTGGTAAAATGTCATTTGAAAATGCTTGTTCAATACCCACTATCTTCATAGTTGCTCACACACCAAAAAAGCCAACACTTGTGGTTACATGGTTAGTAGTCTTAATGAAATGTCCAATAGTGATGCACAAATTGATCAATTGCCCACCACAAAAGCTAAAAGTCAATTACAGGATCTCTTCCCCTAATGCATAATCTAATTTTATAAAAATAAATATTTAAAAAATTAGTCTTCAAAGAACCTACATTCTTCCAACCAATATATAGAAGAGAATATTCATTAAATTATTGAAAAACTATTGCCTAACTTAAAAACAAAAAATGTGGCTATGTTGAGAATAAATTTAAAATCCACTTCAAATAATAATATACTAGTGTACATGATAAATTTAAAAAAAAACAACAAGATTTTCTTCAATTACTATATTATTTTATTCCATCATTTCCTAATATTGTGCCATTGAGAGGTTCACATGTTTTATAAAAGGATTGTCCTTTTTCCAAACAATTTGAAAATTTTAACAAAGTTATATCATGGAAAATATTTAAGATTTCTTTCTCTCTTATTTAAATACATATTGTCCCACAACACAAAATAAGCATGTCAATGTATAGAAAATCTAAATCTATTAATATTGTATGTACAAAAGATCTTGACAACTCTTATCAACTCTCTGATCCAAAATCTACTGTCTCTTCAATTTGTTTCTTAGGATAATCACTTAGAGTTGTCAACTCACAATCAAATTCATGATACTTGTACAAATAAACAACATTGAACATAAGAGATATATTAATGTCATTAGGTAACTCAACTTCATAAGAATTATCACTATCAAACTTCTTTAAGATTCTACAAGGGCCAAATTTCTTCATCTTCAACTTACTATATGGGCCAATAGGAAATCTACCTTTCTTCAAATGAACCATAACCTCATCACCAAAATAAAAACTCATAGGTCTTCTAGACTTAGCTTCATTCTCCTTGTATTTCTAATTACTCAGCTCCAACTTACAATTTACTTCCTTATGCAAAGACTTCATGAATTTAGAAAATTCATCACCTTCAACACTTCTTTTTTGTTCACCAACAATATCCCTTCAATTTGATATACCTCTAGGTTGCATTCCTATAAAAATCTCAAAACATGTCTTTCCAGTACTCATGTTCATTGAATTATTGTATGCAAACTCCACTTGTGCCAATACTAAATCATAGTTACTCAATTTATCCACAACTAAGCATCTCAACAAATTACCTAAGCTTTTGTTCACAACCTTTATTTGTCCATGTTGGTGTAAATAGATATTTACTATTTGCACTTACTTAAGTTTGCTTAGGTTAATGCATTATTTTATTATTTTATTTTTTGAGACACTTAGGAGTTTGTGTACCTTTTTGAATTGTCATGTTGACAACACAGAAGTACGCAACTCTATTTCAGCACATGGTGTCTACAACACTGGAGTTTGTGTCATTCACTAAGTTGTCATGTAGACAACACATTCATTCACACTCCTTTTTTAGCACATGTTGTCTACAACATTGATATGTGTGTTACACCCTTGTAGGCTTATTCTCTCATCTTCACACTTACTTCCATGCTTAATGGAGGATAATCCATATCTGGTGAACATGTGCGTAGTTGTATGACTTATCATGTAGCTGATTTTGAGGCATTCTAGATGTATCTCAGAGGCCTTTATATACAAGCACTCATAGTGTACTCTTAGCAGGGCATATTGAATGAATATATCATCATTCTAATCATACTCTCTCTTTCTGGTCTATAGTTGTGCTTGTGTTTGAGTTATTAGTTCATGGGTGAATTTTGCCTTAAGGAAAATTCTTACATGGTATCGGAGCTTGGAGATTTTCTCATCACAGTCATTTGAGACCATTGTTGCTTCAACATCTCAGCCTGAATCCGGAGTACTACAAAAATTGAGAGCGTCTAGAGCCAGATCTAACTTCACCATTGCATCCATAATGCTGATTTGGTGAAGATCAACTAGAATTCCTTAGAATCTTGAAAATAAACCATACTCCTAAGTATTAGCTTTGGCTGCCTACATTTGATAGAAGATTGACCAATTTTATAAGATTGTGGATTTTGTTGATTTCAAAAAGATAGGACAAGTAGGTGATAAGAATATTAGCTAAAGAAAAATGCAAGGTGCCTAATCCAAGGTGAGGTTCATGGAAGAAGATGGGAATTGGCATCTCCATAATCTGAATTTGAAAAAAAAATCGTTTGTTTCAAAATTGGCAAAATGGAATTAGAATATTTGACTTCTAATTTCTCCTCAAAACCAAGTAATAATACTTCCCTCTCTAGATCAAGAATTGAAATTTAAAACCCAGTTACACTTTTTAGGAAGCTGATAGAATGAAAATAGATATTTTTTTGCATTTGTGCGCTTAATTACGAAGGATGTATGAATTTTTTTTGGCTTTTACGTGTGTAATTGAAGTATTGAGGAATTATAAGAATCAAAACAAGATTTAGGTGTCCAAATGTTGCTACATGCTTGATCGAGAACTAATTCACAATGAACATAATTCAATGGTTGTTGTACCATAGTGTAATCTCCTCAAAGAAACATTTATTGTTGTTGCAGATTTTTGAAATCTAATAAACTCTAGTTTGAATCAATTGAGGAGGGTCCCACCATTAGTCTATTAAGAAACTGTATGTGCATTAGATATTTTTGATACTAGATAGACAAAAAAGGGAGTTGTTGAAACGATAATGGAAGTGGAGCATAATGCTGAATTGAATAATTTGGAAGACAGATAGTGCATGGTCTCTGAGTTGTGGACATTTGTATCTTCCCATTTGGAGTTGTTTTGAGAATTATAAATGGTTCTTTGACTATAGTCTTCAATTTTTCATTGTATATAGGATATGTCTACTAGTTCTTCTAAGTGTTGTGCCTTCTAGATTTCATACAATAACGATAAGTTAAATACAATTTCTCTTACTTTTTCAATCCAATATTTCTTGTTTGTTCAAATTCCAATTCTAATTAGAAGAACCAAATGGATAATAATGTATCTACCTACTTATCTTCCATTTGAAACAAATGGTTCAAGTAAAATCCCCAAAATAGGGTTCAAGATTTGCAAAACCTTGATTTGGGTAAATCGAGAATTGACATAGAAATCTCAATTTCTTCAATTCCATAAACCAAATGGACCCTAAAGAATGACCTATGAAAACTATTCCTTCTAATTCAGATAATAAATCTCCCTAAGATATGCAAGCTATGTTTTTGTATTTTTTTAGGCTAAAATATTGACTATGAAAAGCAAATAAAGGTTCTAAATGCAAGATACCAATTACCTCTGTATGGCAACCACTAGAGAGGTATAGGTTATAAAAATAGAATTGTTTAGATATGGTGTAGAAATACAAAAATTATTTACAAAAATAGAAATTCATGAGCAAGAGAGGTACAGGTACATATTGTCCCTCATTCAACACCAAACATGTAACAAAACAACATTATGCAAGAACCTTTAAAAAACATTGTTATCGATACTTTCCTTCTAGATTCAAAACATAAATATTCAATCCTTATCTAGAATTACCCTCAAATGATGGAGAGATGATTTCTTTACCCTACAACCCCAAATTCTCATTCAATTCTATTGCTTAGTAACTTGCAACCAAATACAACAAAATCATGATCAATTAGTGTTACAAAAGATGTTGAAAAGTTTCAAGATATGTTCTAGTTTTGTTGCATTGATGAGTGTGCTATATGCATATTAGGATCTATAGTGTTATAACAACTTCTTTAAGAAGACTAAGATCAACATATTACCAATATGGTTGCAATTAGAAGAGATCAATTTTAGGGAACGAAGGTATGACACATTTCAACAAGGGCAACAAAACATTACTTTTAATAACATCAAAATATAGATTGTACCCATAGTCAAAATAAGGAACTCAATGATAAAAGTGCAATGTAAATAGTGAAGAATCATTGTCTGTAGCCAATAAAGAACTCATGTCTTTGGCTTCTCTCCCTCCTATCCAAAATAAGATTCAACCACTCTGAATCAAGAATGCACATGTAGATGTGTTCCATGTAGATGGACAATAGGTGGAGCTAAAAAAATGCACCACATTTACATTATTTTAATAAGTCCATAAGTTTTTTAATTTATAGACCATCACCAATGTTCAAACTCTGGCTGCTATGGCCAAGAGAATTTCTTCAATAAGGGAGCAAATAAAAAGTCTTTATTTCCTTGCATGTTGAGGATATTACCCATGGCTATAAGAGTCAAAGTTACATTGTTCGTGATGGTCTATAACATAGAATACCTAATTAATGGCTTGTAACAAAAATGCAAACATGTTGCATTTTTCAGCTCCACCTGATGTCTTACGCATATCAATTGAGATTGCATATTGAACTAGGGCTTCCTTCTGCATTGCTGGAAACCAAGAGATTGATATAGTTAACATCTAATATTATCTGCATTAATTTGGTCCATGTTGGTTAACAGTTTGTCCCTCTTGCTAGCTTGGCTTTACCTTGACTCTAGATGCCCAAAATGTGAGGAAACAAAAGGATGTTACCAACAAATAGGTCAGTGTATGTGTTATATAACTACCCTTTTAATTATAAGGTACAACTCCCTTATATGCAATGAATTGTGTTTTTAATAGATCATTTGGATATGGGGGTGTGCTCTTAACTCAAGAGTAGGAGAGGCTAAACTAGGATGTTCATAATTACAAACACCCTAGGCAAAAATAGATTTAGGCAACTTATAACACCTAGTGGAATGGATATCACAAGCTACCTTGAAGTTCTTCTAACATTTGCTCCTACTTCTAAGTGTAAATTAGTTCTAGTGAAATGCAATCTAGAGATAAAGTAGAGATGCTAATGAAATATGAAATGGAATCAATTTTAACTGATAACTCTCCACTAAAATAGGATCTAGTAAGAAATCACCAAATTCAAAAAAATGTGTCCTACTATCCCATAGCAACTATTATGAAATGTGAAGTTATCTTAGCTGAAGTAGATAATAAACAGAACATTAGAGATGTCAATCTCAAATGGAATTAAGACCACACAAGACCTAGTTGCAGATATCAATCAAATCCTTCATTTTATACAACCTCTTGATTCTCACTCAGTATCTAGAAATACAGGGTGAAAATTTGCATAAAATTGTTGATCCTTGTATTATCCAATGAGGTTACATTTATAATTTGTTGTTATCCTTTTCTACTTTTGGCAGAGCAACAGTCATAATATAAAAGAGAATAAATGTGAAAATATCCAGTCGTATGAACATGTGACATCTTCTCCATAAGTGATTCCAGATCCATGGTATTTCTAAAACACTTAGTGACCATTTGGCTTCCTGCAATATTAGAAAACTCTACAAAATATTACTGTTTCTATATCTTTTGTTGTTTTGCACCAAATACACATATTTCATATTCCAATGTTCAATAGAACTTTGAATTGCAATCGCCGATCTCAAATCAACGGTCAAGATTAAAACATTATAAATTTCCTTTATAACTTCCTTGGCGGGTCCACCATTCCACGCATCAAATTGTCACTTTCTCACATTGTCTAAAATTCATGCAACTTTGGAAAGTGGGAAAGCATGCACCGTAAATCAACTGAAATTTGACAGTCGAAATAAAAGATCTTAATCTTTTGTTTTATTCTGCATTGTGGGTCCATTTTTCATCTATACACACCATAGCATACATGTGGCAGTATTTTATTGCCTGGATGATCTGACATTGACTTTTCTTGCTTCATGGCACCTCATGACTAGATTTTGATTGTGCTTCATGGAATGTGATGGGTCAACAAGACACATGTCTCATGTTGCTTGCCCACATTGTTTATTTCTCAAGCACTTCTAGAATGCGGGGAAGTGTCGTGCGTTGATCTTTCAAGATCTAATGACTGGGAACATGCACTATATTATGTTTAAAAGAAAAGGGGCCCAACTGACACATAAGATTTTGACTTATCAAATGACCAATGAAATGCATTATTTTGTTTGTTTGACTTTTTAATTTTGTGATTCAGACAATCAAACATGTTTTGATTCGTCAATTTGATTTTGACTTTGGTCTTTGCCAAATTTGATCGTGTTCCTTGCCATTTGTACATTTATTTGCTTCTCCTACATCGAATTCAATTGATTCTACTTGTAGTTCATTCTAACGATCTATATATTGTTTTCAAGCTTGGTCTTCGATGTTTCTCTATTGTATTTTCTTCGTATATGCCCGTGATTTCTTGATTCTAGTTACATGAATGCCTTTAATGGAAAATTTGATCATAGAATTAGGGTGTCTCAGAGATTTGTAGAAATACTTTCATGAGGGACTACCTTTCAACATGAATCTTTATCTTCAACATCATTAGGAACAAAAAATATAAATTAGTAGAAAATCCAAACCTTCTTCTCATTAGGGTAACACATTACAAACCCTCTAAACCCTAATCCCCTAGCTTGGATTGATGTATTGCTCACATGATTTTTTGCATTAGGATAGCTCAAAGGAATGATGAAAAGAAAGATAATCCTATAGGCAATCTAGACTCAAACTTGACATTATATTGAATCAACCCTATTCCTAAAAGTTTGAAAAATATAGGAGACTAAAATCATGACAATAGTCCACTCAAGCATAATATTTTAATTTTTCTCTGAAAAATAAATAGTAAAGGATATCCAGCATATTAATTTCCAATTTCTCTTGAATATGTTCACTAACATGATCAATTCATAGATAGAAAACAAAATGTCTAATGCAGATACAATGAAATTTTTTAATTTTGCTTCAATTACTTTAGATACAATGAAAAGTTTAAGAATTTAAGCATCCTACATACTCCATAAATTTAACAAAATCATTATAACTAACTTTTATGCTATCAATGAAAATAGGCCCAAACCATGTAATGATGATGGAGCTATGTGATGTATTCTCTCGTTAACACAAAATTAGTGTTAATTGGAGGTAATTCCTTGGGTAACCATTCTTTCTGAAGATGCGTGTATCTCAAGGGGACCTTGATGTCGCCTTTTGTCTCATCATCATCAGAACATGATCGCCCTTGAGCAAGGGAAAATTGCATATGTTTATTGAATTTTCTTCTAATCTTTTGACCTCTAGTTTGTCTCTCTTTCATAGACCAACTACATGTTTCACTATCCTCTTCTATTCCTGCATTTCCCTCGCTTGGGGAAGACAAATCTGACAGATACCTATTTGGTGGTTCTTGTAGTCCATCAAATGAGAGATATAGTTGAAGGAGAAAAATATTTTGCTATAAAATGAGGCTAATATTGATGAAGTTGGCCTAAAGTTAATGTTGAATGTAAAGAGAAAGCAAGCATGTAATAAACTTATACCTCTTGAATCATTTCACTGTGTATGATCCTCGTTAGAGGGGTACAGTTTCCTACATATGTAAATCATTTGTCTTAAGTTAGTTACAAATTACATGATACTTAAGCTACAAATTACATAGAACATAACATGAACAATATGCATACATCATAATCATTATATACTTTTTAATTTGTTACCTTTACAAAAAAAAAATTATCAGTAATCAACGCCAAGAATAGAGTATCGTAACAAATATTTGCAACATCTATATCATAAGTCACCAATACTATTATCATTAATCATGATACTATATTAATCATGACAACTTATTACAACTCAAATTTTCAATGAATATATCAATAACTCTTACAATTAATTGATCATACCTAATACATTTCCATTGATCATGTCATTTATCATCTTCTTTGTCCATCTCATCATCATTATCGCCATCATCATCGTCATTGTCATAATGACCATTGTCATCATCATGATCATCACCATGACCATCATCATCATCGTCGCCGTCGTCGTCGTCATCATCATCACCACCACCACCACCACCACCATCACCACCATTACCACCATCATTGTTGTCATCATCATCACCACCACCACCACCACCACTACTACCACCATCATCAATACCATCACCATCATCATATCATCTCCTTCTTCATCTTCACCATCATCATCATCTACTTCGTCTTCCACTTCTTTGGTATTTTCATTTTTAATCACATTATACTTTGCTAGTCTTTCTCTTGGATCATGTCTAACAAAAATTGTCCAACCCAGTTTATGTGGAACACCAAAGTAAAAAACTTGCTTACATTGGCTTAGAAGAACATAGGGCTCATTTCCAACTGGCTCAAATGACCTTGTATTAATCATTGTAAATCCATTATCATGTTCAATAATAGTTCCAATCAAGATCATTTTGATTCTGACAACAAATACAACTAGTTTGAAGGAATTAAAGTCATACTCAATTATATCATCCAAAATGTCATAGTATCTATTTTTAGATTGTTGACAATGCACATCATTTCTAGACCATTCTGATTTAGACAACGAAAAAAACTAGTTTGAAGGAATTAAAGTCACATTCAATTATATCGTCCAAAATGCCATAGTATTTGTTTTTAGATTGTTGAGGATGGACATTGTTTCTAGACAAAATATTAGCAACCTCAAAGACTGTAGTTATCCTAGAATTACAAGTTCTCTTTGTGTCATCCAACTTTTTTTATGTGAAATTTATAGCCATTTTCGTACATAGCTTTGTGGTGTTTAACCTATTATTTTTCAAACATGTCAAAATTATGCATCTATCCATGAGTTGATATTAAACAAATTGATCATGATAGATTAAATTATACATACCTTGCCACCTCTTAAACTATTTGCTAGATCAATTACCATTGATGTAACATTGGAATCTCCATTACGATGAACAACTTTGACCAATGAAGCAACAACTTTCCATGTTAATTAACAACCATTTTGTTGAGATCATTCAATCCATATAGTCATCCAATCAAGATTGTTTGTAATATACAAATGAAGTGCATCCCACTCACAAACAATTGTATAAAATAAATAGACCAATTAGAAACAATTTATATTGATGATGGATAAGAATTCACTAACTACAATAACATCTTATAATTACTTTACACTTTCCTCAATCTAGCTTTCCCCATCAAGTACTCCCCTTTGAATTTGGTAAGTGAGATGGGATCCCAAATGCAATCTACATGGATCTTTGATGCAAACTTGAGAAGATATTCTCTAATGTATACCATGGTCTAGTATACCATATATCCCTCCACCATAGAACCCTCAAGACGTGCTCCTTTTCGAACCAAGCCCTTCAAAAAAATTTAGTGTCTCTCAACCATTCACATTGACCTAGTTGGTATAGGTCCTCACAATTAAATCTCTTCAACTAAATGTATGAGGTAGTGTTCTTATGTGTTGAAAAAAGTTGAAAGTAGACACTTTTGCATCTCACACAAAAGTTGCAAAAATTTTCTCTTCCATTGTGTTATGTTTTTTTTAATCATTTTCTTTAGATGACAACCACCTAGAAGATATTCATCACACCAAACCATAGTAACGACACTCTACAAAAAAATATACAATAAATTACAGAAAAAGAAGCAAGATGCAAAAATAATATTTATACAACAAATTAAACAAATAACACTTATAACCTCATGTATTTATCAAGATCATATATAACTTGTTTTACACTCATGTTGTCGAAGTTGTGTGGGAGAGAGAACGTATTGCAATAATAATAAAATGATCTTTTCAATATATTATGAAATAAATTAATGAAAAGTACATGATGTTTTACAAATTTATTGTAAATAAAGAATAATGTGATTTACCTTGACAAAGATATGTCAATCATGTGTTTTCAACCCTAACCCAAAATCACCTTTCTTTTATATGAAACTCCTAATGTTTGCAACAAATCATGTGGGAAATTTTGATTTTTTATAGCTTCAAATATGACATTAGTTTGTTGATGTGTTAGTAACCAAGAATAACACATATTAATTTGGTTTCCATTGCTATTTGATTCAAGGAAAAACTTCAATGCATGATTGGATTCATCTATGTCATTACAAATTTTGATTCAAGTTTTCTTTTTCATGTCTTCCATCTAATATTTTTCATAGTGTCTCTATTACATTCTTTCCAATATGCATCACATGAAATAAATCCATGATTGGGAGGTGCTCATAGTACAACAACCTACTAAATTGTCTAGGATAGCTTTTAAGTCCTTTTAGAAGATGCTCATCAATGCCTTGAGGACCTTCATGAACATAAATTACATCATTACTAAATAAAAGAAAGTATCCAAATTTAAATTTCACACAAAAACCTACATCAGATCAAATGACATTGCCTCGACAATTCATTCTATTGTATACCAACTTCCATATGTGAGGTGTCATTCTTTGTGGCTTTGATGTTGTCTCTTCTATCTCATTGAAAAATGTTTTTCGGTAATTTGATACTTATGAATTTTGTGGAGAAAGTGTTTATGCTCATCGAACACTTTGTTTCCTAAACTTTTGAATGACGAGATTTCATCTTTATACAACAAATTGGACATGCAAATTTTCCCTTTGTCTGAAAACCTGCAAGATCATGTATAATTGGATGACATCTGTACTAGAAGATTCATATTTACAATTATGACGCGCAACTTAAACATACAATGAAAATGCATTAGCATTATTACATACCAAAAATATGCATTAAGAGTTTTACATACCACAAAAAAGTGTTAGCTCAGGGGCATCATGTATTGTCCATACAAGCATTGCACGGAATTGAAATTGTCATTCACCAATTGGTCTAGAGATGTTGTACATAGTGACCCCATTCCATAACTCCAACAACTCATCAATCAGTAGCTCAATATATATATTCATATCTTTCACTTGGTACTTATTCATATATTTACAATTATCATGTGCAACTTAAATATACAATGAAAATTGGTTAGCACTATTAAATACCAAAAATATGCATTAACAGTTTTACATACCACAAAAGTGTGTTAGCCTAGGGGCATCATGTATTGTCTATACAAGTTTCGCATAGAATTGACATTGTCTCTCACCAATTGGTCTAGAGATGTACATAGTGACCCCATTCCATAACTCTTAACAACTCATCAATCAAGGGCTCAATATATACATTCATATCTTTCACTTGGTACTTACCTAGTTTGATGAACTTAAAAAAAACATAATTATTATGACCATTTTGATATTGTGTTTGTAAATTAATTTAGATGACTATTAAATAGAAAAATACCTAGTACAATCATTGCCAATATTATGTGCTCCCTCTTTATGGGCATCCAAAGAGGAATGTTATTGTTAATAACAAAAACATGTTAGACTGATGCCAGACCAAGTAAACAAATCTTATCTCTTCAAATGGATTGAGATCGTCTATTGCCAATGAAAGCTTTAGATTACAAGGTTCTTCTTTAAATATTGGCCACCTATCTTCTATGTCCTCAAATGTAGAACCATCTGTAGACATTCACATAATGTCATCTTGACTTCTATTGTGTGCATGATAATCCATAAATTGTGCCAAGTTAGTGCACCTGAATAATCATTACAAATGTGGAATAATGAGAATGTATTGAAGAACTTTGTGACACACCGTTTAGGTTATTTGATCTGATTGATATCTACTAATGTGACAATCAAGGCATTGTGTTGCAAATTAATGTTGTTTATGATATATAATATAATTGGGACATGCATGTATTTTGTAATAGTCCATTCCAATATCTTTCATAATAGATGATAATTCTCGATAAGAAGGGGATATAATGTTTAATGGTAGTAACAAACACTCACCTATCAATCTATGAATTTTTTTTTATAAATATACAAAACATTATTGGTATGCTAACATAGAAGATGACAAAAATGACACTATATGTTAGCATGTGTGAGATTGTTACATTGGATATACCATTCATAACCTTGAAGTTTACCAACAACAATGCAACAGAGATAAGTGTTGTTTGGGAGTGTTGGTACAGGGGCTCATATGCCTTTTCAATTATAGGTATATCAAGGTTCTCATCATCATCATCATTGGATGTGCTATGTAATGCCCTGCCAAGGGATCCAAAGAATTAACCTAAAATTTCACTAAGTTTGGTAGCATTTTTTTTTTGAAAGTAACTACCACATATAACTTCTGCACAATAATGGAAGTAATAGCAATGTCCATCTAATAGTAAACATAACATACATAACAGATTACATTCTTTAAGATCCCTTAACGTTGGATTACATCTACAAACATCTAACACGCATGAATCCATCTAGTACAACATCCACATGAAATAATAATGATAAGTCCATGTTTATACATTACATTTCAAATACTCAATCATCCACTGTACATGTCACAGGGTATGACAAGCTCAAAAGAATATACATACATAGAATAAGGTACATCATCCTATTCTAATCCATGATACATCAAAGTAAAGATAATCACATGATATACATGATACATCATCATAGAAGACATATACATCCATCGTAAAGATCAAACATAATAAACTAAGTGCATAGTTCCTCTCAACCGTTAATAGCATCATTAGACCATCGTGGATCCTAGCCATCTCTCCGTGCATAACATTCAAAAACACTGAAGAGATCATCGGTACTAACATAGTAGGAATGTCACTCCTAACAACATCATATGTAGAAAATATTCTAACATGCAAATATAAGCATAAGATAACATCATCTAATATATGCTAATCATCAATGAAAAAGATACATATCCACCATCATGAAGGATGCATCAACCACTATGTCTCAATGAATCTCAAAATGATAAGAGTGGAAAATACACTATCACCCGACCGCATTGTACCTAAGTGGTCCACTCCCACCGTGCTGAGGAGATAATCTCAAGTCCCAAACAGGCTAAGAAAATCACATAGCACAAACCTCTATAAGTCCAGGAATCCTAAAAGTATACTAACTCAAAGGTTCCAAACACAAAATCGACATCAAATCCCTAGAGGCACACAATGACATGTAGGAACCTACTATGTAAGCGAGAAAGTGTTATCGCATTTATCACGTACAAGTTACCCTGGTAGTTAGCTAAACTCCATGGGTCCAAACTAATCTAATGCGGCCACTAGTATCCTCTCATACTAACGAGGCATACTACGGAATGCAAGGTTGCAACCATGCATTCTCACTACTCCCATCCTAGCCTGTACAAGCACTCAAGGCATGGGCGAGAACAAAAAACTTATCTTTTTAGGTTCATTTAGTTAGTATTAGGTGTGAATGTTATCACTTATTAATCCAACTTACAATGAGTTACCCTGGCAGCCTCTTAGGGCCCTGACCCCCATTGCAAGCCACTTCCTGTCATTACATGCAGATATCCTACCCTAATGCTCATGGAATCATAAATCTCAAAATCACAAAAGATAATCCATAATAAAATCATCAAATATGCATAAAAGCATCAAATCTCCATGAGCAAACATCCATAGAAAATCATGAACACAACAGCTCTCTATTGGCAACTAAAGTATCACTGATAATCAAAGTATCCAATGGTTCTCAACAACCAAAATATATCTCAATCATATTGATCGAAGACTCCAAAAATGGTTGAGTCAAAGCATGTCACAACATGACATCATCAAGAGTAAATCCACATCACAGTCCCATCATGGCGACTAGAAAATAACCAAGGATAACTGATCGATGACCAAAAATAATGGTTAAGTCAAGTGTCTCATACATAAGAATCTCAACTATAACAATCAGTAATCGCATCCAATACATAGAGCATTCCATCACACAACTATGGTTGAGTTTATAAAGATCGAGATTAAAACATCATCATGACATCACAATCACATAACTCCCAAGCCTCTAGTAGACGTCCTATAACTGGTTAACACTAATCAACCCAAAACCCAAAACATTAGCATAAAGAATACACAATGCAAACACATGTTTTGATTTTACTAAATTTACAATTTGAATTTAAATGCAAAAGTCTCGATTTGCATTTCCAAGTTTAGAGAAAGAATTTGAAGGAACATTTATACATTTAGAATGAATACAAATCCATTCTTTAATTATAATTTTAATCTAAACGTCCCTCACCAAATCAATATTTAATATACTTAATAGAACAATTAATTTTAATCATGAGCCTTTGATATAAATCAATTATCAATTTACAATTATAAAACATATAATCGTATTTACATATTATATACATACATATATATATATATATATGAATATATAAATTATTTTATCATTTAACAAAATCAAATTAATCAAATTTGATTAATGCCAAAATCGAAAATGGAAAACGTTTTTTTAAAAACAACACACATTACATAATATGACTGCTGGTACGCAGGACCCTGCGGTCACAGGGCCTGCGATGACGGTACACTGCGACCACAATGGGGGGTGCGGGTCTCGTCCCCCCCCCCCCCGACTCAAAGTATAAAATGTTTATAATTTTTTTTAAAATTGCTTACACGATTCCTATTTACGATTTGTTTTAAAACGTTTCTTAAAACATTTTCGCCCACAGGTATGTTATCTGATTTTTTAACAAATATATATTATATATATACATATATATATAAGTATATGTATATATGTATGTATGTATATATAAATATATATAAATATATACAGAATTAAAAATATCACAGTATATGAACATATATATATATATATATATATATAAATATAATTGCATATATATATATATATATATATATATATATATATATATATATATATATATATATATATATATATATATATATATATATATATATATATATATATATATATATATATATATATATATGTATGTATGTATGTATAAGCAAATTGACCATATATGAATATAAACAGAATTCCTCCATAGACCTCTGATCTCCAAAATTTCTAATAATTAATCTAATGGGTTTGACTATGAATCTCAACCCTAGCCCCGTGTTCTTTTCAGATCTATGCATATAAAATTCTCAAATAAATTAATCTACCCATATTGAGAATGCACAATAAAATATGAAATTCTTCAGAAGACATATGGAAGACACGAAGAAAACAGGGAATGCATGGTGCGGAAATAGTATAAGTAAAATCACAAGAATCTACCAGGATTTTGTGCTAAATCACTCTTCCTCAGAAAACCCGCAGAGCAAGCTCCTCCCTTCTTCAGAGTTCTCGAGTCCTCCAATGCTCCAATTGCACTCCCGATGCTATGTCTAAGCTTTTAGGAATGTTTGAATATAAAGAGCTTTCAGGAAACATCCAGAATGCTTCTAGAAACAGCTGGAAGGTGTCACCAACTAAGCATGGGTCTTTTCCAACCTTCAAGATGAGCCATAGGGTTGTAGACACCATGTGCTTAATTGATGCACTAACTCCTGTGTTGTTGACACATGAGAAATAGAAAAGTGTGTTAACTCCCATACAAGCTTATAACTCCAATTCGCTTTTTATATAATTTCTATTTAAATATTTATAACTTTTATTTTAATTTTTATAACTTTTATTATTATTATTTATTTATTACTTTATTATTATTATTAATTTTAATTTCTAATTTTCTTTTATTTATTTCTTTTTCTTCAATTAATTCCCATTTAATTAATTATAATCAAAATATCAAATAACATGATATTTTATATTAATTTTTTCAAATAATTAATTTATTAATTAAATCTATTTATTAAGACTTAATTAACAGGAAATTCACCATAGACCTCCAAGATAAAATATGAAAACCCATCATAGAGAAAATCACTCAAAATCAGTCTAAAGGGTTAAAAAATCACGAATTATGTCATCTGACACATTCGGTGGGTAAAATATCCAGCTACTTGTCCTACCTCACTAGGACAATTGGCTTAAGGGTTTGGGATTTGGACTTGAGAATTTATCTCCCTTCTCTTATCATTGAGATAGTATAATAGGGTACGCTCATCCTAGCAATTCAGAAAAATCGATACTCGGTACTTGCAACCTGCAGAAAAACCATGCATGTACATACAATATATAATGCTAAGCTAAACAAACAATGGCAGGAAGTGGTGCATCGTGTAGATCCTGACTAAGCAGGTGAGTACGACTCCCTTCCTTAACCACATCAGAAATGCCATACAATAAGAAAACACCCACACCATACACATGCAAGTATGGGGTAAGTATCCATAATAAAACACATGAGATAATAACCATCAACTAATCATCAACCATAGCTGAAAACAATATAATGATCATCATGTATGCACGAAATGTAAAGTCTAAATTATCTCATCACATAACCACTGAATCCATAACATAATGTCTGATAGTCTCAAAACAATACCACTAATCCATCAACATAAAACTAGTCCATCATAGTCTGATAATAATAGCAACAATATGTCTAGAAAAGATGTGACCGAGGGCAGGCACTACATCCACCCCCCCCTTGGGTTAGGCTTACTCTTGGAAGCCTACAAACAAGTAGGGATATAACTCCCTCAATCTAGCTGCATCCTCCCAAGTAGCTGAAGAATCATCAGTAGGGTCCCATTGGATCCTTACCTGCTCGATGGTTCGACCCTTGAGGGTCAACTCCCGCTGCTCCAGAATACGAACCAGCTCCAAAGCTAGCTGCCTGTCCTCTACCTGCAATGCATTCCAATCAAGAACGTGTACAATATCAGGTATATACTGTCGAAGCACTGAAACATGGAAAACATCATGACTGCGAGCTAGGCTGGGTGGAAGAGCAAGGCGGTAAGCAACCAGGCCAATCCTCTTTAAAATCTCGAATGGTCCCACAAAGCGAGGTGCTAGCTTAGAACCCTTTCCATATCGGATCAGACTCTTTCGCGGCCGCACTCTCAACAAAACTTTATCACCCACAGCAAACTACTTATCAGTCCTATGAGCATCAGCATACTTCTTATGTCTATCTTGTGTCGTAGTCAAGTGCTCATGGATACGCACTACCTGTTGCTCCATATCACGAAGCATCTCAGGACCCAACAGGATGCGATCCTCAAGACTGTCCCAACTCAATGGTGTATGACAAGGATGTCCATATAATGACTAAAATGGTGCCATGCCAATAGAACTATGATACCCGTTCTTGTAAGCAAACTCCACCAGGTAGAGATAGTCCTCCCAATGTGTCTGCCTATCCATCACATACATCCGTAACATATCCTCCAAAACTTGATTCACCCTCTCTGTCTGGCCATCAGTCTTTGGATGATATGCCAAACTGAAGTTTAATTGCACTCCAAGCTCATGCTGCAGCGATGTCCAGAATGCAAATGTGAATATAGGATCCCTGTCAGAAATGATCTTTCTAAGAATACCATGTAATCTCACAATGTCACGCATGAAGACATTAGCTACAGAAGCTACTGTGTAGGAAGACCTAATCGGTGAAAAATGAGCCACCTTAGTCAACCGATCAACGGTGACCATGATAGCATCATGACGTTGAGTTGTCATAGGTAATCCCACAATGAAATCCATGGAGATAATATCCCATTTCCAAGAAGGAATGAGATTTGGCTGCAAAAGTCTATTCAGGTGCTGATGTTCTACCTTAACTCTCTGACACTCAAGGCACCTAGCCACAAAATTAGTAATATCTCGCTTCATCCCAGACCAAAAGAACAAATGTCTCAAATCAGCATGCATCTTCTTGACACCTGGATGTGCTGAGTAAGGTGTACGATGGGCTTCTGCCAGTATCAAGGTGCGAAGCTCATCTAAAAATGGCACATAAATCCTCCCCAGATGTCTTAAAAGACCATCTAATTCTTGAATGTAACCTACAAACTTACCTTCCAAAGCTCTTCCTGAATCTATCTCTCTGCACACTTCCTGATACCAGGAATCCATAGGAAGTGCCTGGAGAATCCGACTCCTCAAATCCACACTAAGGGTCATCGATAATACCACATGTCTCCTGCGACTCAAAGCATCCGCCACCACATTCTCCTTACCCTAAATGTACTTAACCTCAAAATCATACTTGCATAGAAACTCCATCCATCGCCTCTGGTGAGCATTCAAATTAGGTTGAGTAAAAATGTACTGTAGACTACGATGATCGCTATGTAGCTCAAATATGTGCCCCAACAAGAAATGTCTCCATCTTGTCAAAGCATGAACTACTGCTGCTAACTCAAGATCATGCGTAGGATAATTTAACTCATGATCTTTGAGCTTGCATGATTCATACGCAATCACCCGTCCATTCTGCATCAACACTGCCCCAATCCCTTCAAGAGAAGCATCTGTACACACCATGAAATCACCTACTGGATCAGGTACGGCTAGAATCAATGCACTAGTCAAATGCTCCTTGAGCTTCTGAAAAGCTTCCTCACATTTCTCTGTCCACATGAACTTCTTTCCTTTCCTCTGAAGAGAAGTGATAGGATGTGCTATCCTAGAGAAGTTATGGACAAATCTGCAATAATAACCGGCTAAACCCATGAAACTATGAATCTTTGGCACATTAGTTGGTGTAGGCCAATCTATTATCGCCTGAACCTTTGCAAGATCCACTGAAATACCATCACCCGAAATAACATGCCCTAAATACTAAATCTCCATTTTGAAGAATTCGCACTTAGCTGCATTGGCATAAAGCTGATTGTCTCTCAAACACTGCAATACCAACCGTAGGTGTTCCTCATGCTCCTTCTGAGTCTTAGAATATACCAATATGTCATCAAAAAACATGAGTACAAACCTGTCCAACTAAGATAGGAACACACCATTCATCAAACTCATGAACACCAATGGAGCATTAGTCAACCCAAAAGGTACCACTGTGAACTCATAAGGCCCATAGCGAGTACGAAAAATGGTCTTGTGAATATCTGCTTCCTTAATGCGAAGCTGGTGGTATCCTGACTTAAGATCAATCTTGGAGAATACTGTAGCTCCCTTGATTTGATCAAATAAGTCATCAATCCTAGGCAGAGGATACCTATTCTTAATAGTCACCTTATTCAATTGTCTGTAGTTGATACAAAGGCGCAAAGAATTGTCTTTCTTCTTCACAAAGAGCATTGGAGCTCCCCATGGTGATACACTAGGTCGAATGCTCCCTTTGGCCAAAAGTTCTTCTAGTTGAAGATGTAGCTCACCCAATTCCTGAGTAGTCATGCGATAAGGAGCTTTAGAGATAGGCTCCGCTCCAGGAATCAGATCAATACTAAAGTCAATGTCCCTCTTTGGAGGCATGCCTGGAATCTCACTTGGAAAGACATCTGCGTACTCCTGCAAAATTGGGTGATCTAAAGTCCCCTTCATGGGATCTTTTTCAATCGTCCACCAAGTGGCCCCAAAATTCTCTAAATTAGTGATCGCAAATCTTGCCTTAAAATTGTTGTCGAACTCCTGCATGGCAAAAATCCTGTCAAGGGAAATAAGCCACTGCTCGACCACATAACCAGAACCTTGCCCATTGAAAGGCTTAACCTTGGATCTTGAAATATCCTTCATTTGAGTGGACACAATGGACCTCTGACGATCCTTTCGAGGACTTCTAGATCTAGGTCTATGCTCTTGTTCTGTCTAGTGCACTTTGGGTTGTTCTTGAACAGGAGGTAGACGTTCTAGAATAGTTTGCATCATCTGCCTCAAACCAACCTCTTCAGACTCAGCTTGGTCCTCTCTACGACTCTCTTCCTGCTGCCTGCTAGAGTGCTCTTCCCTGCTCTCTACATGAGTCGATCCCTCATGGGCAGACTCATGGACACTGATAGCTCTGTCATGACCACAGCCTCTACCACGGCCTCTACCACGGCCTCTAATAGAAGACCTAGTCCCAGATACCATCCTACAACAATACAAAGTACTATTACAACCACACGTTGCAATAGGCTAAGTTCAGTTCTATGTTTAGGTTTAAGTAAAATTTTCAGTTTTAAAACTAAGTGTTGAAGTATGAAAAATATACAAGTAACAGTTTCAAATTCTATTTTCAATTCACCTAGTCCAAGTTCGAAAAAATACACTTAATAGTTCAAAGTTCTAGTTGTTCCAAAATACCCAGAGCTCCCAATGTAGAAACTTGGGCTCTGATACCAAATGTAATGCCCCGCCAAGGGATCCAAAGAATTAACCTAAAATTTCACTAAGTTTGGTAGCATTTTTTTTTTTTGAAAGTAACTACCACATATAACTTCTGCACAATAATGGAAGCAATAGCAATGTCCATCTGATAGTAATCATAACATACATAACAAATTACATTCTTTAAGATCCCTTAACGTTGGATTACATCTAAAAACATCTAACACACATGAATCCATCTAGTACAACATCCACATGAAATAATAATGATAAGTCCATGTTTATACATTACATTTCAAATACTAAATCATCCACTGTACATGTCACGGGGTATGACAAGCTCAAAAGAATATACATACATAGAATAAGGTATATCATCCTATTCTAATCCATGATACATCAAAGTAAAGATAATCACATGATATACATGATACATCATCATAGAAGACATATACATCCATCGTAAAGATCAAACATAATAAACTAAGTGCACGGTTCCTCCCAACCGTTAATAGCATCATTAGACCATCATGGATCCTAGCCATCCCTCCATGCGTAACATTCCAAAACACCGAAGAGATCATCAGTACTAACATAGTAGGAATGTCACTCCTAACAACATCATATGTAGAAAATATTCTAACATGCAAATATAAGCATAAGATAACATCATCTAAGATATGCTAATCATCAATGAAAAGGATACATATCCACCATCATGAAGGACGCATCAGCCACTATGTTTCAATGAATCTCAAAATGATAAGAGTGGAAAATACACTACCACCCGACTGTGTGGTACCTAAGTGGTCCACTCCCACCGTGCTGAGGAGATAATCTCAAGTCCCAAAAAGGCTAACAAAATCACATAGCACAAACCTCTATAAGTCCAAGAATCCTAAAAGTATACTAACTCAAAGGTTCCAAACAAAAAATCGACATCAAATCCCCAGAGGCACACAATGACATGTAGGAACCTACTATGCAAGCAGGAAAGTGTCATCGCATTTATCACGTACAAGTTACCCTGGCAGTTAGCTAAACTCCACGGGTCCATACTGATCTCATGCGGCCACTAGTATCCTCTCATACTAACGAGGCATACTACGGAATGCAAGGTCACAACCATGCGTTCTCACTACTCCCATCCTAGCCTATACAAGCACTCAAGGCATGGGCGAGAACAAAACACTTATCTTTTTAGGTTCATTTAGTTAGTATTAGGTGTGAATGTTATCACTTATTAATCCAACTTACAATGAGTTACCCTGGCAGCCTCTTAGGGCCCCGGCCCCCATTGTAAGCCACTTCCTGTCATTACATGCAGATATCCTACCCTAATGCTCATGGAATCATAAATCTCAAAATCACAAAAGATAATCCATAATAAAATCATCAAATATGCATAAAAGCATCAAATCTCCATGAGCAAACATCCATAGAAAATCATGAACACAACAACTCTCTATTAGCAACTGAAGTATTACTGATAATCAAAGTATCCAATGGTTCTCAACAACCAAAATATATCTCAATCATACTGATCAAAGACTCCAAAAATGGTTGGGTCAAAACATGTCACAACATGACATCATCAAGAGTAAATCCACATCACAGTCCCATCATGGCGACTAAAAAATAACCAAGGATAATTGATCGATGACCAAAAATAATGGTTAAGTCAAGTGTCTCATACATAAGAATCTCAACTATAACAATCAGTAATCGCATCCAATACATAGAGCATTCCATCACATAACCATGGTTGGGTTTATAAAGATCGAGATTAAAACATCATCATGACATCACAATCACATAACTCCCAAGCCTCTGGTAGACGTCCTATAACTAGTTAACACTAATCAACTCAAAACCCAAAACAATAGTTTAAAGAATACACAATGCAAACACATGTTTTGGTTTTGCTAAATTTACAATTTGAATTTAAATGCAAAAGTCTCGGTTTACGTTTCCAAGTTTAGAGAAAGAATTTAAAGGAACATTTATACATTTAGAATGAATACAAATCCATTCTTTAATTATAATTTGAATCCAAACATCCCCCACCAAATCAAAATTTAATATACTTAATAGAATAATTAATTTTAATCATGAGCCTTTGATATAAATCAATTATCAATTTACAATTATAAAACATATAATCGTATTTACATATTATATACATATATATATATATATATATATATATAAATACATATATGAATATATAAATTATTTTATCATTTAACAAAATTGAATTAATCAAATTCGATTAATGCCAAAATTGAAAATGGCAAACGTTTTTTTTTAAAATAACACACATTACATAATATGACTGCCGGTACGTAGGACCCTGCGGTCGCAAGCCCTGCGACATCAGTGGTATTGCGTACCACTGCCATCGCAGTACCTGGGATGGCGGTACACTGCGACCGCAGTGGGGGGTGCGGGTCTCGTCCCCCCCCCCGACTCAAAGTATAAAATGTTTATGATTTTCTTTAAAATCGCTTACGCGATTCCCATTTGCAATTTGTTTTAAAATGTTTCTTAAAACGTTTTCGCCCACGGGTATGTTATCCAATTTTTTAACAAATATATATTATATATATACATATGTATGTATATATATATAATTATATGTGTGTGTATATATATATGTATGTATGTATATATAAATATATATAAATATATACAAAATTAAAAATATCACAGTATATGAACATATATACATACATACATACATATATACATATATATATATGTATGTATGTATGTATGTATAAGAAAATTGACAATATATGAATATAAACAGAATTCCTCCATAGACCTCTGATCTCCAAAATTTCCAATAATTAATCTAATGGATTTGACTATGAATCTCAACCCTAGCCCCGTGTTCTTTTCAGATCTGTGCATATGAAATGCTCAAATAAATTAATCTACCCATACTGAGAATGCACAATAAAATATGAAATTCCTCAGAAGACATATGGAAGACACGAAGAAGACAAGGAATGCATGATGCGAAAATAGCATAAGTAAAATCACAAGAATCTACCCGAATTCTGATGCTAAATCGCTCTTCCTCAGAAAACTCGCAGAGCAAGCTCCTCCCTTCTTCAGAGTTCTCGAGTCCTCCAATGCTCCAATTGCACTCCCAACGCTATGTCTAAGCTTCTAGGAATGCCTGAATATAAAGAGCTTTCAGGAAACATCCAGAATGCTTCTAGAAACAGCTGGAAGGTGTCACCAACTAAGCATGGGTCTTTTCCAACCTTCAAGATGAGCCATAGGGTTGTAGACACCATGTGCTTAATTGATGCACTAACTCTCGTGTTGTTGACACATAAGAAATAGAAAAGTGCGCTAACTCCCATGCAAGCTTATAACTCTAATTCGCTTTTTATATAATTTCTATTTAAATATTTATAACTTTTATTTTAATTTTTATAACTTTTATTATTATTATTTATTTATTACTTTATTATTATTATTAATTTTAATTTCTAATTTTCTTTTATTTATTTATTTTTCTTCAATTAATTTCCATTTAATTAATTATAATCAAAATATCAAATAACATGATATTTTATATTAATTTTCTCAAATAATTAATTTATTAATTAAATCTATTTATTAAGACTTAATTAACAAAAAATTCACCATAGACCTCCAAGATAAAAATATGAAAACCCATCATAGAGAAAATCACTCAAAATCAGTCTAAAGGGTTAAAAAATTACGAATTATGCCATCCGACACATTCAGTGGATAAAATATCCAGATACTTGTCCTACCTCACTAGGACAATTGGCTTAAGGGTTTGGGATTTGGACTTGAGAATTTATCTCCCTTCTCTTATCATTGAGATAGTATAATAGGGTACGCTCATCTTGGCAATTTAGGGAAGTCGATACCCGGTACCTGCAACCTGCAAAAAGACCATGCATGTACATACAATATATAATGCTAAGCTAAACAGACAATGGCAGGAAGTGGTGCATCATGTAGATCCCAACTAAGCAGGTGACTACAACTCCCTTTCTTAACCACATCAGAAACGCCATACAATAAGAAAACACACACACACCATACACATGCAAGTATGGGGTAAGTATCCATAATAAAACACATGAGATAATAACCATCAACTAATCATCAACCATAGCTGAAAACAATATAATGATCATCATGTATGCATGAAATGTAAAGTCTAAATGATCTCATCACATAACCACCGAATCCATAACATAATGTCTGATAGTCCCAAAACAATACCACTAATCCATCAACATAAAACTAGTCCATCATAGTCTAATAATAATAGCAACAATATGTCTAGAAAAGATGTGAACGAGGGCAGGCACTACATGCTACTATTATTGTCTTCATCATCTTCATTAGTTGCGCAGTAACATCTTCTTCAATCCTATTCTCTAGCACATTATTAGCTACCCCAATACCAACATCTTCAATTGTGTTCTCTGCCTCAAGATCATCTTCTTCCATGGGAACATTACCTTTTGTTTCGATATTCACACCTCCATGTTCCACCAGGTTGAAATCCACATTCACCAAAAGACAAATATCATTTCCCCCTTCAATATGATCATGTTGCCCACAATGTCTCTAAGCTGTTGTGATTAGAATTCTTCGATTCTTTAAGCCCTTGCACGTTTTGAAAGGACAATAACATTTTCCATCACCTTTTCTTTTGAACCAAGACCACAATCTAACAATTGTTGACTTATTTTGTTTTGGGTTTATATTGTTAGGCATGGATTTTCTTCATATGCAAATATTTGAGCTATAAAATTATATCAAATATAAACATACATGCATTACTAGTATCTTTGTATATAATCAAAAATAATTAAATAATTAAATATTACTATCTCTTCAATAAGCTTGGCATCTAAACAAATCAAATGAATATATATATATATATATATATATATATATATATATATATATATATATAAGAAAAATGATATATTTAAACTAAATAGGTGTGGAACAAATTCTCTTAACCCAAATGCAATATTTTTCATGAGGCTAATGGTTCAAAATTGATGTCTTGGGATAATTTGTGTCAATGGGGCTTCCTTGGTTTCTCATGTGTATTATGTGTCATAACAATGAGAATTGTGTTTCTCATTTTTTCCTTCCACATTCTTTGTCTACAAAGATTTGACATTTCTAGTGAGGAGTTAGTTATTAGGCTTGTTGTTATCTCCTTTTTAGCCAAGCTTTGGGTCTACCAGGGTAAGCCTCTTGTTTAAACTTTGTCATCATACATTGTTGACGAGTTTGTGAATTAGTGTATTTTTAGGTACTTTGGGTTGGTTCTATTGTATTTTATTGGAATTTCTATGATTCTCTTATACTTAATATACTATGATGAGCCCACCATAGTACTTGATATGCATATAATAATTTATTTGTATTTTATCAACTTTACTAAGACTCTTTGATACTTAACATACTATGATGAACCCACCATAGTAGCTAACATGCATATTATAATGCTATATATTATAATTAAATTTTTGTGTGATGCAATAATTAATTCTATTTATAGTTATGGTTAGGAATGAGCCAATAAGTATATGTATTTTCCTTGTTCATTAGCCAGATGACAATCCCAAGACATGAAACATGAGCTACAATTATGGGCAGAAATTATGTCATAATGGAAGATGTAGTCCAAGGCTATAATAAATGAATCTTTATACAAAATAATATTTCGTCTGGCTATTCCGTGTATATTCCCAATGGATATTTTGTCTGATACTAGTCATCGAACCAAATAATAGTCTTATTCCTACACGACTACATAATCCATGATGGCAATGTCAAATTTCATTTTAAGTTTCATGTTCTAGTTCTCTTTAACTTTCTTTTATAAAATACGTTAGTTCTTCATAGACAACGACATGTGTGAATACAATGTAAATAACATTTGCTACCATTTATGTTTTAGTTTCAATGGTGGTGAATAAAAGTGGATGGTGACTATAAGTTAAGTAAAAACTTTATTTGATTTGAGGTTAAGACTCCTCAAGCAAGGACTAGTTGAGGTGATGTACCTTGTAATGCCCTACTCGGAGATCCTTCGAACACAAGGATAAAACATGCACTAAATATTTTTTTTTTAAAGATAAGTTGCTTAACAACAATATAAAGTAACCAAGTGCAAGAGTGAAGCATCAACACAAGGTGATGAGAATAGGGAACATGACAAGACTCACATGTTCACCTACACCAATGGAATTCTTACAACTACTTCCAAAGATCTCCAAGCTCTAAGCTACAACTCACAAACCAAAGATCACACGAATCATGAGAATATACCAAGGGGATGTTCTCTTTCAATCCCAAAGTAAAAACTCCTAGCATGGTTAGACATGTACAAGTCTATATCCACTAATCATATCAAAATCAAGAATCACAAGCAAAGACCAACAACGATAATGCAGAAGACGAGGGCTCAAAGTTACAGCCACTCCTCTACTAAACATTATGCTGAAAGATAAATGTCGACTCTTGAAATTTGGCTAAGCTCGAAATCCTGAAGCCCTGAAATTTGCTTTAATCTTTATCTTAACTTGGAGAGGTCTAGAACCTATCTCAAATGAATTGTCGCATATATTAAAATATATCTTAACTATAAAGAATTAAATATACGTCAACTTATACTTAAACAATATATTTTAAACCCTATAGAAACATAGTTTTCAACTAGAAAGGTGTGAAATCCAACAAGGTGGCCAAAACCAACTTGTAGACTTTTCTTGGCCAAGCCTAAATACCCCTTGCTTCTCGTGCAAGGAAGTGCATTGGTCTCCAATCTTGTGCAAGACTTTGCATCACTGCACACAAGGAAGTGCATTACTCCACATGAGAAAGTGCAACACTCCACCCGATTTGCATCACATTGTGCGAGGAAGCAAACACTCCACGTGAGGAAGTACATTCTCGCATGAGGGAGAATGTATGTCTATGCAAGACAATACATTCTCACGTGAGGAACTACCCTTCATGCGAGGAATGCCAACATATCAATAATGAGGCAAGATGAAAAAACATAAAACCATGAAACCTCCACACCGGGGAGTACTAGATCCACATAAATCTAGGAATGATCACTCAAGAGCATAAGAAACAAGACACCAACAAACAGGAAGGAGAAAACATCTATCCATATAACCCATAACAACATATGAAAGAACATGCAGAAAGAAATATTGCAATGCACATACATGGTTAATAAACCCAAACCTCAGATGAAGAAAACGTAAACATCTAAGCACCAACACAACTAAAACTCGTGCTCAATTCCTCCCAACCATAATAACATCATGACACCTCAAAGGCCCTAGCCATCCCCCATGTGTAACATCCCAAACTACCAACTAGATAGTCAGAGCTATCTTATGAGGGCGGTACCACTACAAAAGTAACTAACATCATAAGAACAAGAAGGTCTAACATGCTAAACCATCAAAGCATAGATAATTCAACTAACATTGAATCACATCATCTAATCATATGCTATAACATCATAATAAAATAATGTGTTAAAAAAACTCACATCATCTAAAAATGATATCCAAGCATTCCAATTAAATCATAAATCATAAGGGAACATACTCTAGAAACCCGAAATACCAAGTGAAACATCGAGCATCAGTCACAACTGGAAATAGACTATCTCTATACACCAGTCCCCAGCAATGGCATAGGTAGTTACATCTCTCAACCACATGGACCTCATAGGTCCACTTCCGTCGTGTTGATAGAGATAATGATCCAACCAAAAAAAACATAAAGGAAACGTCCATGGCTAACACACACACTAGACAGTAAAGATTACTAAAACCAAGATAATGAGACAATGTAAGAACAACAACTCCTAGTCAAACACTTTATGGGTCAACTATGTAGGGACTATAGTGGAGAGTAATATGCTTGGTACTCCCAAGCTAAACCTAGTGTGGAAACTCTCTCAAGATACTCCCTTGGAGGTCATCACACTAATGTGGAAACACTCAAAAGGTACTCCCTTGGAGGCCATCATTGAGTGTCATCAGAATCAAACCGAAATACACTTTCCCTCGAATAAACCGTACAAGCTCATAGCCTAGGATCAAACTGTATAGGGTATCACATTTTAATTATCTTAGTTTTATTACTCAATTTATTTCTTTAGTTATTACTTACCTAGAAACTTCTTCACACCAACCCTCTAGGAAAAAGGACACCAAGGTTGTGAGAGAAGCCCCTCCACTGTCTACCCTACATACCCATGCTCATCACATGATGAGTGCCCGTAGGCAATGCATATTCCCAACCCAACCCAAATGAACATAACTCTACCAGAATCACCCAAGAGGTTGTGTCTTGCAAGAATTGACAAATGCACATGTATGTGCTTGTGTGTGGGTGCACCAACAACACAAAGATCATAAAACACAAGCTGGATAAGAACACAAGCAAAATAACACTCAATTGGCCTATATCTAGGAATCTCTACAACAATCCCAATGAACAATAACTCCAAACATTAGGACTCACTCCACCGGCCTATATCTAGGAGTATAGACTCTACACAAATCCCAATGATGCAACAAAACCAAACATCATGAACTCACTCAATCAACTTCAATCTAAGAGTATAGATTCTACATGAATTCTAAGGTCCACAAAATAACAAGGATTCGATTGGAGACAAAACTACCAAGTACAAATCACTCAACCGAACACATAATCAAGAGTACGGATTTGACATGAATCTCAATGCAAACCTAAAGATTCAACATTGGTAAGATTGACATCCTATGGATAATCTAGATCCATGACCAACATCGTGCCAAGAAAACTTGAGAAAACTAGGCGACATGCAAATTGAGGCAAACACCTCAAAAACCCAAAAATTTTGAAATTAAAACCCATTTTGTCTTAGGGTACAAAAGCCACAAATATCAAATAAAATTTGGGTTTGTAGTTCGTATGCAAAAATGACCAACATAACAGTGCAAAACCCCAAACCCCCATCCCATAAAACAAGGAAATGCATACTCACCCAACTGAGTAGAGCTAGAATTTAGAAACCAAGGGGAACTAGTTCTAAACTTCCTAACAAATGGCTACAAAAAATGGAAGTAGAAACTGAGTTTAAACAAAAAAATGGGAGAGCCCTACCTCACAGCCAAAAAGGCAAATACGAAAACACAAGGAATAAAATTAAAACCCTACGAAAACTGTCAAAAGTCGTGATAATCTAAGGTCTCCCCGATCTGGATCCAATGAGACCAAGCTCGTGACAATCCTATGCCCATATCTCCCACAATGAACAGAACAATATTTCCTCATGAAGAGGATTTGGAATTTGCTCTCAAATTTTTATTTTCAAAAAGTGAGAAGTGAGGAATAAAATTCTTTTTTGGATATATATTCACTTTTTGGGTGAATAACATATTAGGGTAATTAACCAGGTCACCTAGTTAAACCTTATATCAACCCAAATGAAAATAGCCTATTCCAAGTAATTGGAATTCAACTATGACAAAGCTGTCGAGAATTAAATTAAATAATATAAAGCCCAAAATTCCCTTAAACCAAAATCACAAAATTCCTTAACAACTTTCGTGACAATTGCAAACCTCTAAATGCACAAACACGCTAACAGGTCTAATCACATAATGCAAATGAGTCTAGATTTATTAAATAACCTGAGTTTAATTTAAACAATTAAATAGGATATGTTGACCATATAGGGATACCATTAGCTAGATATGAATAGTTGAATCACTAACTCTATGTGCCACTATCAGGGACATAAATCCTGCACAATAAACAACAAGATCAAGTGCAATTGTATATAATAATATAACTGAAGTGATAAATGCACTAAATCTTCTAATTTAGCTATGTATTCAATCACAATAAAATCATCTATTTAAACAACCCATTTTGCATAAATTATCGAAATAAACAAGGTAGATATCTGTAGCACAAAACCAATGAATCGAACATGGACAATTCATTTCTAATTATTTGACCATTTAATAATGATTGTTTAAACAACATGAAAAGGCACTTAAAACACATAAGTGAACATGGTCAAATACATTACTAACTACTGCTATAGGAACCTTGATGCAAGGTAGGTTAGGAGTAACTAAGGACAAGTGGCACACTCAGCTACCCAAACCACCATGCGAGAGTTAACACAATGGAAGAAAACACAAAAGAGAACAACACCATAGAGAGAGAGAACACTATTCTTTATTGATTCATGAAAATATCATCATGCATGCCCAGCTGTAAGGCCTTCTAGGTTATGGCCAAATACAAAATACATTCAAATCCAAGATCCAACTTCAAATTTGGATTTCCATCAATTATGAGTAAGACTCTACCCAAGACCCCTACTTATACTAATCTAAGTCGCAAATCAGCCTGCATTAGCAATTAAATGTCCAAAAATCAATATCTGAGAAAAATCATGATATCTCCTAGCTCTGATTGAATTAAAACTTGTGCTTTGAACAGTGGGTAGTATTTTAGGTCCTCCACAACCCCTTAGAAGCACAAAGCCTGATTCATCAAGGATAAGTGCACATCCACCCCAAAATTCAAGCACATAAAATTGTCACGCCAAATTGCCAGAAATTGATACTCCGGGAGAATCACCATATCTCCCAACTTATAATGAATTAGGGCTTGTGCCTTTAACCACAGATAGTACTCTAGGCCCTCTTTAATCTTTGAAATGTGAATCCTCTCATTAATTTCTCAAAATTAGTTACATGGTCTGCAACAGGCACCCATAAACCAGAAAACAAAGTTTCAATAGCAAGGTAAAAACTAAAATCATGCACGATAGTAGTGCAACCTAGGATGCTCTTGCATGAGACAACTAGGGTTGGAAGAAATGATTCTTCTGAATCATTGAGATGTCACAACCTGAGTTGAATCCAACTCATATTAAAAAATCCATGAAGCATCTTTCATTGATCTATTCTTGCACTTCACCAAATATTCATAATAATCTTTTCCCTTTGTGCTCTTACCAACTCTCTAATCCAATATCTATGCAACTTATTCAATCTGCTTCTTACGATAGTCCTTTGATATAATAACTTCATCATCTAACTCATGATACTTGTATAAATCAACAACATTGAATATAGGAAATATATCCATGTCATCAGGTAACTCAATTTCATAAGTGTTTCCATTGTCAAACTTCTTCAAGATCTTACAAGGTCCAAACTTCTTCATCTTTAGCTTACTGTATGTTTGAATTGAAAATCTTCCTTTCTTCAAATGAACTATCACCTCATCACCAACTTGAAAATCATGATGTCTTCTAGACTAATCAACATTCTCCTTATACTTCTAATTACTTTTTTCTATCCTCAACTTCACTTCCTTATGTAAAGACTCCATAAAATAAAAAAATTCTTCTCATGCAAGACTTCTCTTTTCTTCCCCAACAATATCTCTTAAATCTGATACTCCTCTAGGCTTCATTCTAGTAACAATCTCAAAAGGTGTTTTCCCTGTACTCCTATTCACATAATTATTATATGCAAATTCAGCTTGTGCCAATACCATCTCCCAATTACTTGGCTTATTCCCAACTAAATATCTCAGCAAATTACCCAAGCTTTTATTCACAACATTTGTCTGTCCATCTATTTGTGGATGGAATATAGAACTAAACTTCAACTTAGTACCCATCTTCTTTCACAAAGTCTTCCAAAAATAACCATTAAATTTACTCTCTCTATTAGAAATAATACTTCTTGGTAGTTCATGCAATCTCACAATTTCTTTAAAGAAAAATTCAGCAACATGCTCAGTATCTGATGTCTTCTTACATGGTATGAAATGAGTCATCTTAGAAAATCTACCCACTACAACAAATATGGAATCATACCCCTTCACTGTCTTAGGTAAGTCAAGAACAAAATCCATACTGATGTCACTCCAAGGTTTCTTAGGAATAGTAATAGGTGTATACAAACCAATATTTTGACTAGCTCCTTTTACAACTTGACAAACTCCACAAATCTTTACAAACTTTTGAACATCCTTATACATTTGTGGCCAATAATACTTCTCTTTTAGCAAACTCAATGTCTTATCAATTCCAAAATATCCAACTAATCCACCACTATGTTTTTCCTTAATTAGATTCAACCTCATAGAACTTCTAGGAATACACAATTAAATACCTTTAAACAATATACCTTCTTGAATGAAATACTCATCATACTTATGTGATTTGTCAGATTTGGTGGCACTCTCTTCATGCCTTAGAAAAATTAGGATCAACATCATGCAACTCTTTCATTTCATCAATACCAAGAACTTCAACCTTTATTTCAGTCAACAAAGCATGTCTTCTACTCAATGCATCAACAACTCTATTAGTAACTCCACTCTTATGTTGAATTACAAATGTAAAAGTCTACAAATACTCAACCCACTTCATATGTTTCTGATTCAATTTATGTTGACTTCTCAAGTATTGTAAAGCTTTATGATCAGTATACAACACAAACTCCTTAGGAATCAATTGTCTTCACTTCTTCAATGCTTGGACAATAGCATAAAATTTTTGATCATATACAGAATACTTCTTTTTAGCATCATTCAACTTTTCACTAAAGAAAACAACAAATTTACTTTCTTGACTTAATACAGTTCCTATTGCATTACCACTTGCATCACATTCAACTTGAAATACTTTGTTGAAATCAAGTAAAGCCAATACAAGTAATTCAACAACCTTTTATTTCAAAGTCTCAAAACTCTTATCAGCTCCATGTGTCCAATAGATTTCCTTTTTATCTCCCCTAATTGTCTCAGTCATAACATTACAAACAACACTAAAATTCTTTATAAACTTTTTGTAAAAACTAGCCAAACTATGAAATGATCTTACCTCGCCCATATTCTCAAGTGTAGGCCATTCCAAAATTGCTTAACCTTCTCAGGATTCATCTTCAATCCATCAACTAAAATCACAAATCCCAAATACACAATCTCCTCTTGCATAAAAGAACACTTTTTCAGATTAATCAACAAAAGTACTAGGTATATTAGTCAAACCAAAAAGCATAATCAACCATTCATACAAACCATCTTTTGTCTTGAAAGCAGTCTTCCATTCATCACCTTCTCTGATTCTGATTTGATGATAGCCACTCTTCAAATTAATCTTGGTAAAATATTTTGCTCAACTCAAACAATCCATTATGTCATCCATCCTCGACATAGGAAACCTATATTTCACTGTGATTTTTTAATAGCTTTGGAATCAATACACATTCTCCATTCTCCATTCTTTTTAGGTGCTAATATAGAAGGTACAACACATGGACTCAAACTTTCTCTGATTAATCCCTTTTGTAGCAATTCATGCACTTGTTTGTTAAGTTTTTCTTTCTCTGTAGGTGTCAATCTATATGGTGCTTTGTTTGGAAAACTAGCTCAAGGAATCAGATTCATACAATGACTTATGCTTCTTATTGGAGATAAACCATCAAGAATATCCTCAACAACAATATCTTTATACTCATTCAGCAATTCTACAATTTCTATTGTCACTTTGTCATCACCAACTTCTACTACTTGGTCATTACTACCAACGCTCGGTCCTCTAGGAACTCTAGAAAAAAAAACTTGGTTCTTCTTTACTTCCTTTTCAAATTGCTTTCCATTAACCATGCAAACTTTTATTGCAGTAAAACTGACTTCATCTAGACTTTCAATCGAAGGCAGCAATATTTGTTTCTTCCCATTTACCCAATGAGTATATTGATTCAATCTTCAATCATGTACAACATATCTATCATATTGCCAAGGTCTACCCAACAAAATATGACAACAATCCATGGGCATAATATCGCACAAAACTTCAAAGTAATGTCCAATTTTGAACTTCACAATACATTGCTCACTTACCAACATCTTATGCTCATCTTTGATCCATGAAACATGATAAGGTTTGGGATACTTTAGCCTCTGCAACTGTAACTTTCTAATGAACTCTTCTAATGCCAAATTTGTTGAACTTCCACTATCAATGATCACCTTGCAACATTTCCCATCCATCTTACATCGAGTCTTGAAAAGACTTCTTCAAAGGATAAGTTCCTTATCACTTCCCTTATTAAATGAGGTTCTTCTCACTATCAGATTTTCTCTAGCCTGAGGTCCACTTGGTGAACTCTCACTATCTCCTTGGATCACAACATTTCTATTATTTTGTCCACTTTCAGAAGATCTACATTCAAAAGATCTATGTCCTTCTTTACCACATCTGAAACAATTACCACGAAAACCACCTCTAAGGTAAGAATTACCTCTTCCTCGATAAGATCCAGCAACTCCTTGGTATGAACTACCACCTTTCCACTCAGTCTTGTCCTTGTCATCATTCTTCCATTCATATTTTTTTTATCATGCACAAAACTGTAAGATCTGCTACCTACTCCATAAGATCTACCTCTACCTCTTTGTCTTTGTTCATGCTTATTTGTTAAGATCTCCTCAACTTTCAAGGCATATTGATATGATTCTTCCACACTTTCTAACTTCATAAAACTTATTTCATTTTGAATTCTAGATCTCAATCCATTTATGTACCTTGCAATTTTCTCAACATCATCATCCACATGTCCAGATCTAATGTCCAATCTATAGAATTCCTTGGTATACTCTTTCACAATCATGTCCTTTTGTCTCAAATTTTGCATCTTTCTCAACAAGCTAACTTTGTAATCAGTAGAAAAGAATTTGTTCTTTACCTTGTTCATCATCTTTGGCCAAGTTTTGATCTTCTCCTTTCCTCTCCTCTGTCTATCAGTTTGCAAATGCTCCCACCATAGTGAAGCATGACCTTTCAACCTAGTAACTGCAATCTTCACCTTCTTATTATTAGGAGTGTTTTCATACTCAAATAACTTCTCCATATTTGATATCCAATCTAACACAACATTGGCATCCAATTTTCCATCATAAGGAACAACTTTTACAACAAGCTTTGAATTTTCCCTAGACAACACTCTCAACAATCTTTCCTCATCTTGATCTTCTTTAGGTTCTAGATTATGGTTTGGTTCTACTGCTTCATCATCAAGATATGCTCCTCTCCTTTGGGCTATCTCCACAACATCTAATCTAGCTACAATTTGTGTCAATTGATCCAATATTGCGTTATCAGCATTTTCTCTACCATGAACCATCTTTGCAAATTAAGTTCCTAGAAGATTGTAATCCTTTGCAAGTTATAGGTCAAATCCTCAGATTTGCAACCCTACAACCAATATCTAAATTAGGGTTCTATATAATCCAATCACCACAAGGATAAACCTCAAGCTCTAATACCACTTGACGCAAGATAGGTCGGGAGTAACTCAGGCCAAGTGGCACACTTAGCTACCCAAACCACCATGCGAGAGTTAACACCACAAAAGAAAACACAAAATAGAACAACACCATAAAGAGAGAACAATATTATTTGTTGATTCATGAAAATATCAACATACATGCCTAGTTGTAAGGCCTTCTAGGTTATGGCTAGATACAAAATATGTTCAAATCCAAGATCCAGCTTCAAATTTGGATTTCCATCAATTATCTCCCATCAATTATGATTAAAGATCCCTACTTATACTAATCTAAGCCACAAATTGGCCCAGAATGCTAAAAACTAAAATTAAACACTTGAAGAGCCACAAGTCGACTTGCATTAACAATTAAATGTGCAGAAATCAATATTCGAGAAAAATCACGATATCTCCTAGCTCTGATTGAATTAGAGCTCATGCTTCGAACTGTGGGTAATAATTTAGGTTTTCTACAACCCCTTAAAGGCACAAAGGTTGATTCACTAAGGATAAGTGCACATCCACCCCAAAAGTCAAGCATAGAAAATTGTTGTGCAGAACTACCAGAAATCAATACTCTGGGAGAATTGCCATATCTCCCAAATTATAATGAATTAGGGCTTGCACTTTTAACCATAGATAATACTCTAGGCCCTCTTCAATCCCTAAAATTTTTATCCTCTCATTAATTGTGCAAAATTAGTTACATGGTCTACAATAGACACCCACAAACCAGAAAAACATAGTTTCAATAGCAAGGTAAAAACTAAAAACATGCAGGATAGTAGTACAACCTAGAATCCTCCTACATCAAACCTGGTCCAGTGTAGCAAGATAATAATACACAGTGCAATCTCTGCACACATCTTAGGGTAATCATGCAACAACCTCATGATACCACATCAATCTTGGTAACCACTGACACAAACCTCAGTAAAACCATCTAACACATCATAATCTCATAAATTAACCATAAGGATAATCAAAGCAATTGATATAGTAACATGAATCTAATCACCTCATGGGTGTAGACCACTCATGGTTCCAAACGTGATCACTTCATAAAGAAAGATCAACAAGGTTGTGTCCATCACAATGACTTACAAAAATCAAATGGGAGAGGTACCACATACCTCTCTATAAAAGTAGAATAGTTAGTTGCTTCCTTTATTCATTTTTTCTTGTATTTAATTTACTTTAATTAGACCATTATTTCCTTGGAGAATCTCTCCTTCACTTACCAAGAGGGATTCAATATTTTATATATGCTTGAAGGGGTAAAGGAGGCATGTCGAAAGGAGGAGGAAGGAGAGGAGGAGCTAGGATGACTGTAAGCTCATAGTTACACAATTTTTCTTCAAGTTCATAGGAAATCTTGATGGCTTCTAGCACACTAATGGTTGGGGTATCATCCTTGGACTCTTTAATTGAGTCAACAACTATGGGGATATCCAAGGATTTGTTGATAATGAACTACAAATGTACAAGAATATGTAACCATCAAGTGTTTTAATGTTTTTGATTAAGTAAAACAGATTTTACAGGGATCCTAAAACCCAAAAGTTTTTATAACATATCTAAAATAGAAATATTAAGAGAAGTCCAACTATAGAGAAATTGCTTAACAAAATCCAACCATAAACAATAGGCCCATAACCAAGAAATAAAAAACCAGCTACACTAGAACAAGAAAGAACTAGCTACACAAGCGGGGGGGGGAATGAGATAACAAATTAGCACTAACTATCACTTCTCTCTATCAAGAACTGCAGGGTCTCTGCAACTTCATTGGTCTTCCTATCGTCTACGTCCTCCTGGTCTTGGTTCTAAGCATCCACCTGGTCCCTAATTTCTTTCGGATCATCCTCAGCCTACCCAATGTCCAAGTTGGCCTTCTCCGTCTTTTCCCCACCAAATCCAGCACTAATCAGTGATTCACCCACATTGTTAATGTTCTCATTCAAGGCATTCAAAGTGGCGATCACCTGATTGGCCAAGTTCTAATGGGAGAACTCCATCCTTTAGAATTTTTGTTCAACCTTGGTGATTATGTCCTCCTGATTAGCCTTGTGTTCCTAGACATTGAAGTGTCGTTGGCTTCCATCCTGGCTTCTCTCCTCTTCATTGTGTCCCTAGTCGCTACCAGTTTCTTGGCTTCCTTCCTAGCTTCTTTTCCCCTTAAGTTCTTCAATTTCATAGAATAACCATTTAATAGACCAAAAATTGTCTATCATGTTGTTCTTAGCATTGTTCTAAAGGTTAAGCCCAGTTTTCCTCGTATTATCAGAGATAATGACCAAAGAAGGGTCAATGAGTTCATCATAGTGGGCTTTGCCATCAATTTCCTCCATCACTTGGATATTCAACGGCTCCCTCTCAATCCCCAATTTAGCTGTATTTGAATTAAAATTCCTCCAAGAACTCCTCCTATTTTTCATTATCACATCCCCACTCTCTTTACCCTGAATATCTACAAATGGAGAGGTAGTGGGGCTAGGGCCTAGAATCTCAAGGATTTGGGCATTGGTTTCAAAAGCCTCATCTACTTTCCTTTTCTTGGGATTCCCTGACATGTTAGTAGAATCCTCCTCCTCCTTTTCACTTTCTCTCCCCTTCTCCTCCTTCTCATCATCCTCCCCCTTCGTCTCCTCCTCTGAGTCTGTGTCCTCATCATCATCGTTATCCTCCTCCTCCTTCTAAGGCTCAGGCTTAGGGGGAATGAGGGGTAATCTTCTAGGGCTCTTTCTGCAAGGAATGCGAGCAAAGGGTTTCTTTTCTTTCGTGGGGGCTTTACCTTTAGAGGAAACATTGTTCTCTTCTTCCAATTTTATGCTATGCACATCCTCAAAATCTGATCTCCCAGTTTCCTCAGATGCACACCCAGTATCACCAAAAGATTTTCTCCTAGTTTGAGTCTTGAAATACTCATAGACCAAGAGGAGTAATCCCTCATGAAGGGCTAGGTTAGCGGTAGGTTTCCTCTTAAAACCCTTGATACCCTTGCTCATGGAGGTGAAAAGATAAAAAGGAAAAGAGATTTTAATTCCATGCCTAAAGTGGTTAAGCAAAACAAAATGATGCGTTCTAATCCTATCAAATCTAGGGTCCAAGGAAATGTATTCAATGATAATCCTAAGGACATACCTCCAAAGCTTTTTAATTGACTCCATCTCATAATACGTCTCCAACTTGACAAGCTTATTTAGCTCCTTTTCATCCTTCGCAAAAACTTTGACAACGTTTGTCGATATTTTCTTGTCTCTGAAGAAGTTACTCCCTTCCAGAGGGATCTCTGCAACTCAAGCTATCAAATCCGCATTGACATGGTGGGTGACCCTGTCGATTTTGATTCTCCCATTTTTCCAAGAATCCACCATAATATTGGTGATCCCCATATCAAATCCATGGAGCTTCTCCAAGAATCTGGTGATTTTTCCCTTTTCCAACTTATGCCAAACCTTCAGTTTCTCCTTCCATTTCTCCGCCTCCCCCAATGGCTTTGTCCTACTTCTCTCCCCTACCATGGTTTCCTCTGACTCAATAAGCCCCCACCTACTTGCAATTTTCTTATCGTCCTCGGCCTCCTTCAAGCTGCGAAACTCAAAAACGTTTTTGAATTTACCAATTTTCATGGTTGTATTCAAGACAACCCTTGAAGCATGTCGTACGTACATGAAAACATGTTTTGAAAAGAATTTTGCATGATTTTCATTAACTCCCACTTCGACATGCAATCTTACAAATCTTCCCATCACTAATTTTGGGTTTCTTTTGTACTTCCCTGGATGTGATCTTGTAGTATTAAATTATTTACTGCTGTCGAAAAGTTGTCACCAGTCATTAAATTATTTACTATTTCTGAATTTTTTGTGACCGCTTCATTGGCGAACCAGTCGATAGCTGAATTGGCCTCGCTGTACACATGGCTGATATAGGTCTTGTTGAACTTACCCATGTTAGACTTTAACTCCTCAATTACATTTAGAATGGTCTAAGAAGGCGTAGAGTTACCGTTGAGATAATTTATGATATTTAATGAATCCCCCTCCAACCAGAGGTTCTCAATCCCAGAAGCCAGGGCCAGTTTAACATTGTGACTAGTAGCATTGGCTTTTGCAAAGTGATTCGTCTGATGTCCAAGCGGGTTGGAAAAGGCCATAACTCCTCCACCAGATCTATTTATGATGATGCCTCCACTGCCTGCAAGGTCGGGGTTCTCTTTTGTAGCTTTGTCAAAATTGGCTTTGTACTAAATTTCACGGGGAAAAAACCACCTGGTCTCCTATCTTTTCCTGTCCCTATCCTTTTTTTATTGTTTGTTATTCCCACCTTTTTCAATATTTCCTTCCTTTGTGGTGGAAAAATTCTCCTTCATTAATCCTTCAATTTTCTCAGCAATAACAAACTCAGGGGATTCACTGTCTCTAAAAATTTGATTATTCTGCTCTTTCCAGATACCCCAATAGAAGTGCAGGAGGGACTAGGAGCAAATTAATTGAGTGATCAAACCTAAGTGTGAACTCTTCCATTGGCTAAAGAATTCTTCAATGTTGGCTGGGGGACAACAACTGACCCCAAAGTCCCTGGTCAGGAGGTTCCAAACTTTGGAGGAAAAGGAGCAATAGATAAATAAGTGATCGATCGTCTCCAAGTCGTGCTTACATAGACTGCACCTGTTGGGGATAATCTAACCTCTCTTGGCTAAATTATCTAGAGTAAGGATTTTTTCTTGGAGAAAAAGCTAGAAGAAGATGTTGATTTTTGGGGTAAGGCCAGGAGTCTATGTCTTAGCCCAGATGGGTTTCTCCATCCTATCCCACATTGAAAAATACCCAGAGGCAACAGAGTATTTCCCATTTAAGTTATCTCCCTAGATGACTTCATCCCTCTTGTTATTTATGGAAATAGCATTTAGGCCAATCATCAAAGGTTTAAGGTTCGGGGATATCATAGACAGGTCATGCCATCCATTGCCTATTTTGTAGTCATTGATATTCAAACCATATCTTCTTATGCATGGCTCTACCCATCTACCATAATTTGGGTGATCAATAAGGGGTCCTTGACTTGTCCAGTTGTCCTGCCAAAATAAGATATTCTCACCTTTACCAATTTTCCATTTAGCCTTGGACTTAGCCAGGACTTTTTCCTTAAGGATCCCATTCCATATGTAAGATCCTTGAGGAATCTCAGTCTCATGAAGCAAAAAACTAAGAGACTTCCTTCTTAGGTATTTCTCATTCATAATTTCCCTCCATTCTCCAGTACTTTAAAAAATGTTCCAGATCTATTTAGCTAAAAGGGCATTATTGAGATGTTTGATTTTCCTAATACCAAGGCCCCCATAACATTTGTGAAGGAAAACAAGGTCCCTGATGACAAGATGATATCTTTTGTGCTCTTCAACCCCAGTCCAGAGAAAGTTCCTATGAATCTTCTCCATTCTGTCAGCTTGTTTAGATGGTATCTTAAAGAGGCTTAAGGCAAAAGTGGGGAGATTTTGGAAAATAGATTTCACCAAAGTGCATTTGCCAGCCTGGCTGAGGGTAGCACCTTTCTAGCTGGCTAATTTCTTGTTGAATCTATCAATGATGCTATTCCAAAAAGATTTCGGGGGGTTTGGACTCCAAAGGAATTCCAAGATAACTTGCAGGAAGAGTTCCAATACCACTTCCTAGGATACGAGCAATTTCTCTCTGTCTCTCTAACGAAGTATTGATGAAGTAGACCAAACTCTTATCCCAATTAATAGCCTAGCCAAAACCCCTAGTATAAGTATTCAGCAAACCCTTAAACACTCTAGCCTCCTAGACTACAGCCTCTCCCCCCAGAATAGTATCGTCTACAAATTACTGATGGGTGAAAGAATGATGACCAAATGAAGGCTTGTGACCTTGCAGACTCTGGTCCTATCTTTTTCTTGAAATTAGCCTTTCCAAGCAATCGTCCAAAATGATGAAGAGAACAGGGGAAAGGGGATCACCTTGTCTCAACCCTCTTGAAGGGAAAAATAAATTTGACGGGGAACCATTTACCATAACAAACAAAGAAGGGGAAGAGACAAGCTGAAAGATGAGTTTACACACCTGGGAATCAAAGCCAAAAGCTTGAAAAAATTCCAATCTACCCTGTCATAAGCTTTAGACATATCAAGCTTTAGCAAGAACCCTTCCCTTTTGCCAGCTTCAAGATAGTGAATCACCTCATGCACCATGATAATAGAGTCTAGAATCTGTCTCCTTGGGACAAAGCCTGTTTGCTGAGGGGATATAATTAGGTGGAAAACTTTGAGGATCCTAGTAGTGAGGAATTTGGATATGATTTTGTAGAAAGAGTTGCAAAGACTGATGGGCCTAAACTTATCCATCAAATTTTCTCCCAAGATTTTCGGTATGAGAACCAAAAAGGTGGCATTGAGTTCTTTCAAAAGGTTTTTGGCCCCAAATAATTCTTGCGTAGCCTTCACGACAACCCCTTTGACCACCTCCCAATAGACCTAGAAAAAGAAAGTCAGGAAACCATCCGGGCTAGGGGCCTTATCATCCGGAAGGGAATTGAGAGTTTGAAAATTTTCCTTTGGGGTTGGGATAGCTTTCAACATAGAGTTATGATGGGCTTGTAGAAGAGAAGGAATAGCAGACAAAATATCCTCTTGATCAGACATCGAGAGAGAATGATCCTTAGTGAGAAGAGAAGAGAAAAAATGTACTGCTTCATCCGCTATCTCATTATCTTTAGATAACAAATTATGTCCTTTCTTGATACTAGAAATACTGTTATTGGCTCAATGTTTTAAGGTAGATAAGTGGAAGAACTTGGTGTTCTGGTCCCCTTCTTTAAGCCAGTTAACTCTTGATCTTTGTTTCCAAAAGTGTTCTTCCTTGGAAATGATGTTATGGAGGTCAGAGAGGATAGACCTTTCCTCCAACCAATTCTGATCATCATATCCTTCTTGTTGAATCTCTTCCTGGATTTTGCAGAGCTGATTAGTCTTCTCATCCTTGTCCTAGAAAATGTGGCCAAAGTTCGATTTGTTCCAGATTTTAATATTTCTTTTCACATTCTTCAATTTTTGGGCCACCCTAAACATTGCAGTACCCTCCACCTCAATGTTCCACCATAAAGAAAATGTGGTTTCCAAAGCCAGGTGGGAAATCCACATTTTCTCGAAATGAAAAGAGAAAGACCTTTTGAACATAAGAGGACTAACAAAGAGAGATATGGGGGAGTGGTCTGATCCCATTTTAGGGAGAAGGGAAAGCCTGCAAGAGTGGGATTGCAACCAATTAGGGGAAATAAGAGCTCTATCAATATGGAATTGGATATAATCCCCTCCAACTCTCTTGTTAGACCAAGTGAATCTACCCCCCAGGAGATCAACATCCATAAAGGCCAAGTTTTTAATGAAGTTCGAAAGGTCTAACTTACTCTCCTGATCCAGGGCAAGCGCTCCACTTTTTTTATCATCATAGAGGGGGGAGTTGAAATCCCCCATTATAATCCTTTTGTTTATGTTGTTGAGGATAATTACCTCTAGCAACATAGCCCAAAAGACCTTTCTCTCCCTTTTGGAATTGGGAGGATAAAGATTTAAAATAAACAAGGAATCATCACTATGAACATGGGATACCTTGCATAGGAGGGCATTACCTGAATTATAGATAGTAGATATCTGATAAGTCTTGTTATTATAGAGAATCAACACCCCTCCTACAGCTCCCTCTGAGTCTATGGCCTCAATACTCATGTTCTTGTAGAAAGAGAGCTTGCCTACCACATCTTTTCTCATTTTGGTTTCTTGAATCAATAAAAAATTTAGTCTTTGATCTCTGATCATATTCCTAACTAACTCCTATTTCTGAGCCCCATTTAGGAACCTGATATTCCAAGATATGATCTTCATTTCTTACTTCCAGAGTATTCCTTAATGGTTCTCTGGCTCTTGTCTGCCAAGTTCTTTTTGGTCTCTTCCTGCAATGACTGGTTTGTATTTTTCCTTCTTGGAGTCTTGGGATTACCCCTGACATTAGCCTTAACCCTACTTTTGGTTGTCGCTAGTGACAGAGAAGGGTGCTCATGGTTCTTCTTCTTCTTTTTAACCAGACTCCAGCCATTAATACTATCTTGAGAGCAGTTGTCAATTCAATCTTCCCATTGAGAGATCTGATCTAGTGAATAGTTGTTAATAAGCTCTATGAGCTTAGTCCCCAGACCTTTGGATGCTAGCAAGTTCGTCAGAGGAGCAAGACATCCCACCTGACTAGACCCATCACTGACGTCTTCGTCATTTTGATTGTGCTCCACCGCCCTCAAGGAATCTATTAGGAATAAGGTGTCTCAACCTTGGATAATTCCTATTCTTATTATTTGTTTTGTAAAATGTATTTCTTGCAAATAATGTTGATGTGTCGGCATCTTGAATGGTGTATAAGAAGATCATCACTAAAACGGTTATGATAGATTCCTATGACATGTAAGAGCTATGTCTGGAAGATTCAATGACAGGTGAAGACATGTGGCAGCTAATAAATTTGAGTACTGTACACTCTACCCCAATATTTTCTCGAAGAATGGTAAAACCCTAATACAGTTACCTTTGGGAGTAGCCCTAAAGTGAAGCGCATGTTATAAGCATTTTTAGGGTTGTGAAGAGGTGGGATGCGAGAAAGTGTATTGTTGGTACTGTGAGTTGCTACTGGAGACTTCTATTGTCGTTGTTGAACTTGCATTGCAAGTGTATTGTAACCTTGTATTGAAGATAATACATTATGCAAGTTCTGGAGGAGTCAGGTTGTTTTACCGAAAGGTTTTTGCCCACCAGAAAATCTTTGTGTTATGTGTTTCTTTCTCTATCTATTTTCTTTATGCTTGGTTGGATGAAATATTGTTGTTTACATGATATTGAATCTGTAAGTGTAAAAGATTTTAATATGATTTGCACCATACTTCTCTTAAGAGATTAGTGTAGGAAGTTGTTTCCGCACCTAAGTTTCCTTACAAGTGGTATCAGAGCCTGATCAACTTTTGATCCTAGTTGTTGGGTAGGGTTTTTTGAGCTAATCTCAAGTTGAGTGGGAGTCTTGTGCAGAGCATCCTGAATCTTATTTGTAGATTGAGATGGCGAGTTCATCATATAGAAGAATGGAGGTGGAGAAATTTAATGGCACTAATTTCGAGTTGTGGAAACTCAAGATGGAAGACATGTTGGAAGATCATGACCTATGGGAAGCGACTTCAAGTGCTACAAGAACAACAACTGTAGCTCAAGCAGATTGGGATATCAAAGACTGTAAAGCTAAGGGTCTCATAAGACTCTATTTAATCGATGCAGTTCTTCTAAATGTTCTAGATGAGAAAATCGCATATAGTTTGTGGGAAAGACTTGGGGCCGTGTATCAGACCAAATCTCTGGTGAACAAGTTATTCTTGAGGAAGAAGTTGTACTCTCTGTGAATGGAGGAAGGTGGATCCTTAACGGATCATTTAAATGCATTTAATCTGTTGGCTGCACAGTTGACATCAGCTGGTGTCAAGTTAGAGGAGGATTGTTGCTACACAATTTTGTGTTCTTTACCGGATTCATGGGACCATCTTGTGATGGCTCTCGGAAGCACATTAGTCACTTTCAAAATGGATGATGTGGTGTCTTCACTGCTATCAGAGGAGATGCAGAGAAAGGCTTCCGTTTCAGAAAAAGAAGCCCTTGTTGTTCGTGGGAGATCCACGGAAAGAGGGAAAAAAAATTACAATAAGTCTGACAATAAGGGTAGATCTAAATCCCGTGGGAAGTCAAAGACTTCCAGTACATCCAAGGAAAAATGTTGGAACTGTGATAAACCTGGGCACTTCCATAAAGATTGCAAAGAGTCGAAGAAGAAGAAGAAAGGTTCACATTCAGCTTCAGAAAGATCTCAAGAAGATGGCGATGCATTCATCATAGCTTTGGCAGCCCATGCATCTGATGATGTGTGATTGGTTGACTCGAGTGCATCTTTTCACATGACCTCTCATTGAAACTGGTTCTCAAAATATAAAGACTTCGATGGTGGAAAGGTGTACTTGGGTGATGATTCTCACCTAAAGATAGTTGGACACGGAAGGGTCACTATCAAATTTCCTGATGGACGAGTAAAGGGAATCAATGGAGTTATGCACATTCCAGGTTTGGCATGAAACCTATTATCTATAAGTATGCTGAATGATGTACGTGTGCAAATTGTTTTTTTGAAAGAAGGATGCAAGATGATGAGAGGATCGATAGTGCTTGCAAGGGGTACTAGGAGAGGTACTTTATTTCAGCTAGATGCACGTATTCCTCTATGTAATAGTTCTTCATCCTCACCATCTAAACGAGTAGTGAAGAATTTTGTGGTTATTGGTTCCGATGGCAATGCAAACACTTTGGAAGGTAAGCTTCCTATAGAAAAGACAATGTTGTGGCATATGAGATTTGGTCACATTGGTGAAAAGGGTCTCAGAACCCTAAAAAATAAAAATCTCGTTGAGGGGTTAAATGATTGCAATCTCGAGTTCGACTTCTATGAACACTATGTCTATGGTAAACAAAATCGTGTTCAATTTTACTCTAGTTCTCACAAATCTTCTAATGTTTTGGACCTTATTCATTCTGATGTATTTGGTCCTATAAAAGTTCCTTTAATCTCCAAGTCTATATTTTTTGTATCTTTCATAGATGATTACAGTAGAAGGACATGGATTTATTTCCTTAAAAATAAGACACAAGTCTTAAGTCAATTCAAGGAATTTAAAGCCCTTGTAGAGAATCAGACTAGTAAGAAGATTAAGTGTGTGAGAATTGACAATGGTGGTGAGTTTTGCTTAGCAGAGTTTGAACAATTTTGTAAAGAACAAGGTATCAAGAGGCATAAGACAACTCCTTATACCCCACAACAAAATGGAGTTGCAGAGAGAATGAACAAGACACTGATGGAGAAGGCTAGGAGTATGCTTAGTGGAGCTAATTTAGAACAAAGGTTCTGGGCCAAAGCTGTGGTCACTGCTTGCTATCTAGTTAATAGATCTCCTACATCAGCCCTTGTTGGTAAGACACCCATGGAGGTGTGGTCTGGTAAGAAGCCTTCAATTAGACATCTTCGTGTTTTTGGTTGTGAAGCTTATGCACATGTTCCAAAGGAGAAAAGATCTAAGTTGGAAAACAAAGCTGTTAAATGTATTTTCATCAGATACAGTGTTGGTGTGAAAGGATACAAGCTTTGGGATCCTGTGACTAGTAAGGTGTTGTATAGTAGAAATGTTATTTTTAGAGAGATGACATCTTCTCCTATTGTGCTACAACCAGATGAAAAAGAAAAGGAAAAAGATGTTGTTCAGTTGCCTCCTACCCTTGAGAAGACTGAATAGAGAGACCATGTTGGGTTTAATGATGAGGAGAGCCTTAGCAGCTCTGATAGTTCAGAAGAAGAGGAAGAACAACCTAAACCATAGCCCTTGAGGAGATCCACGAAAGAAAGAAAGAAACTAGAAAGGTTTGGTTATTCTATGTTAGATTCTAGTTGTGCTTTTGCTTTGATTACTAACACTGATGAGCCTAGATCTGTGAAAGAGGCTTTGGGCATGGAAGATGCAGGTTCCTAGATTAAGGCTATGGATGATGAGATGGCTTCATTAGAGAAAAACAAAACTTGGGACCTTGTACCTTTGCCTGAAGGGAGAAAATTTGTTGGCTATAAATGGGTGTTCAAGAAGAAATTTTGTGCAGATGGCAGTGTTGAAAGGTACAAAGCTAGATTGGTTGCAAAGGGGTATTCACAGGTAGAGGGAATAGATTATGGTGAAATATTCTCTCCTGTTGCAAAGTTGACATCCATTAGATTTCTGTTATCTCTTGCTGCATCATATGATTCAGAGATAGAACAGATGGATGCGAAGACAACTTTCCTTCATGGTGATTTGGAGAAGAGATTTATATGTCACAGTGTGAGCACTACATTGTTAAAGGTAAAGAATCCTTAGTTTGCAAATTAAAGAAATCTCTATATGGTTTGAAGCAATCTCCTAGGATGTGGTACCTTAAGTTTGATGCCTTTGTGTTGTCAATTGGATTTGTAAGATCGAAATCAGATCATTGTGTTTATTTCAGAGTTGAAAATTATCGCCTTCTTATTGTTGCATTATATGTTGATGATATGTTGCTGTTTGAGAAGGGTAAGGGTATGATTTCTGATTTTAAATCTCAGTTGTTAGCACAGTTTGAGATGAAAGATCTTGGGGCAGCTAGGTACATCTTGGGTATGGAAATCAGTAGAGACAGGTCTAACAGAAAACTTTGGTTGAGTCAGAGTAAGTATGTGAAGTCTATGTTGGACAGGTTCAACATGGCAGATTGTAGACCACTATGTGTTCCTATTTCTGTGGGAACAAAGTTATCTATAGATGATTGTCCAAAATCTCCTAGTGAGGTGGACGACATGAGTAGAGTACCTTATGCTAGTGCAGTTGGTAGTCTTATGTATGCTATGGTCTGTATTAGACAAGACATTGCCCAAGCAGTGGGAGTCCCGAGTTGATTTATGGCTAATCCTGGACGGGTACATTGGGATGCAATTAAGCAAGTATTCAGATATTTGAGGGGTACATCAGATTACTCCATATGTTATCATGGTAACTCTTCTAGATTTTTGCATTCAGTTTGTATTCGTGGGTTTGTGGATTCAGATTGGGCAGGTGATATTGACCGCAAGAGATCCACTAGTGCTTATGTGTTCACTATGTTTGGTGGTGCCATCAGTTGGATGAGCAAGCGACAACTTGTGGTTGCTTTGTCCACTACAGAAGCTTAGTACATGGCTGCTACTCATGCTTGTAAGGAAGCCATTTGGCTTAAGAGATTGTGTTCTGATGTTGGTGTTGATGCAGAATAGATTACTATTTGGTGTGACAGTCAGAGCGCTATTTGCCTTGTGAAGAATCCAACTTTCCATGCCAGAACGAAGCACATTGATGTGTAGTTTCACTTTGTGAGAGATATGGTGGAAGATGGAAAGGTAAATTTGGAGAAGGTAGATACTGTGAAGAATGTTGTAGATGCATTAATGAAACCAGTGGGCACTAAGAAGTTCAGATGGTGTTCGGAGTCTATGGGCCTTTTGGCCTATAGCGGTTAGTTCCTGTTATGTTCCTATTACTCTTACAAGGTGTTCGACAAGTGGGAGAATGTTAGGAATAAGGTGTCTCAACCTTGGATAATTCCTATTCTTATTATTTGTTTTGTAAAATGTATTTCTTGCAAATAATGTTGATGTGTTGGCATCTTGAATGGTGTATAAGGAGATCATCGCTAAAACAGTTATGACAGATTCCTATGACATATAAGAGCGATGTCAGGAAGATTCAATGACAGGTGAAGACATGTGGAAACTAATAAATTTGAGTATTGTTACCTTTGGGAGTAGCCCTAAAGTGAAGTGCATGTTATAAGCATTTTTAGGGTTGCAAAGAGGTGGGATGCGAGAAAGTGTATTGTTGGTAATGTGAGTTGCTACTGGAGTCTTTTGTTGTCGTTGTTGAAGTTGCATTGCAAGTGTATTGTAACCTTGTGTTGAAGATAATACATTGTGCAGGTTCTGGAGGGGTGGGGTTGTTTTACCGAAAGGTTTTTCCCCACTGGCAAATCTTTATGTTATGTGTTTCTTTCTCTATCTATTTTTTTAATGCTTGGTTGGCTGAAATATTGTTGTTTACATGATATTGAATCTGTAAGTGTAAAAGATTTTAATAGGATTTGCACCATACTTCTCTTAAGAGATTAGTGTAGGAAGTTGTTTCCACACCTGAGTTTCCTTACAGAATCATCAACACTACTATTCGAGGGGTTTCAGCTAGAGACCCTTTAAATCTTCGCCCGGGGGGTCTCCTGCATTCCTACATTATGCTCTTTTACAAGCATCACATTGTCTTCTACCACAACTATGGCCACAACAGTTGGGTCGTCCATTGTAGACTCCTTTGGAACATTGTTGTGGGCTCCGTCTTGTATATCGGGGTCAAAGTGGGGTGGACCATTGCAACTTCTATTGCCTTGGACTCCATCCTGCCTAATGGCATTACTCTTTTCCTTCTTGCCATCCTAGTGCTCAGGCTACTTAGTAATTTTGCATCTCTAGATTAGTTTCTTCTTTCCCTTGACAAAGGTTCCCGTGGGCTTGGATTTCTTCTTTTCTTTGGCCGAGTTTTCAGGAACCTAACTTTTCTAACTTTTTTTCTTTACAACCCTTGGGCACTGATTTGCCTTATGCCCAGGCTTCAAACAAAGGAAATAGGCAAAAGGCACTATTTCATAGATCAGTTTTTGAACATGTACTCCAAGTTTTGAGTGAAAAGCCACAGTTTCTAGCATGTCTGTGCCTTCTCTAACCCCAATGTAGATGCAAGCATAGTTGAGTCATCTTTTAGAGGTAGTGATTGGATCAATAGACAAAATTTCTCCAAAAGACTTAGCTAGCCCCACAAAAACATCTTCGTTCCAGAATTCTAAAGGCAATTTGGGTAGTCTAACCCACACAGGAGCTTGAACAAAAAAAAGAGTCATTCAGATTCAGCTTGGAAGACCACTTCTGGAGGACCAAAGTGGAACGACCAATAGCCCATTGACCATCGCTGAGAATGGAGGAAAGGTCTTCCATGCAAGTGAATTCAAAAGATAGAAAGCCCCTTGCCATAGCCGTGACTGAAACTTGACTTTTAAGAGCCCATTTCTTCTTTATAAAAGACCTCACATCATCTATATTCGGTCTCGGTCCCAAGAATTTTCCAATCAGGGTAGAAGCCATGGATCGAATACTATGATCCATGATTTTGTCTGGAATGGCAATGGCGCAAGAACCTTTCTCTAACTCGGGAAGAATCTCAATAGGCGGGAAAGAAGACTTACTTGAGGGTTTAATCCCAAAAATAGAAGACCATTTGGCAAACTGACCCCCATTGGGAATCAAAGGAATCTTAACCACTTCCTTGGGAGGAGCATCTGGGTTCCCATTAGCATTCTCTGACTGACCCCCTATACACAACCCTTAACTGTCCCCCTTCTACGGCCCGTGCTCCAGACCAGGGATCCAATTCCGACAGTCTAGAGGAATCCCACCCTTTTCATAATTCAAAATTTGAAAACCTCCCCTGCCTTTGCTCATGCTCGCCATTGCTTTTTTAAGAGTCAAGAGATAGAAATTGTCTCATTCAAGTGTTTTAATGCTATGGCTTGATAATATGTGTATGTTGATTAAGTGATAGCATGTTGTTTACATTATATTTTGGTGGTTTACATTATATTTAGGCAAAACTGAATAATAAGTTTATCTTAAGAATTGATCCAAAGCTTGATCCTTTCTATCAATTGTAATGTAATCATGCTTTGAAGAAAGTACAATATTTCATTAAGTATTCTTCAATTTCTCAAATAATGTGTCCTTCTAATGTGCCTAAAGGAAATTGTTCTAATAAATTTTCAAAGTATAGCAAGTGTAATTCTCATCATGGTTCCATTCCAAAATATTGTCGTGCTATGTTCTCTTTCAACTTTCACTTATTTACATACTAGATATGATTCAAATGAAATTAATGGATAAAGATCTATAAAAAAAGAAAAGTTATCATTTACCAAAGAATATCACCAAGAGGCTAAGGAACACAACGAGGGTAAAATGCTTGATCCATGAGGATATGGAGTCAAGTGAACCTATAAGGTCATTAAAGATTGTAAATTGGCTAGAAAATGCAATTAAATGCAGTGGGAATGCAACAGTTTTGATAATTGCCATATAGGGCTAATTATGAAGTTCATGTGTTCAGTATTTAAACTAGGCTGATATGTTCATTAACACAACATCATAATGTAATAAGATGACACATTTGGAAGCCAAGAGTGTGTACTTGTCAATGGTCATTAAAGATAAACATAAACTAGTCAAAACATGTCGGGTTAGTGACTGTCAACATAAGTTATGCACAAGCAGGTTTTTGGGGTGGTTACAAATAGTTTTGGTGGTTTTTTGTTCTTTTAGGAACTAATTTAAGTTTATTTAAAATGTGAGGCATGAGACATGGCTAGGAAAACATATGTAATAAGAGTTTGAAGCAAGTAAAGCATGATATATGTTTTGCAATTCATATTTTTCTGAAGTGTTAAATTGTTACAGGTATTCCATTAGCTCCCTATTCATTGTGAAGTATCCATTGGATAGACATGTTGATGCATTGAATTACATTAGATTTGAGTTTTGTGGTACTCAATTTTATTACATATCAACAAAGATATTTGTGTTTGATTACAAACTGTCAAAACCCTTAAATAGGGAAAACAATGAGAAAATAGTGGGCAAGGCCTATGGGACATATAGTGAATGTAGTGTATGGAACACATGGTTGGTGGCTAATAAGTTTTTAATTGTCTAAAGTGTTGACAAGTAAATGTGGCATAGAGACCGGGTTAATCACAAATGTGAAGCAAGGTAGATATGGTGTTGATTAGATAAGAGGTTTGATGTATGTTCACCAGTTGTGGTTGGGTATTTAAGAATGATATATGGAATAGGTGATGTTAAATGATTGGTAGACATTGGGAAGATCAAGAATTGGTCTCAAGAGCTTTAAAATAGGAAGTGTACAAGGATGTTGGAATATGAACCAATAAGGGTGATAGGTTACTATCATGTTAAGTGTTGATGTGCAAGTTTAGATGTTGATTAGTTAGTTGGGTTTCTTGAGCATGTGGAGCAAGGGGGATCTATGATGTCGTATGATCCTTTAAGGTATTGGCATTGCATAAAGGTTGAAGAATGTAGAGAAGTTGTATCTTAGAGTTGACTTGAAGATTGTTGTCCTGATTTGATTGGACTTTTGGGTTGATCCACCTTGCTCTGCATCATGATGGTTTGAAAAAAAAATGAACCTTAACAAAAATAGTCACCATCAAATCCGTTAATATTGGGCATTGTAAAGTAACATTATAGTTCCTTGCAATACATTTATCCCAAAGAATGATATTGATAGCTAGTACTGAACATTAAAACTATATAAACTTTCAATGCTAATGTCCATCTAATACTAGAATCTTTCTAATTAGGAATGTCCATCCAATACTAGAAGGAGACTTTCTAATGTTTAGAAAAGGTCCAAGGTACCAACAAGTTCAAAAAATTCTCCATCTCTAGGACTCAATCTTTGAGTCAAGGTAAACTATGAAAAAGGTGATATTTATTTCAAGCTATTTTGATAAATTAGTTTCTTATGAGATGATAAATAAATTAAACCTAAGGAAGATCCTTAATAGTAGACCACACATGGTCACTTGGGTGAATGATGATCAAAATTTAATTGTCCAACAGAAATGTTATGTTGAGTTTTCTATAGGAGACTATTATGATAGTGTCGTGTGGTCTAGTTTCAATGACTTTTTAGTCCTTGCCTCATATAAGGTGGGGAACTAATGTTTTCTTTTGACCCCCCTTATTTCTTTATTCTTGGTAACCACCTGCCATATTGCATAGTTTGAGGAGTTATATTAAGAAAATAAAATTATTCTATGCTAATTAAAAATTTGTGATTGGCTAAGACTATTTTTGTTGGGGTTTTATTCATTTTTATGAATATCAATATTGGGCAAAAATCAACATCCATAGGCAGAGTTGACAAGATCGTAAGTTGGTGGCAAAAGGTATGATTATTAATGCAATTCATTTATTAGTTCCTGCCAAGGCAGAGAACTACTGTCAAGGCAAATATTAAATAGTGATTAAACAGATTACCAAAAACCAATCAGATTTCACCAATTTTTTACTTCTTATTTTAATCCTAAGCTTGATCAATTTGATCAATGAAAGATGCAAATTCTTTAAGTTTTAAAAGTATGAAAATTGTCTATCTGTCATTTTATTGGATTGAAATCGATGGTGCCAGATTTTTTTTAAAATATCACAAAATACGAAGCAAGAGAACATGCGATTTGCAAGGCCTCTAGTAGTGCATTGCAGGAGCTCGCAAATAGAATGCACTATCTTCAAGTCTTTGTCAGCGCATTATAAGAGTTTTAACATATATTGCTGACAAAATAAGGGTTTTGAAACTAAGTTGGCAACATTGTAACAGTCCACATGCCTTAGTTCTATTTTGACGTTTAGCATTTGGCTTGGACGTGGCCAATGCTAAGAAAAAATGCACTAGTGTATCAATATCCATGAGTAATGAACGAAAATATAATCTTTGGCGATGGTTTACTATCTCTTACAATTTCTTCACTTTTATCTTCCTGTGAGAGGGTAAATGTCACAACTAATTTATGATCAGTTTGATGTTATTAACAATTAACCATGATATTGGTCGGCACAATATCATTGTTGGCCTCCATTTCCCCTTGTAAATTTCATAGCAGTCTCCGCTACTTTTTGCATATCATGGCTTGTACATTACTAATTTTATCCTAAACTGTAGCTATTAATCTTCTCTAATTTTCCTACTAAGTTTGATTTTTTGTATTATAGTATCATAGGCTATCATTTATTTTACTCATAGACTCTCTACTAGATTTATTTGCAGAACTATTAGATGGCGAGATGAATTCTTCTGGTTGCATTATTTGAGGGAGCGATGAGAGTCAAAGAGCTAAACTAGGGTTTGTACATTTATTCCTATGTTCAGAGTTATTTTATACTATTTTCTTACATTTTTTTCCTACTTTCACTTGTCTCCATTACTTTACTTCAGCTCAATTCATCCTCTGTATTATTTTATGTGTTTTGTTTTTAGTTTAAGGAACATCCATTCTTTGACGTTGTAATAGGTAATTTATCATTTTAATTTCAGAGGTCACCAATGTTTTTGAAATTAAAAGCAACCAAAAGCAAGGGGGTCGGCCTAAATACAAACAAAAAGCTGGTAACCAGCACATTACCAGCTAGAAACACCAGTAGTCAAAAAATTAACTAAGCAAAGATCCAAAAGTCTGCAACCACGAACAAAGACCAGCAACTAAGCTAAAACCAAAGAGGAGACAAACTAACTACTAGATTTCCACACTGCCCAAAAAGGTACCCAAGCCAACCCAAGTCTTAATTACAACTGATAACCAACAAAACCAATACTGTCAGTAAAGTATTAAAAGTCTTTGGATCCAAAGATCCTAGTAACTGATAAGAACATAAAAAAACTTAGTTTTCCTTTTTCCCCTTCCCCTTTGCATGTAGTAGGATCTGGGCCCAGTCATCAGCAAGAAACTTGAAGAGCAACTTATGGTCCTCCATGTCCAAGCTCGCGTCCTCCTTTTCCTGTGCCAGCAATTGAAGGGTTGTTGCCGCAACATGGGTAACTTTAAGGCCGAATTTGGAGAAGGTGAAGAATCCCTCCTCCAAAGCTTTGACCCTTCTTTCCAGATGCATGTATCGCTCGTCCATCACCTCAGTCCTATCTTTAGGCCCCACGTCTCCCTTTGCAGCAACCTCCTTCATTTTCTGCACTTGTGATTTATCCTGCAAAACCTGTGCGTTAGAGGAAACCTTCGAATTCTCCTTAACAGGGGATGAAATGGTTATGGGGGAATTATCCTTCTTGCTGTTCTCTTCACAAAAGGTAATAGGTTTGAGGGAGACACTGGCAGACACATGGGTGGTCTTAGTTTTCCCCGCTTTCCCATCAGACGTCTAGGTTTGAGTATCATCCACTGAATTGTTCCCAGAGTTAAAACTTTTCTTCCCCTCCTCATTACCATCATCCTTCTTGGAGTTGGGAATATCTTCCTCCTCCCTTCTATCACTATTGTTGCCAGAGCTATCTTCTTCAACCTCCTCCACTGGGTATCTAAGGGACTTCTGTTTGCACCTAGCTTGGGATTGAGCAAGCCTACCAGACCTCCTTCTAGGTTTACCCCCATTATCCTCCCCTGAATCCTCTCCAACAACCTCCACCAATTTTTCAATTTTAATCTTCTTGTTTCCCTTTTGTTCTAAGGCTATGTCGAATTTTTTTCTTTTTCTTAGTTTCCTTACTAGGGGATGGCTTGGGGGTGTGCATTTTCGTCCTCGTACTTGAGCTTGGGGGGGAGTTCTAACCATGGCGTGGGTTTTCCACAACCACCTCTCTGGGGGGACACAAAGCGAGGTGAAACTGATAAAGGCAAAAAATTAAGCCTTGATGAATTATGGTAAAATTTAAACCTTTACTCTTTTTTTCCCTAACATCATCAACCATGTCTTCAAGAGAGTGCAAAAGAAAAAAAAGAATAAAAATGAAGTCCCTATTTCTGAAACGATTCAACAGAGGAAAATGGTAGTAATAGCATACACCAAACCTGCCCTCCAGCATCAGATATCTCATAAGGACTAGGCACACATCATCCTAGGGAGTAGGTAACTTATCTCTTTTAAACCCACCTCTGTAACGAATCGGCTCCTCACCCTCCACGAAAAAGCTATTCATGCCGCCCTCGTCAGTAATTTTGGTAACTTTCCTCCATTTTTTGCCCTTCATGGAGAGGCCAGTCGCCATGGTGATTACTTCCTCTGTGACTTGGAAGGTGATACCATTGATGTTAACCTTCCTGTCATTCCAGCTATTCACAAACTGGTGCGTGCAATTCTCATCATATCCAGCCATCGACATCATGTAGGGCAAAAAACCCCCTTCCTTCAGTAAAAACCAAGTAGCCATTCTATCCTTAAAGTTCTCAATTTTTGTTGGCTCCAATCGATTTAGGTCCCCCCCCCATTTCAATTTCTCCAATTTTCGACTCCCCTTCTTCAGAAATACGCATTTGAACTTTTTCGGCTTTGATCTTTCTGCAACTACTCTCCTTCTTAACTCTTTTGAAAAGATGAAAATAAAAAGTGTAGACTCGTGTTTGATGAGCTCCAAAATCCCATACCGAGTTATTATGGGATTCGTGGATGTGAAAAATCATAATTTTCTCACCCCGACAATTTCTGACACCCTGATTAATAATATCTTTCGTACTTCCCTTTGGAGAGCAATTTGAAACTCGCAATGGGTTTCCATAATTACAAAAATACATTTTTCTTAATTTGTAATCACTCCACTTACCGTTTGTACGGCCACGTTTGCCCTTTACTTCCAAAACGCAATAGTTTAATTTAGTGACTAAAATCACCGTCTTGCCAAATTTGGCCTTACTTTTAAAGTTTATAGACTTCATCTTGAATTTATCTCGCCTTTTTCCTTGGATATCAACACCCTTAAATCTTGGTTGAGATCAACTAAATTCTCCCAACATGTGATTGCCATTGCATCAAACCCCATGGCAGCCGCCATGTTTGCCACCTGATTGTCCTCCTTATAGATGTGCTGTAGGTGGGCCATTTTCATTTCATTCAAGATTTGCTTAATATCCAAGATGATATTTCTAATCTTCCATCCTGATCTAGCCTCCCTCAATCACTAATTTGGAGTCCTCTTCTATTGTTAATTGGTCACCAATGTTATTGAAAGTTACAGGAATAATATTTTTGTTCAAAGTACACACAATCTCTTTCGTCTAGATGATATTTTTGTGTGCATCATAAACCAAAGTTTTTAGTTGATATTGATATTTTTAAGTGTTATTCATCCCAACACTACAAAACCAATGCATGATCCAAGTCTTTAATAGTGATTTTTCTGCAGAAAATAAAAAACCTTCAAAGCCTAAGGTACAATGGCGGCCGTTTAAACAGTTTCACAGATACCATTATCTACTATTTGTCAAACTGCCATGTTTCATCTTACAGTTTAATCTAATAACTAGGCTAATTGTGCTATTGGAGCTCTTTTGGGCTCTATATTATGATGGAAGTGTCAAAATTTACAATTCATATTGTATTCCTCAGTATGAATCTTTATTTGAAAATCGAGTGAAATTTTCCTGCAGACGTTGCCTAAAGCTGTGGTGAGTGTTCTGAACCTTGGAAGCCTGATGCTTCACTCAAATCAAATGACATCGCTATCAGATTAGACGCCTAGTGAAGCTCAAAGTTCTCAATATTTTGAGCAATATGCTTGCTGCGCTACTGGATGGAATAGAAACCTGCTGGTAAGTTATTTAAAATAGTGCAAACACGTTTTCTCATTTTCTTCTTCGGGAATATCTGCCCGATCTTTCAAGTTAATTACAATATTGAATATTCGCAAATGCAGTTTATTCCTTTATTAAGTGTCAGTGCAATGGAAGAGTTGATTGCATATTTGAACTAGCTTTCCCATCTCCCGGAAGGTCTAGGGATCGAACTCTGTGAAACTCCAGAGACTTTCGGTGCATTCAAACAGGCTTACTCGTCTCCCCTATTCAACCTCTCACATGATGCGCTCGCACGTTGTGGATGCTCATCTCAATCCCCTTCTAAGTATTCTTCCTACAGATCTGGGAAACCTCACAATGAAAATCTTGAAATCTTCAATTTCAGACAAAATTTTAACTTGAAGTTGCATGAACAATTTGGATCTTGCTCTTGGCCTTCTTCCATGCATTTAAAGATCTTTGGTCTAACAATCTTATATACCAAACCCATCAACTTGTTCCAACTTGCAAACTTCTTGCCACTCTTAGCTTAAGCCAAAGCCCACCCTGCCTGCAAGCCCCAGCCAGGTCTGGCATCAACTGTCATTTCATTCTGCATGGTGGTTCATAAAGTGCACAGGATCCTAGCTATCTGAGATCCTCTTCTTAATCTAGAGTTTTCGAGTCTTCTCTGTCTATCTACAACGATTTCTCCATTTGCATATTCTTCCCTGTTTTTAGAGACCCCCACAAAAAAAGAGAGGAAAAGATCTTTAAACAATTCATCTATCATGCATTACGCTTGTATTTTTCGTAGATTCTTGCAATCGAAAGAACATAATTCATACTGCTGCCATGAATTTGGAAGTTAATTAATCTTTGAATATTTTTGAAGTCGAACTTTTTGACATTGGGGATTGGACAGAAAAAATAGTTCAAATTAGGGATGTTATACTATCAATGAGTGTATGGCAAGGCACGGTAGAGCACTGCATGTGTCTGCTGTCATTCTCTAGAGAGGGTCAATTTTGGTAGGGATTTTATTTTTCTGACTGCTCTATTAATCGTATATTCCCGATTCTAAATGAATTTCAAATGAAACATCCCCAAGATGAAAACAAATTCATTTTCAGCACCCACCTGTCACCTATCCAATCCTGTGACACAGGAAAATGCAGGGAGTAAAATTTTTAACATTTCAGGTGGGTCACTCGTGTTTGCTACTTTCCTACATATTCCCTTATTTTTTCTTTCTAATCTATATCCAAATTATATATTTTGTTTCGGAAACTTTTCCTAGAAATCTAACTTAGAGGAACAGAAAGATTCATAACTTACCACCACATATAACGGGGAGGCATACCATTGATGGTGAGCAACAAAGTGCTGTGGGGTTCAACAAATGGAGCTCCGTAGAGTAGCCAAAGACAATAGTTGAACAAGATACACACATATGGAAGTCCTCAATATCTCACTCAAGTCTTTTGGTGAATATTTTACACAGTTGTGCAGATCCAGGCTGTAAATGTAGTAGCCTATATTGTTCCTTCCTTGTTAACAGTTGATTATTCACCCTTTCCTTTTGCATGTTCCTCACTCTGCCAATTGCCATTATTAAGGCTACTACTGATAAGGTATCAAAGAAATCCATTTTGGAAAAGAGGACTACTCATGTTGTGAAGATTAAGAGCTCATATCATTTATGCAAGCTACATAGCTTTCGACAATACCATCCTCTTCTTTGTACTGGTCAGCACCTTTACTGTTATCTGTAAGCCCAAATCTGTGCACAATCACAGAATATCGTTAATCAAGAATCTCATGATCTATTGTTATATGGCTCTGCCCTCCACTGGTTCCATTCCATCTTTGCTCAGCCCCACATCTATCCAGTATCATTGCATCCACAACTTTCTCAGCTGGTGAAAAAGGAAAACCTAATGGAACTTGAATAATCTAGTTTCCATATACTTCTGTACTAGTTCCTCAGAATCATTTATAATCTTCTATTTTTTGTTTATGTTAACGCATCCACAACTTTCTGAGCTGGTGAAAAAGGAAAACCTAATGGAATTTGAATAATCTAGTTTCCATATACTTCTGTACTAGTTTCTCAGAATCATTTATAATCTTCTATTTTTTGTTTATGTTAATGTTATTTACAGTGCATAGAATGATCTACTCATAGCTGCATTGAAGGAGAAGTCCCAACACATGTCAACATAAATAAACCAGCTGTCAAATGGTGGCAACCACATGAGAATTTTAGTCTGATCTAGCTATAGCACATGTTTTTCAAATTTTAGTCTGATCTAGCTATAGCACATATTTTTCAAACCCACAACTCGAGCTACATAGCTTTCGATGTTCAAATTAGTAAGAATAGATAGTTTATTACAAAATATCCTGTATCACTTTTATGTTTGTGATGGATTAGTGAACAAACAAATGTTCTGTATTTTTGGGTCATAGTTTTTCAGTCTTTGAAACTGTGTGATTATATAGATTTACTACTATACACTATGCAATCAGTACTATCCATTCTTACTTTTGGTAAGACTTTAACCAAGGCTTCATAGACACTTGATTGTACTCATTGTAACAGACCAACAAAGCCTACATGCCTACATGCCGCCACAATTTGTTATGCAAATTGCACAGACAGGAAGGCAACATTGACTGCACCTTACAAGGTGATCTCCTAAAGCAAAACTTTCCAGAGTTGTCACCATAACATGTGAGGAGTACCAAAAAAACATTTCAAAAATGGTATATACCCTACGGAAACTGCAACTATATGGCACATTCACACTGGCTATCAACAACACTATTGTCAAGATTGTAAACCAGTGACTTCTAGCTGCAATAAAGCATCGGTCTGTTCTTGGAAAGCACCCAGCCTCCTACGAAGCACCACTATGACCTCTGTATTTTGCATGGCAACCTGCTCTGAAGACATTACACCTTTAGTTTTCAACAGCATAACAAACATGAATTTTGTATAGCATAACAGACAACACAGAATATATTTATCTGATGTAACAAAGCCTAATTTTGTCTAATTTTGTGTAGTCTAATGAACAACAAAGATTATATTTGTCTGAAGTACAAAGACATTATCCACTGCTTATTATAGACACACATCCATGACTTATTCTGGATGTTTCTTGCACTTGCCAATATCAGTACAAAGACATTATCCACTGCTTATTATAGACACACATCCATGACTTATTCTGGATGTTTCTTGCACTTGCCAATATCAGTACAAAGACATTATCCACTGCTTATTATAGACACACATCCATGACTTATTCTGGATGTTTCTTGCCTACTTATTTTCTGTTAATTATTACTATATTAGTTTTCGAACTCTTGAAACTTTGAAGACCTCTATTAAATACAAGCATATAAATATTTTTACTGTTTGAAATCTGCTCTGTCAATTATTCCATTTCTTCAAATGACTACTTTAATTCCTAGTTGATTTTATGTCTTACAGTTCTTCCATCAATGATTTGTAATGGCATTGATTCTAAATGTTTACTCTGTTTGAAATCTGCTCTGTCAATTATTCTGTTTTTTCAAATGACTACTTTAATTCCTATTTGATTTTATGTCTTACAGTTCTTCCATCAATGATTTGTAATGGCATTGATTACATTACTGTACTGTTTCTTGAAATCAATACTTTAATTCCTACTCAATTCTATGTCTTCCACTTGTTACTGATGGTTGATTTTATAGAAACCCGATGTGAGATGTTCCTCTAGCTGCAGATAGTTATCACATTCATCTTATTTTCAGAACTCCACACTAATTCAACAATAATCAGTTTACACTAGACTCTAGTCTCACACTCACATGTGGTGTTGATTTATTAACACTCTGCATTAGACTAGATTTAAAGCTCTTTTAAGTCTCTATTTGTTTTGATTATAGAACTGACGGCTGATTTAATAGAAACCCCATATGAATGTACATTTTCGTGAGCTATAGTTAAGAGGGAGGCCAAGCACAATATGTACAGCTTGCTGAGATGACATCTGTTGCAAGTTTAGCAAGGCATTACCTAGTCCTTTCATCATATTTATAGCATCAATGTTATGTTGTCTATGGTCTGTTCGAATCCTGTTGAATGCATTTGTCATTGAGTTATTACCCTTTGTCATGCAGGAGCTACAATACAATGCTGCAGCGTAGGCATTTAGAACAAATTGGGCATCTGTATTTGCTTGCTATAACTGTGGGATTTGAGGTGAGAAAGAATTGTTCCAAATGTGTGCAGGGCTCCTTTTCAAGAAAATTGTTGGTCTTAACAAGGTGGACCGTATTGCCGAGATATATTCAGTCTCAGTTAGATGCAAGGCTTTCAAGAAAGTTGTAAAGGACAGTACTATCAAAGGTTGAGGTCTCCAAGGTACATCTTAGTTGTTCAGCAAGATGTTTGCTCTTTTCTATATCTTCACTACATGGCTCAAGTATTATTGTTCTTCTCATTGGAAGTTGTGGGAAACCGAAGTGACAACTACTCTTTTTTGTTTTCCTACATTGTTTGTATGGTGATGTCTATGCAACTTGGACATGTTGTCATCTAAGTAATCTGAGTTGCATGTTATGTACTTGTCAACAAAATGTTCAATGCTAGCATTAGGGTGTTTTCTAAAGATTGGAGCATTCTTAACCCATAGCATGAAATGGTCATGTTCGTTTCCTCTATTTTGGAATTCTGTTACTGAAAAATAGTTGGTTATTTTTCCAAAGAATGTATCATCAGAATAGAGCAATTGCTTCATTGCATTGATTCGATGTCTGTAGTATCAAGTACAAGTCACTAGGTCATTTTTTATTAGTGCAGAAAAGTCAGTGTCTTTAGGGCTTTGAGCTTATATTTTTTTGGAATCCACATAGTGTGTCTGGTATAGTTCATTGAGTGTTGTGGTTAGTGGAGCCCAATTTTGCTCAACACTTGTGAATGTAATGAAGAATGTTGGAGGACCTAACTGTCGTATCATTGCAAACACTTTCTTTTTGAGATGGTGGAAATAGTCTGGCGAGTTTCTAATTTTTTTGAAATCCGTATAGCCAATGTCTGATTGTAGGATTTTGTCAAGGTTTGGCTTATATTTGACATCCTTTGCCTTGAGTGTTCTACCGTTTAGTTTTCCTTTGCGAATTCTTATCCATATCGTTGAGAAAACTTGAGCTATTAGTATTTTGACAATTTTGAAGAACAAGTTTGTTGTGTGATATGCAAAGGCTCGATTTGAATTTTGTAATTCCCATTGTGATATCTTTTGGTACGAAAATCCTTTCTTAATGTCTTTGTCACGTGGTTCACCAAAGAATAGTGTGGGGAAGGTCATCTCTTCTACATGCTCATCCTGGAATATTCCCAGTGGTTGCTTACCTTCTGCGGGTGCTATCTCTATTACTTTGTCTTGCAAGGCATGAATGGTTCTCGCTTCAGTAAACCCGTGGACTAAGGTATCTGTTCGAATTTCTAGGGAATTGTCAAGATCAATGTCATCATGATTTGATGAGGGAGTATTTTCTAGTACTTGATCTTCAGGAGATGTCAAGTGATCTTCCCAGCTTTTGTTAATCTGTACATTTTGCTTTTTGTATAGTGTTGTGTTGTATAGCTCTTGGAGTGCATTGAAAATGGTAGTTGGTCATTCCCTTCCTTTTTTATATGCATTTGTATACTCTAAACGCCTCTTTAATGCAACAACAACTGTCCATGTGTCATTTATTGGGCGTGGCAATACACTTTGTATTAGATTAATGTTTGTTGGCACATTGATAATTGTTCCAGTTAAACCGTATTGGGATCTTCTACGTCCTAGCTGCTAGATCTGTGCAAATGCAATTCGTAATGAAACTAGTCTTTCTTCTAGTTTTGAAACCATAGTTGTATGTTGTAGAGGCCTATTTGTCCTAATGTTCTCTGGGGATGCATAGGATGGCCTTTTGGATTGTTGTAATTGCTTAGTGCAGAACTTGCATATCTGGCCTTCTGGGGAAGTCTTCCTTTGTGGAAGTAATAGGGAATGTCTATAGCATGTATCTAGTCTAACGTCTCTCATACCTCTTTTGAAATTAAGTTGTGCACAAATTGCACATTTATGTTTTGGTGTGTCCTTAATCTGTTCAAGGTAAGAAGTGATTGGTGTTTGTTGTTTTCTTCTTCTACCTTGGTTTCTTGTGATTGTACCAGCTATACATCTTCTACCTTGGTTTCTTGTGATTGTACCACCTGTATGTATTTTTTGTTTGACCTTGCGGAGTGATTTGTGTAAGATTCTATTAATTGTTGTAAGAGGTTTCTTTAATCCATCCAGTCGCATGTTGTCTTTGTCGGTAAAGCCTTCATTGGAAGCTTTTTCTGCTAATATATAGGAAGTAGCATGCACATGTGTACTAGCTGGGATGATTTGCTTACTACTATCCATGTTGACTATTGGAGTTGTTTTTTCCAATGCTGTAGTTGGCAAATGTTGGGTGCTTTGAGCATTTTGCAATATAGGCTCCACTCCTTGTGCACTATAGTGTGTGTGCAAATCGTTGATCTTGTGCAGCATAATATTGAATACCTTTGATGGTTGTTTACACTTGCAATATTCTTGGATCCATGTGACATCAATTGATGACCAGGTTCTTATCGTCACTTCCAAGATATAGGATAGCCATTCGAAACAGAAGTGAGCTCCTTCAATTCTACTTTGTTCATATGGGGATCCAATTTGTGCAATGAATGTTTCCCAGTTTGTAACACCACAACTCATGCCAAGATCATATTGAATACATGTTTGTTTGCATTCCAATGCTGTTTTGTCCTTGCTCAGAATCATATTGGAAAATGATTGTGCCATGTATCGTCGAAGACTATGACGATCAAACTCACCGCCCATCAACATGGCAATTGCATTGAAAAGACTATCACCACAATCTAATATTGAAGATGCATTTTTGCACAAAGGAAACTGAGAAGTTTGACAAATCTTTGAGAAAATATTGGTAAATGGACGAGGAAGTGAAGCATTTGTGGACAAGTGAGTGCCTTGGTGGGGAAATTGTCATTTCTGGATTAGTGGTTCGAAGTGTCCATGTAGAGGGTCTTCATCATGAAATAGAATAGAATATGCATTGCTCTTAAAACCATCATTGAAGTGCAAGTACTTTAACTTTCGTGTAGACGACCAAACACAGACTTCTATATTTAGCCATTTTGACAGCCACTTAATACAGAAGAGATCCCCCCAGAGGCCACAGTCATTAGAACTTGTGTTAGATATTGCTGACAGTCGCATTCGACATATGTATGTATCAAAATCAGTTAGGCCGTGCAGTTCATACAAGGTTTGTGGGTCTAGTTCGTAACTATAAGAAAACAAAGCCTTAGGGTCATTATTTTCAAGGCAATGCAAGAAATGATCGATGATACCATTACGTATTTCCACTGAGCCATATCGCATATGGAATAAGATATGGCAAGAGTCAAAAAGGCAGTCACCCACATTGTATGTAAATGATTTGAGCCTAAACATGTTATTATCAGCCAAGATTTTATCAATTGTTAACTGTACCAGAGCTCTATTTGCAGGTTCATAGTTTAAGCAATGAAAGTAGTTGAGTATGTTTCATGTTTGTATTGCTCGTGGAGTCTGAAATGGTGTACCGTTGTGGTGCCAGACTTTGTAGGCTTCTGGTTTTCAGACTGCATAGAAGAGGGAATGTAAGCATGTGAGAATGTTTGTAAAGGTAGGGAATTATATAGGAAACAAAGTGTAAGATAGGTGAGGATGAAGAGAGAATGAGTAGACTTGCTTTGTATCGTTCTTTGCTTTTCTGGGTTCAAGAGATAGGGTACATGGCCTCTTCTTGCAAAGTTATTTGTTAGATAGAAAGTAGAATGGAGAAAGCAATAATGATTATATGACATGGGGAAATAATGTTGTGGCTAGGATAGGTGCAAAATGTTGTAAATTAATACCGTTTCTCCGTGTAGTTGTGTAGTGGGGATGGTCTAATAGGCTCGCTGTGTGGGATTGCCATGCTAAATTGTCTGTGACATGAGAGAACTAAAAGGTATAAGCAGTACAGTTTGTAGAGATTGTACAATCTGTTATGCACATTGCATAGACAAGAAGGAAACATTGACTGCACTTTACATGGAGATCTCCTAAACGAACACTTTCCAGAGATTACTGCCATAACATATGAGGACTACCAAAAAAACATTTAAAAAATGGTCTACGCTCTACGGAAGCTACAACTATATGGCACATTCACACTGGCTATCAACAACACTATTGTCAAGATTGTTAAGCAGTGATTTCCCCCTGCAATAATGCATTGACTTGTACTTGGAAAACACCCATCTCCCTACAATTCACAACTATCACTTCTATATTTTGCTGAGCAATCTGTTGC